>JAYESA010000010.1:141200107-141720107 GCA_036927795.1 Iris macrosiphon | reverse complement strand
TCGAAACTCAATACCTTAGTTATCTTAAGGTATTGAGATACCTCGGTATCTCAAGGTATTGAGATACCGCTCTAAACTCAACCCGACTACCCCTCTAGCTAGCTAACTATGCATAAACATATATGTCTAGCTATAATCTAGGCTAAAATATAGATATCTAATATATATAGGCATATACCTATATATCTTCATATATACACATATACCTTACATATATACCTTACATATATTCCTTACCTTACACATACCTTACATATATATATATCTATACCTAGATATCTAACTATCTATCTAGCTATGTATATATCTATATCTATAGATATATATATCTAGCTATCCCTCTACCTATCCATCTACCTATCTAGTTATCCATCTAACTATCTAACTAGTTATCTATTAATCTATCTAACTATCTATTTATACATTTAACTAACTATCTAACTCTATCCATCTATCTATCTATAATCTATCTAACTATTTATCTATAGATATATGTATCTATATATATATATATATATATATATATATATATATATATATATATATATATATATATATCTCTTTCTCTCGCATACTGCTGCTGCTAGCTCTCAACCTGCTATTGCTGCTGCCCATGCTTGCTGCTGCTGCTGCTCCTTGCTGCTGTACCTGCTGCTATGGCTGCTGCACTGGCAGCAGCATGCTGCTGCTGCTGTTCCAGATTCAGTCCCCCCTCCTCTCTCATTCTCACATACACACACACACCTATATACATATATATATATAACACTATATAAATATACATACATATATATACATATATATAACTCTATAGATATATATATACACACTAACTTATGTATATCTAACACTCACACACACTCAAACACATATCAACACACACACACACACACACATATAATTATACATATATCTATATATATATATAAACACACACACACATATATATATATATATATATATATATATATATATATATATATATATATATATATATATATATATATATATACACACACATATATCTATATATATATATATATATATACACACACTAATATATATATACATACACTCACTCTCAAACATATATATATATATATATATACCCTCACACACACTCACACTCACACACCCTCACACACACACTCTCACACACACTAGCACACACTCTCACAAACACACAACCACACACACACAACACTCATACATATATATATAAATATATATATACATATATACACAAACTCATAATCATATATATATATATATAAACACATACACACACACACACACATATATATATATATCTATATATATATATATATATATATATATATATATATATATATATATATATATATATATATATATACATACACATATCAACACACTCACACACACTCTTACACATCTACACATATATATATATACACATAGGCATATACATACACAAGCACATAGATATAAATACACACATATATATATAAATATATATACATAAATACACATACACATACATATATATATAAATATATATATATATATAGACACTTATAAATATATAGAGAGAGACACAACACCACTCAACCACAACACACAACAATACACCCCACTCACGCCCAACGACCCCGACACTCACCAACACCCTAAAATATATAAAATATAACTCGAAAACTCTAGCACACACTCTCCGATACTAACCCAATGCGTGCACAAGCCCGAAACAAGGAAACCAAGTCGAAATGGTCGTTCGGTCATTTCGACGAACACGCGGTGCGCGGTTCGGAAAACCTCCTGAAACGCACACCAAACGAACTCGAAATTGGCCCAAAATTTATCCACGGGTCCTAAACGATGTCTAGATCCTAGAAAAAATGCTACCGCGTCGATTCTAGGTCCGTGGCGGAAACGCGCACGCACTCAGAATCGGCGACGATAAAAATCCCGAAAATGCCCGAAACGCCCGTTTCTCTGCGACACGACTTCTCGTGTCCGAACGGAGACACGCACTCACCCTCAAGACACTCGACAATATCTAATTAGGTCTGTCTAACCTAGGACATCACCCAAAATTGGGCCAAATTCGGATTTTACCCGAAATTGACACAAAACCTAATGTCAAAGTCTCTAAACTCAACCAAACTAGTTCCAACTTCCTTCCATGGGTATCTTAAGGGTCTAGGAAGGTTCTAAACTATTAATTACACTATAAAAGAGTAATTACAAGGGAAAAATTAGGGTTTACCTCTTGGAAGTTGGAATCCCAAGCCAAAATCTCCAAAATGCTCCAAATCCACCAAACAAAGCTTCCAAGCTCCCAATCCAAGCTCCAACACCAAATCTAAGCTCTACCCACCTAGGTTAGGAAAGAATGTAGGGTTAGAGTTAATCATTCATGGAGAATAGAAGAAGAAAGAAGAGAAATGGGTGCTTACTTGAAGTAGGAAGGAGAAAGGAAGAAGAAAAATGAGTGGAGAAGAAGAAGAAGTGAAGAAGAAGAATGGGGAAGAAAGGGGCTGCTGTGTATGCTGCGGGTCTGGGAATGGAGGGGCCGGCCACACCATAAAGAAGGGTTTCCAAAGTCAAAAATGTCCAAAATGCCCTCCTAACTTGGGTTTTGGGTTTCGGGGTTCCAAAAGCACTCAAACTAACTCCAAATCTCTCCAACTAACCCACTAAAAATATAATAAATATTCTAAACCCAAAAATAAGTCTCACAGGGGTGTGGACTGGGTCGGACATGGGTCCACTAAGGTCTGACATGGGTCCAGGCTAGCCAAAATCCTAAAACAATCAATAAAAATATAATACAATCTTTAATTAAATATAAATATAATTAAATATAAATAATACACAATTAACCAAATTAAAATAAAAAAAATACCCGGCTCTGAAAATGGGGTGGTTACACACACACACACACACACACACACACACACACATATATATATATATATATATATATATATATATATATATATATATATATATATATATATATATATATATATATGTGTGTGTGTGTGTGTGTGTGTGTGTGTGTGTGTGTGTGAGTTATGGGTATATATGTATGTTGGTGTTTATATATGTATAAATGCATGTGTATATATATGTATTGATATCTATATAGGCATATGTATATATGTATATGTGTATGTGTTATGTTATGTTATGTTATGTTATATATATTATGTGTATGTTTATATGTGAATGTGTATATATATATATATATATATATATATATATATATATATATATATATATATATATACATAGTTGTGTCACTAAGTGGTTACATATATATATATGTATATAGATATGTATATAGATAGTTGTGTGTGTAGTTGTGGGGATGTGAGTGTGTGCAGTGTGTGGAGGGAGCCGGGTTGTGCAGTTTCAGTTTCAGCACAGCAACATCACCACCAACAGAGCTTAGCAGTAGGGAACGAGTGCAGCAGGCAGTGGCATGAGCATGTGCAGCTGCAGCAGCTAGCAGTGGGCTACCAGTGCACGAGCAGCTGCAGCAGCAACAACAAGCACTGCAGGATTGCAGTAGCAATAGCATTCAGCAACTACCCAAGCTACACTAGCAGCATGTGCAAAGGCAGTGAGCAAGAGCTACACCAGCAGCATTGCAAGGCATCAGTTAGCAGTTTCAGGCAGCAGGGTATCTGCAGCTAGGTAAGTAGTTAGTTTCTTTAGTAGTTAGTTTATTTGGTAGTTAATTTCATTGGTTAGCAGTTTATTTGATAGTTATCTAGTTAGTTTAGCTATTAGTTTGGTAAGCTAATTAGTTACTTGTCAGTTAGTTATCTAGTTAAGTTGTTAGTTAGTAATATATATGTAGGTAGTATGTATGCTTATGTACCTCTAGTTATGTATGTAGGTATGTATGTGTATATGTTTATGTGTGTATATGTATTGGTAGTTAGTATATAGTATGTAATATTGTATTAGTATACTTATTAGTATATATTTAGGAGTTGGGTAGTTAGTTATATGTTAAGATTGGCATTACCTTGAGATACCAAGGTAAGTGTCAAGGTATTGGGTTGATACTCAAGGTATTGGATTTGAGTATCAAGTTGGGAGTTTAGTGGTGCGATACTGCGTTGGTTCAAAGCCACGATATCCACTTAGCTATTATAATTAGGAATTTTATTTATAATATTGATTGAATATGTATATTGTGATATTCTCATATCTATTTATTTGTGTATCTTATGATGCAATATCCTATTGATTTCCTAGTATCCTAGTATAGCTAGTGTGGCCTAGCTACATAGTGTATGGACCCAATATCCTAGAGATAGACTCATACAACTTAAAAAGAGCTAGTTTGACTAGTTTGACTTAGAGTTGATCTAGTTTGACTATTTTGACTTAGAAATAGCTTTTTGACCTAGAAGTTGACTAGTTTAACTTATTTTCATTCCAGAATCTTGTATTGATGTAATATTCTATATATAGGTCTTTGAGGCACCGTACCGGACATCTGTGATACTGTTCACTGGATTTCAGGCGAGTACATTCTCTGATAGTTCTCATTTATGATATCCTCTATGTCTCTTTTATCTAGTGTAGATATCCTTGATTTTTTGATATGATGGTTACACGGATTGATATATCCGGATCTCATTATGAGATGTTATTTCATGGTATGTATGGAGTATCTTGTGTAAGCCTTATTTCCTTGTTCTTCTTGTACATGTACAGATACTGATTCTTGGGGAGACTTGCTACCTTTCCAGTGAATCCCGTGGCATAACGTACCATGATTGGATCCACTATACCAGTCAGGGGCGGAGAGTATTTAGTGTAGATATGTAATCATGTCCTCCTTGTGCATGTCTTGTTCCTTGTGAGTATTGGTCATACAACGCACGTATGACTAACTAGGCCCTTATCCTTGTGCAAGTTTCCAAGCCGATCACATGTTAAAACTGGTACTCACTCACTTAGTCATTACTATTCTTGTTCATTGTCATATTGTTCATTCTTGTATTTATTTCCAGTATTCCTTTATTGTATATCTCTTGTATATATGTTGCATCTTGTATATTTTATATTTATTTACTGTTACATAGTTTATATCATTGATTAGAACTGCTGTTAGAGATGTACTCTGCTCATTTTTTGACTGGATATATTTTTCTCAAATGACACTGAGGAGTGGTATCCCACTCATTACGGGCCTCAGGTTGTTGTAGGCTTAGAGCCAGAGACCTTGGCTCAGGAGGGTCTTATCCAGACTGAGACAGACGATTGCTTAGATGATTAGTTTCTTTTATACTGGATTTATCTCCAGCATATTGTTATTAGTTTTCTCTGACTCATTTGATATTATTATTTATCTCATGATTTGTATTCATGACTCTTCTATTCTTTTATCATATTCGTGCTTATTTCCATCTTAGATCTATGATTGAGTATATTCATTGTTGGTGGCATATTTATATTGATAGATAGTTTACCCAAATAATGTTCTACCGCCGATGCTGCGGCGTAGGCTGGGCGTTGTTCACTACTTGCACCCCTACACCGGGTGTTGGTCGTGACACATTTTTAGTGATGGCTTATGCAAGTCTTCGAGGTCGTAATTAGTACGATTCGTAGTGGTGCTCTTATTTGAGTGCTATTACGAGCCTGTTTCAGGATATAGGATATAGGCTATAGGCTGAGAATACTCTATCACATTTAAGAAAAACTCTATTTGATTGGTTTCAACTGTCTTCCTTGATATTGATATTTGATCTTTAACTGTCCTTTCTTTGAATGTCTTATATCATGTGCCATAATGATTCTTTCTTTCGCTTTATCTCAGGATGCTGCCTAAGACTAGATCACAGCAGGGGAGAGTAGTTTCTGAGAGATTTACGACTTCTCGAGGGCCTGCACCAGTCATTGTCATGCCCCAATTTTATGAAATCGTAGGGGCATCCCCCGAGCGTGACCGCCGTGCGGGCCTGGGGTTGCGCCCGCACAAGGCTAGAGTTTTTGCATAATGAGCACATATTCAGAGTACGCAGCTAAATTGAAACACATATTTGAAACATGGAAAATTTCTCTCTTATTGATAATGAACATCTATTACAAACTCTTGAACGAGTCAGCTAATTTGCCGCACGGGCTTACAGTGTTGACACAAAATAATATAGCAGTCCTGTACATTACATCCCTTTACTAAACTTTAAAATGATAAAGACCTCCGGGCTGGATGATGGCCTTCCCACGGAGCTGCATTGTGTATTAAGTTGCTAGCTCCTTGCTTCAAAATATGACGCGATCAGGATGCGCCTACAGCTGGACTGGATCGGGAAAGACGACTTCGACTCCTCGCTCGGTCCTCCTTAGTACGGGGAACCTGTTTCAACGAGGGTCAGTATGTCAAAATATACTGGTGAAGGCGAGCTAACCCAACTATACCAGTCAACACGTTATTTATATGAAGCATGCATATTATTGTGGTCTTTCTATCTTGACTTAGTTCATTTATAAGTAAGCAGCATATAGAATTTACTGAAATAAACTTGCCATCGTTCGATAACTTTTACCTGCCCGTCTGAACCACCTGCACAAATACTTACCATGCCTTCCCTGCCACGAAGACACAAGTTAGTTTGCAACAGGTTTAAATATACGTGGTGATCACTGGCTTGATTGCCATAATGGACACTAGTCAATGACAAGGATGGTGTGCAACGGCATGTACGTGAGGTGTTGCATACCATCCCGTCCAAGAACGTGAGACTAAATGTGAAGTTCCGTCCAGAACCGGATAGGTGCCAGTGCCCCAGCAGCCGTCCGCAGGAACTATACCTTGTGCACAAGTTGTCCGTGATCGAACGGTATCATTATTTTGCCAAATATTTTTATGCAGTTCAGGCAACACGAGTACGAGACAATACGAGTACGAGACAAGTAACATTGCATGATTTATTTTTGTATAGCCTTCCTGACAGTTTATTACATAACAAGTGTATTCCATACTTAGCACAATTTATAGAAGAAGATGCATTCTAACTAAATTAAAGCATGTATAGAACATCTTGAACGAACTAGCATATAATAGATAACCGTTCACAAGTTTAGTTGACAAGCAATATAATCCAAGTCTATTCCCTTTTTATCTTGACATCTTTTAGTTATTACTTTGGTATCGTCTGATCGGAACAACAAGAATAAAAGATTTTTATATGTGAAGACTTGAAAGAAGGGCTAGCTAATCGGGATGGTAGCCACTCACTTAGTTGGTTGGAAGAGAGAAGGAAATAGGCGCTTCAAGACTCCGCTCGTAAGCCACCTACTGCTCATTCACCTGCATTGTACGAACAGTTCGATCAATACCTCTTCCTCTCTTTCCATAGTCGGAATTGAAATGCAGTTCACGAACGAAAATAATGAAATATATCGAAACCGTTCAAGAAATCTCAGACAAATCTGAAAACCAACTCAAAGCACAAAAACAACAAACGACATCAAAATCTAAGGCAACAAAAGATGCAGCGAAGAGGTCCCTCCTGACTCTGCCGCTAAGTCGATCCCGGGGGCACAGTCCACTGAATATGGGAATCGATTTCGAAGAAGCAAATCTATAGCGAGGACGAGTTCTTGTTTCAATCTATCCCGATCGAACGATACCATCTTATATTTCTTAGCCGCGCACCCCGAATAGGAGGAACGGGACGCCACATCCTACCCAACCAATTGGAAGTTTCGTCCACAAAACTTAGGAATAGTACTTACCTCTAGGAAATATTACGTTGAGGATGTCGAGCAGAGTATTTAGGGCAGTCACAAATTTTGTGATTTATATCGCCACAAAGGAGACATAACCCTTGTTTCATACGATATTCGTTGGCAATGTGCCCCGACTTTCTGCAAAAGTGACATGTTTTGCTCCAATCCACTTTCTGCTGACTACAATTATTTTAGCGCTTTATAGCGGTGTTTCCTCTATCGTTGCTTTGGCATTTGTGATTGGAGCTATGCACAGCGCCGGTAGGAACGTGAGGATACTGCGGTTCGAGAGATAGAGCATGATTCATGACTTCCCGCATTGTCCGATACTGATGAACGACTACGTGCGCATAGATGGTAGGTTGTAGACCACCTTCAAACCTTCTAGCTTGACTCACTGTATCAGGTAAATAGGCACTAGCGAATTTGAACAGTCGGTTAAATTTGGCAGAATACTGTTTGACGGTCATACTGCCTTGCCTCAGTTGCATGAACTCATTCTCCTTCTGACGTTGTACTGGAGGGGGTATAAACTCCTCTTCAAACGCGGCACAAAAAGTCATCCACGAGATCACCTCCTCTCCATGGTTAAATTGAAGAGATCGTCGATGCACGTCCCACCAATCGTGCGCATTGAGGCGGAGCTATAGTTGCGCACATGCGACGTGCTTCTCTTCGGGGACCTCTAGTAGCGCAAAGTGGTCTTTAAGTTCGACCAATCAATCTAGAGCAACGATTGGGTCCTCAGTCCCGTTGAATGGAGTATTGCAGACTTTCTTGAAGTTGCCCAAGTTAAAGGCAGTCACTTCCCTTGTCCTTGGAATTTGTGGCGTCTTGACTTCAAGCACGGGCTGTTCCACCAGAGTCGATGCTATTACCGTGGACTGGTTGAAAGCCAAAGTCTGCACGATCTGTTGCAGGGTATCTACCTGCTTCTGTTGGACTGAGAATCGAGCTCCTATATTATCTTGAAACTTGAGCTGACTTTCCTCCGCTCGCTTCTCGGCCCATTCGTAGCAAGCCTCGTCCTTTTGTTGGTTTGCCTCCAACATCCGTAATATTTACTGGATGGGATCGACACGAGACATGGCTCGCTGGCTCCTTAAACTTCATAAAGCGCTCGAACTACTTTCTTGGCCTTTTATTTTGTCCGGTGCTAGTGCTGAGGATTGCCCTGGTACCGTTCCTTCAAAAGAAGGTAAATTATATTAGAATCATAATGTATTATGGACTCATTGCATAAACATATCTCATTGTGGCCTAACGATTTTAAGAGTTCGCACATGAATTTATCGTTAAAGGAACTTTTCCCATACGAAAGGTCAAAGAAACTTGAATCTATGCTCTGATACCAACATGTCATGCCCCGATTTCGTGAAATCATAGGGGCGTCCCCCGAGCGTGACCACCGTGCGGGCCTGGGGCTACGCCCGCACAAGGCTAAAGTTTTTGCATAACAAGCACATATTCAGAGTACGCAGCTATATTGAAACACAGATTTAAAACATAGAAAAGTTCTCTCTTATTGATAATGAACATCTATTACAAACTCTTGAACGAGTCAGCTAATTTGCCGCACGGGCTTACAAAAGTGTTGACACAAAATGAGATAGCATTCCTGTATATTACATCCCTTTACTAAACTTTAAAATGATAAAGACCTCCGGGCTGGATGACGGCCTTCCCACGGAGCTGTATTGTGTATTGAGTTGCTAGCTCCTTGCTTCAAAATATGGCGCGATCAGGATGCGCCTACAGCTGGACTGGATCGGAAAAGACGACTTCGGCTCCTCGTTCGGTCCTCCTTAGTGCGGGGAACCTGTTTCAACGAGGGTCAGTATGTCAAAATATACTGGTGAAGGTGAGCTAACCCAACTATACCAGTCAACACGTTGTTTATATGAAGCATGCATATCATTGTGGTCTTTCTATCTTGCCTTAGTTTATTTACAAGTAAGCAGCATATAGAATTTACTGAAATAAACTTGCCACCGTTCGATGACTTTTACCTGCCCGTCTGAACCACCTGCACAAATACTTACCATGCCTTCCCTGCCACGAAGACACAAGTTAGTTTGCAACAGGTTTAAATATATATGGTGATCACTGGCTTGATTGCCATAATGGACACTAGTCAATGACGAGGATGGTGTGCAATGGCATGTACGTGAGGTATTGCATACCATCCCGTCCAAGAACGTGAGACTAAACGTGAAGTTCCGACCGGAACCGGATCGGTGCCAGTGCCCCAGCAGCCGTCCGCAGGAACTATACCTTGTGCACAAGTTGTCCGTGATCGAACGGTATCATTATTTTGCCAAATATTTTCATTCAGTTCAGGCAACACGAGTACGAGATAACACGAGTACGAGACAAGTAACATTGTATGATTTATTTTAGCCTTCCTGACAGTTTATTGCATAACAAGTGTATTCCATACTTAAGCACAATTTATAGAAGAAGATGCATTCTAACTAAAATTGAAGCATGTATAGAATATCTTGAACGAACTAGCATACAATAGATAACCGTTCACAAGTTTAGTTGACAAGCAATATAATCCAAGTCTATTCATTTTTTATCTTGACATCTTTTAGTTATTACTTTGGTATCGTCTGATCGGAAGAACAAGAATGCAAGATTTTTAGATGTGAAGACTTAAAATAAGGGCTAGCTAATCGGGATGGTAGCCACTCACTTAGTTGGTTGGAAGGGAGAAGAAAAGAGGCGCTTCAAGACTTCGCTCGTAAGCTGCCTACTGCTCGTTTACCTGCATTGCACGAATAGCTCGATCAATACCTCTTCCTCTCTTTTCATACTCGAAATTGAAATGCAGTTCACGAACGAAAATAATAAAATCTATCGAAATCGTTCAAGAAATCTCAAGCAAATCCGAAAACTAACTCAAAGCACGAAAGCAACAAGCGACATCAAAATCTGAGACAACAAAAGATACAGCGGAGAGGTCCCTCCTGACTCTACCGTTAAGTCGATCCCTGGGGCACAGTCCACTGAATATGAGAATCGATTTCGAAGAAGCAAATACATAGCGAGGACGAGTTCTTGTTTTAATCTATCCCGATCGAACGATACCATATTGTATTTCTTAGCTATGCTCCCCGAATAGGAGGAATGTGGCACCACAGTCACTTCTCCGGTGATTGGCGTGTCAGCTGCGTTCAGGGGTTCACCTCCTACTCAAAGGACTGTGCCGGCTGTATCTGAGGGACTTCCAGCTCCACCTTCCGTGCCGATAGATGCTACACAGGTGTTCACACTATTTTGTGAGATATTGGAGGCACAAAGGGCTCAGTCTGAGGTACACCAGAGGCATACTGACGTCTTGCGGCAGGACATCGAGAGTGATCATCAGCTTACTCTTGCCGTAGTTGAGAGAGAAGTTTCGGTCCAGCAGCAGGTTCCCAGCTTCAGCTTCGTCCAGGCAACGTCCAGTACTTCAAGAAGCTGGAACCTCGGGTCTTCAAGAGGACAGAGGGTATCATCTACTTTGATTATTGGCTCAAGAAAATTGAGCGTCTCATGAGGGTGTCCCATCTTTCTCAGGATCTGAAGGTTGAGGCAGTAGGACTTCAACTATTCGACGTTGCCCGCACTTGGTTCAGGAATGAGCCAATTCTTGCTGATGCAGGGCAGTCTTGGGAGGTATTCAAGGACCTCTTCAAGAAGAAGTTCTTTGCTCGGGCATACAAGTTAGACTTGGGGATGCAGTTTGAGAGCCTTATTCAGGGGAGCATATCTGTGGAGGGATACGCCGTAGAGTTCGGTAGGCTGAGCCGATTTGTGAAGTATTTGGTGAGAAAGTTGGAGGTTCGAGCTATTCATTTTTGTGAGGGTCTAAACTGGGAAGTGAAGATCCTCATTCCATCTTTTTATGAGACATACTCGGAGATACTTGTGGAGGCACACAAGGTTGAGCGGGAGTTGGGTTTGAAGCCCAAGAGAGATCGCAATTCTTTTCTAGAGGCTAACAACAACACAGTGACTGCCAAGCATCCTCATTTTCAATCTAGGCCTTTCCAGTAGCCGTAGCAGCACCAGACTCCAGTTAGGGCATTATTTTACCAGGTACCACAGCAGCAGAGACAGTTACAACAAGCTTCTTGCCACTTCTACAAGAAGTCCGACCACATCTGGGAAGTTTGCAGAAAGAGGTTGGGAGTTTGTTTATATTGTGGTACCGAGGGGCATCAGCTGAGAGAGTGTCCTCGTCGTGCAGTTCAGGGAGCAGCTCCAGCTCAGAGGCCACCTCTTCCAATAATGATTCTTATCTATTATCTCTCATATTTTACAAGTGTTGCTTGGTTATTCTCACAAGAGTCATGGCATTTATTATATCTTGGTCACTTCTCTATAAAGCTTGTGATAGATTATTTGTTATTTCAAAGATATTCTTCACCAAATATAAATGAAATGCAAACTCAAATTATGAAATAATTTCCAAAATATTTTCTACACGCCCCTTATCTTGTTATCTTTTGCAACCTCTTCAACAATCAAAATAACATCAATCACCAACGAGTACAAGGAAATCAAACTCATTAGTATACCATAATGAGAATCCCACTGGGTGCCTCCTGCTCATCTCAATGTCATTTCTTGATTATTATCTTGCCCAGTCAAAACATCACCATTATAAATTTCTTCAACATCTTTTTCAAATTATTTTTCATAAAGAATCTCCCTACGCTTACATGTGGCACCAAAAATATTTGATAAAAATGTAAAAAGAATACATAAATCTTTCAGTGACCTTCTGCAACACCTACAAGTGTTAATCGAAGTTGGTGAGCAAAGTAATAAACATAATGAGCTGACTCATTCTCCATCATAATCAAGCTTTTTAATCAATTAAATTCTTCCCACATATTGTTAGCTCTATCGTATCCTTGTCCCCAAATACTCGATATACTTAATCTATTTTGGGACAACAGAGACTCAATAGCTGTCTTAAGTGATAAGGTAGTAGTATCCCCAACATGAACAGTGCCAAGACAATATTCCATAATATGTCCCCTTCCATCCACAAAATGTAAAACAACAATCATTTATTCTTTTATGGATATGTCACGCGCCTCATCAACCAAAATAGTGAACAATTCATCATCAAGATATCCAATAATAGCATTGGTAGTTACCTTTACAATGGAATTAATAATCTCTTGTTGGATTGGAGAATATGTCAATTTGAGATTTTCAGAAGCCTTCTTCGATGTAACTCTATTGATATTCTCATTGTGGTCGCAAAAAAATTGTAAGAATTCAAGAAATTTTTCCTTATTTAATGATTTCTCGGATTACCACAAAAAGCCAATCATTGACACAAAAATTTTTAGTGCAATCAATTGATGCTATCAAATGGAGATGATAGTCGACTTGAGTTTAAATATGCTGAGTAGCCAAAGAATGTTCAATGTGTTGCGGTTGCTTCAAAAGATCATAGCTAGCCCTCACACATTTGTTATGGTACTGGTAGTCTCCAACATGTCCATCAAACTTCATTTTCTTCTTCCAATTTGTAAATTCCTCTCTAATAAAGTAATCACCACCGCTTTGGTTATCATGATTGACTTTAAAAAGATAACAAGACAAACAACAAACGACGTCTATTGTAATTCTATATATTCTAGCCAATTAGGACGCTCTTTGAACCATGAAGACTAAAATCGACGCCTCTTATTTGCACATGAACGCCAAGAAAAGTTGTGATCTTTCGGCTGATAGGGACCTTTTTGTAAGTAGTATCGTCGAACATTCTCTCTTTCTTTAACGTCATACTCATATTTCTTTTCTTAATGCATGATCAGGCAGCTACACATCTTCTATATTGCACATAGGAAAGGGCTGGATAATAGGCTGGCATGGGGGTGGAGGTGGCTCGGTTGGTGGCTATTGGCTGCTTGAAGTAGTTTATTCTCGAGATTTATTAAAATTTTGAATAATGTATTATTTTTCATCTAAAAATATTCAATTTTCAAATATTACCCAAGATTATGTAGTTGCCTTTTGAAATATTAATCATGATTGACTTTAAGTATGAAGTTGCCAATATTAAAATATTAGCCAATATTATTATAGCCAAAATTATTAAACTAAAAGCAACCTAAGCATTTAACCTAAGTATGAAGTTGTTATAAAAAAAACTAAACAGGAAGGAGGGATAGAATTTAGTTAATAAAACTCACTTGAACTTGTTGGAGAACTTCTTGATCACTGGAATCCGCAAGAACTTGAATTTGGGTAATCTTCAATGTTATTTCAGGATAAAAAAAAAACTAAGAAGAGGAGAAAATGTTAATGTAGAATATGCAATGCAGGCTATGCAGGAATGGTTACTTATTGATGTATGAGTCTTCTGCTAGAGTTGAGTCAGAAGAAGAGAAAATGCACTCTTTTAAAAAAGAGTGATGAGTGTGAGAGAGGAATTCAGCTTAGCGTACCTACGAGTGAAAGAGATTACCTAGCAGCACAGCAGTGACTAGAGAGGTCAGCTCAGCAGTGACCAAGGTCAGGGACATACATTACCTATGAAAAGTAAAGACCATTCAGAAGATTATTTATCAGTTGAAAAATAATGTAGATGTACAGTATTGTAGCTTGTTGCTGTCTACAGTGTAGACTATATACTATCTGTAGACTATAGGCTATAAACATGTGATTGTGTGTAGTGTAGAGTGTAGATTACATGAGATTACCTATCAGCAACAGTGTACCTATAATAAAAAAAATTGAAATTCTAGGGGGCGAAGCTGCGGCCCGTCGGGACCTCTAAATTTGTATGATAATCCAACCGAGGGAGAATCATGTTTAACATTTTTCTTGGGGATTAATAAAGAACTTATTTGTTAATGCCAAAAACTGTACAGACTTATTCCAAAAACAAAATCATCCAAAAACAAAATCATCCAAACATTCAAGATGACATTTTATTATTGATCTTCAAATATCTCGAGTTTATTTCAAAAAGACAGGAAAAAAAAACACTAGGTACGTAGTTTAAACAACTCTACTTGCAACACTCGTCTATAAACTCCAAGATACTCTTGTCTGAACTTCCACCCTCACTGACAGCCTCCTTAGCCAACTTACTCCACTTGGCTGCATTGCTCCTGAACTCCCCACTCCTCTCACCATCCATCACCTCCTTGATGCACCTCTCCAACTCCTTCCCCCTCACGAGCCCCTTCTCGTCTGCCTTCACCCTCACCCCGACCCTCCACACGTCCTCCACGTACTTGGCGTCCGTCGTCTGGTCCGTCCACTGCGGCATTCCCACCATAGGCACCCCTAGCCCGATCCCTTCCATCGTCGAGTTCCATCCGCAGTGTGTCACGAAGCAACCGATCGCGATGTGCGCTAACACGTCGAGTTGGTTGCACCACGTCACCACCATCCCTTGCTTCTCCGTCTCTGTAATGAAGTTGTTGGGGAGCTTGGCTAGCTCTGACGTGCGCACGACCCAGAGGAAGCTTTTGTTCGATGCGGCCAAAGCGGAAGCGACCTCGTTGGTTTGTTCTGGACTTAGCGATGCCATGCTGCCGAAGGAGACGTAAACGACAGAGGCTGGGGGCTTGGAATTGAGCCACTCGACGGCTGCAGCGTCTGGAGGGAGGAGGTTGAAGCCATAGTGAGAGTCCGTTGGGATCCGGTTGTCGAGATAAGTAGATGGAATGGTCGGGCCGATGGACTTTACTGGCAGCTGTGACTTCATCCAGTCGAACTCCTACACCAATTTGATAAATTAGTACTGTCATGGATATGTAGTTCTATAATGTCATGAAATTGCTCTTGGATGCTCAATGAATCCAGTTATATATATGCTTGTGCATTGGAACACCATGTCCAAACTTGTTTGCTAGAAAAAATTACTGAGTGTACTTTTGATCTCTGGTTGAATGCAAACACTCGATAATATAAATTCCCATCTTATAAAAAAACCACTAGGTTATTTAAAGATGATTATGAGTACACACTAGCAACTAGTTGAGCAACAATTCATCTTTAAACTATCGAGTCCCCGAGCATATCTCACCGCTCATAAGAATTTACAAGCTCACTCTTGAAGTAGTCCTTGGCCCATGGACAAATGGTGAATAACTTTATATGATTTAGTGACGACAGATATACATGGTCAATCTTGGCACACCGCTACCATTTTTCTCTTTTCTTTCTTCCAGCACCTTGACAAAGAAGATAATGGTGAATGATTTTATGCTTTACGTAGGAAAATATGGTAGCATTGTGCTAGCTAGGATTTAGGGAGCAGAAGAAAAGACCATGGCAGTTTAGTATAGAGATGATATATATAAGGAAGGAAAAGGAGGGTGGTGGCAGGTCAGAATAAAGAATGATTTGGGATTTATAGCAACGATGAAGATGAAGATGGAATTTAGGGATGAGAAATAAGATCACAATTGTTGGGAATCCAGCCGATGTCGAGAGTGGAGAGCAATTTGGAGGTTGCAATAGTCGACGGCCGGAGTATCCGACAAAATTTTAGCTCTCTTCCACTTTAAGAACGAGAAAGGTTTCTGAACATGCACCATTACTTGATAAGAGATCTTATAAGAAGTTTGGATTTTCTTCTTGCAATTTCTGTAGCATTCACTTCTCTGAAATTCTAATTAGAAATTTGGTAGTATTTTTTCAATTTTATATGAGCAAGATATACTAATGAAGTTTAGATTACCACTATATTACAATTTATAATTTATAAATATTTTGTAAAAATTTTGGAATTTATTTGTAAATTTTTGATCCAAGAAGTTTCGGGTACTGCTAGACTTATAACTCACCGAGTAGTGACGCATTGATTAAAAAGTGTATGAAAAACCCCAAAATAGATTTATATATATATATATATATATATATATATATATATATATATATATATATAAAAGATTATTTTATTATTTTTAAAATTTATTTTATAATTTTTACCTAAAGGAAAGTAGTTACCGATAAAGATCGATAAGCCAATAAGTGGACAAATAAGTGAACCATAGCATAGCAACTATCCCAAGAACTTTGTTATAGCCTAGAATGTTCCTAAATATTTTCTAGAATTTTACAAATTTATTGAAAACTTTTAGATAATTATAACTAATTAAAAACTTAGAAAACTTATTTGCTAGCAACAACTTCTATGAATTACTGTAGTAAACTCCTAGTATATAATGAATCCAAACTTAATTTTAGGTTCCTAATGAGTTAATATAATTTTTGATACTTTTTAAGCTTTTTTTTTTAATTTTTTTTAAATCTTCCAATTAAAAATTTAAATCTATGAATTAAACATCAAAAATATATTTTATAACTTAATCAAACAAACCACCCACAATTGTGCCACGTGAGACATGTAGGACCGCTCAAAAATTACTTTTTTTATCAGAAAATTGTATATGAAGCATCAAACATTTTTTAAATTGCACCAAAAGTATAAAGTTTGGAAAAATTATATAAGCGCAACCCTAATACGTACATTAGAAGGACGTAATTTTTTTTTTTGCTCACTTTACTCTCTTCTTATGGGCATATATTTTGCATTTATATTTATTGATCTCGAGAGGAAGTTAAATGAAGAAATTTTTAGTGACGAATTGTCTTTCAGTGACGAAATTAGATTTTCAATGACAAATTTGGACTTTTAGTAATAAAATTAGTGACAAAATTGGACTTTTACTGACGATTTTTTTTTCGTACACTATTCAAGTTCTCAGAAACAATGTTCTTCTTTAGAAAAAAAAAATGCAAAATATAGGCCTTTTAGAAGGGCATAAATTCTGGAAAAAAAATACGCCCTTCTAAAGGGTGTATTGGGGGTGTGTTTATAATTTCTCCAAACTTTATATTTTTGGTACAATTTAAAAGAAATTTGATACTTAATATGAATTTTTTTTTTATATATACATGATTCTCTTATAAGGGATTTCTTTTTGGAATTTTTCAGAGGAGATTTTTTTTTGCGAATTTTCAGAACATCTCTTCCAACTTTGGATAGACTTTTTTTCTATCTCCGGATGTCAAATCATGCCTAATTTTTTTATATGTTCCCAAATGTTGTCTACTATTTTATTTGTATTTGATGATTTTAGGAGATTAGTGAGCATTACATATCTTGTTGTTGAAAATCAGTGAAATTACAACTTATCTAATTTAGTCAACAATTGTTTTCCCCCCATGTTCTTGAGAACTAATTGCAAACAAAATGCAAATAGATTAAGAGAAAGGAAAAGATAGATGCACCTATGGCACCGGCTCCTTGGGGACGCATGCATCGGTGTACTCGAGACCTCCTTCATCTTTTTCTTCTACTCCATGGCGACGACAGACATTTATATTATTATTTTATTTTTATTTTTCAATGAAACTTTGTTGTATTAGTACATATTGCTGGATATTTCTATGGCGGGTTGCGTCGGTTGGTTTAATAATTAGAATTTATTTGTTCTATTCCTGTGTTTATTCTATTTATGGATTTTCAGCGAATATTTGTGTCACTCAAGGTCAGATTAGACATAAATTCTACAACACGTTGCGTCGGTCTGATATTATTATATTTGTATTTTTGGCTTTCTAACGAGCATTTTGTGCCGTTCAATGTCAGATGGACATGAATTTTATGACGAGTTGAGCTGGGTCTTTTATATATATATATATATATATATATACACTATGTTGAAAATATTTAAAAATAATAGTTAAAATCTAATGAAAGCACAAATGTATAACATAATATATATATATATATATATATATATATATATATATATATATATATATATTATGTTATGCATTTGTGCTTTCATTAGATTTTAACTATTAGTTTTAAATATTTTCAACATAGTGACGACTTGACGACGTCCTGGCAGTGGATGATAAACGTACAAGTGACATTTAGGCGACATCCACTTGTCGCTGGCTACGTATAAAAAATGAAACCAATGTATCGAAAAATAGATCCAACGACAAATTCTCTTAGTTTCCAAAAGCTTGTTGCTTGAGGCGAAGAATGTTCGTCACTAGTATGCCAACGACCATTTTTAAAAGAGTGTCGCTAGTTGGTCGCCAATAAGTCGATAGTAGTATGGCATGTCAAGTAGACGATAATTCACCGCTAAATTTTTGTTACCCCCTCGTCAGTTGTCAATCGGTAGAGCAACTAATCAACGACAACTTTTGGATAGCTAGCGACAACAAAATTTTCATCTACCATTTTTTGTCGTTAGGTTGTCGCTATTACGTGTAATTTTGTAGTGAAGTTTTCTATTCCCTCTCCCTTTCATTTTGTATATATCTTCTAAACATGTTCCTAAACTTTCTTGGTTGTTTCAACTCCTAAAATTATTTGAAACATATCTTCGCTTAATATCACTTTGAATATTTTTCAATTTTTCTTTTCATGAGACCTTATTGTGAAGGCTCTCTGCACTCTCTCTATAATCTATCACATGGCTTTTGATATCCACAAATCCATCTGAAAATGCCAACTTTTATATTTTTTTATTCAGTTTTACTACATAAACTTAAATAAAAACTTATAATATAGATATAATATACATGAATTTATTTTTTTTGTTTAGGTTCTTGAAAGTGGACGTTTTTTTGTTTAGGATCTTAAAAAAAAAAAAAAAATCAAAAGGTGAGATGCATATAATCAAAGTCTTGTCATTGTCGAGTTTTAAAAATTAAGAATGATCATGAGTTAGTTAGAATTTTGTTCTTTTATAATTCAAGATTCTACAAATGATAACCACATGTATTCTATCGTTTGAGTGCAACAAATATTGTTGGAAATAAATATTTATTGCAACTTTTGCTAGGATAAATAATACAAATCACAATAAAATAAATATTAAAATTGACAAAAATATTAAAGGAAAAGCTATAGTAACTGTGTTTACTATCAACCAAACAGTCCATTAGTAAAGTTAGGAGTATTCAGATTTAGACCGAGAACTGAACCGAATAAAAGATTCGGTGTAATTTGAAAAAAAAAAAGTTCAAATTCTGTTTCAAAATACAAAAAAAAAATTTATTTTTCTTATTTGAGTTTCATTTTCGGTCGAAAATCGAATAAGACTTATACAATTATGTAAATATTTTCAATTCTATACATATTTTATAATTAAAAATGTAAATATTTTTGTATATATTTTAAAAAATAATAATTATATGTATGCGTTTTAAAATTTAACTATGATACTTTAACAACTAATACAATTTTAGGTCCAATTTTGAAATACAATAATTATATATATAAAAATTATATTTTTTAAGATAATTCCAAAACCCAAACTTTGGTAAGATATTTTAAGATAATTAACATTGAACCATAAGTCACTCAAACCGAGCATGTCAAATATAATAAATTCTCATCAATTGGGTTGCCAGAAATTTGTCTATTTCTGAAAAGGACCACTATTTAAAGAGAGCAGTTATGTTGTTCAGTAAACTCCTGTCTCTTTTCTGTCCCCTTTCTATGACATGTGGATCCCACTGAGAAAAAAAGAAAAGAAAAAAAAATTCAAAATCAGATGCATGCCCACATGTCATAGAAAAGGGACAGAAAGGGACATGAATTTACAGTATATCAGATCTGTCCCCCTATTTAAACCGCAGAATTGACACCTCAAGACTTTTGACTTACTAAACCCTTGAAACTGTAAGGACAATACTTTTAAAAGCTATGAGTTTAGAATTTCCGTCCTGTTCTTGCTTATTGGAAGGCAGACTTGGGCTGCCACGTATCAACTCCTCATTGGAGGGAGGACGAGATTTTTGGAGGTGGGCTCCAGAGTTTAAATGAAGAGAGGAGAGGGATAGAAGTTTCAACCGGTATTTAAAAAAAAGAAAAAAAAAAGAAAAAAGAAGAAGAAGAGAAGGATAGAGGGAGAAACATGGATCAGCATATCTGCTCTAGCAGAATCAATAGGAAAGACACAGACGTCAGCTGCGGTTACAGCCGCCGTCACTTAACCTCCGTCTCAAGAAGTATTTCCGTTCTGAAGATGGAAGGAAAGGAAGTAATGAATAAGAACAGCTAACCTGATGCTCTAGTTCATAGAAGGAGTTTATCAGCACAGCATCGGCTTTCTCCAAGCCCTTGTACTGGTTCAATAGAAGTGCCAAGTAATCCGGATATGGTAACGGCTCCTTATCCGTTACGAAGGTCGGCAGATCCCTCGGCTCAAGCAGGGGCAGGCCGGGCATCCGAACCGGCTCGGAGACCGGAAGCTTAATCCTCTTCGCCCACGCGTGACCGTAGATGGTGTCAACAGCGCAGCACTGCGTAAAGAACGCAGCGCACCGCAGCCCAAACCGCCTGCCCACCTCCGCAGCCCAGGACACGAACGGATCGTAGACCAAGACATGAACCGGCCGGCCCTCGGACCGGAGCGAGACGATGAGGTCCGATAAGGTTTCGGTCCCCACCGCCTCGAAGCGTTCCAAGTAGGAGCCGATGCTAGGGGCAGCACTGAACCCGCCGGAATCGAACCCGTCGGATATCGATTCGAACGAGACCGGACCGGGTTCAGGTTTGCACAGGTTGTTCAAGTACTGGGTGTTGGCGAAGGTGACGTCAACGTTGTGACACGAGGCTAGCCGCTTGCCGAATTGGAGCAACGGGTTGATGTGTCCTTGTGCCGGATAAGGGAGGAGGAGAACATGGGTCTCATTTTTTGGGTCCATACTCCTTGTCAATGCCGGCCTTTTTTTTGTGTATATATGGATTGTAAACTAAAGAAGCGTACAAAAAAGCATGCGTTATGGATGACGCATGTACATACGAATAACTGACATACATACAAGCAAAGTTTGCTATAAGACATTACATCCAAACAAAGTTTGCTAGAAAGTCCTCTCATGAGTCATTAACCGAAAATCTTTGCTACAGATCTGACCCGGGTTCAACCGGATCTGACCGGTTTTATGAGTTTAGGCCAACGTTCCATAAATTATATTAAGAAAACCCACTGTTTCTCCCCCTCACAGTTACCTATACTTCCCCAAATTAATGTATCCCCTAAAATATCACGAGGAGATCATAGTAAAGCCTTAAGGATCATTAGAGAGCAGAAGACTAAATTATTCATAGAAGGAGAGAGAAAGGTCTATCAGAAATAGGCTATGCTACAACTATAACCAAATGCTTACACCTAACTTATAACCGCCACGTGACGTCCACGTAACGATCATTCATTGGAGCAGAAGAAAGAGATAGAACCTGTAGCTGTCCGGGTGGCCGTCACGTGACAGAAATATCACATGACGACTGTTCATTGGAAAAGAAATAGAACCAAATGTGACCCACGTAACAGGAGGTAGAGAGAATTGTAAAAAAGTTGTAAATATTTCATAGTAAACTTAGCATTTTTCATCAAAAATGTCAAAAGGAAATTAAGAAAGAAAGGAAGCAAGCAACAGAGAGAAAAAGTCAAAAAAGAAATGACAGTAAGAGAAATTAAGAGAACGGTGGAGGAAAACAAGAAAAGCAATAAAAAGAGAGAAATGAGACTTACTTCTCTAAGCCACCAAGATTCCACTGAGCCCACAGCCTACTAAATATACATAAAAGAAGGTGAGAGAGAAACTACTTTTCCTATTCTTGTTTCTCTTCAACGAAAGAAAGAGAGAGAGAGAGAGAGAGAGAGAGAGAGAGAGAGGTCGGAAGAGGAGACTCGTCCCGAAAAAAAGGGACAGGGGACCGGTCAGATTCGGCAGGCTGTGAGGCACAACAGATTTTCTGAGTGCCGAACTCGGCGGGGCTCGATTCTCTGGAGATCGGTCGATTGTGGTTCACAGTGATGAACTCCGGTTCAAACGTACTTCAGTTCGGACGGTTCGCCGAATAAATCTCGGTTCTGTACAAATTCATCAAATTTTTAAAAATTAACAGTTCAAGTTAGATCGAACCAATGATCCAACCGTCGGTCCGATTCCGTTCTGACAACATTGCCATATATTACTTCGTAATATTTTCCTAATCTCTTGATTCCGTCAAATATGATCCGACTCCGTGAGCAAATGGCACAAGAAAGAACCCAAGAAAAAAACTCCTACCTAAAACTTAATAATTGCCGTATGAATTTATAATTTGTCATAATTATCACATAATTTTATTATAAAATAATTATAGTGATTAATAAAACTTATATCAACTTTGTTTTATGTGTGACCTTGAGGTATAGGACTAGGAGACTGCGATGATGAACGAGGATTAGAGTCTTTTGGTTCACTGATCTCAGAAGGAAAGAGAAGTTTTGAGTATGGTTCAGCTGTTTAGTTCACTGTTCTTAGAAAGTTACCTTTTGTTTGATCTCCAGCGCTCTCGTTCCATTGACCTCTACTATCTCTTACGTTGTTTCAAGAGAAGTGCAAGTAAAATAATTTGGGATTTTGAAGATATGTTTTGATTTTTTAATTTTCCCATACAAAATTTGTAATATTTGCTTTACTTTTAAATGCCAAATAATTATTGTAAGGTTAAAAATTAATTTGTTAACTTTTAATTTCAAACACATATTTTTTTCTAAGTGCTTATATCAAAGACTTAAATTTTTAATCCATACACAAAAAAATCAATAAATAATACTAGTTTGGGGTAACCTTACCATATTTGAAAAGTCGTCACCATATCATTGTAAAAGCATCCAAAAAGTGCATCTAAAGCTAATAATGCTCCTAACGGAAGAAACTTCAAGTACTACAGCAGACACATCGTTACAATAGACATTATTACTCTGCCCAAGACATATTCCCAAGACACCAGCGAAAACGTTTATTGAGGCTCATTAACGCGTCGACATGACAAAGCACCATTAGTGCAATCAGTAGCTGTCAGTCTGTAGCAATTGAAGAGAGGTGGTTTGGGGTAACCATCAGTCAAATCCCGTCAAATCTTGCCAAATTGATAGTTTGTCTGTTGTCATTTGTAACATATGCATCATTAATGCACACAAAAATGTATGCACATTAAATGCACACGATCTCCTTAACTTCGTAACCGCTTTGCCGCATAGTCACTGTTATGTAGCATAGGATGAAGAGAGAAAAAACTGCACGCACTTCCGTTCTTCGAGCGTATAGGTTCTTGTTGCATGAAGGGGTTTGTCGCATAAGAGTATGCACATAATATACACGTGGAATTACACTTATGTATACGGATAAACTATAATTATGATGCTAATGTAGGCACTGATATTTTCTGCATAACCACCGTCTGCATGCTTTGCAGAGCGGCACAACTTTTGAGACGGTGTCAGATCGATGTATGCCCCTAGGCTCTTTCTGCATAGACTTTCGAAGAAATATCGTCCTTGGCACATAGGAAGATCAGTGCTTCTGTCGCATGGCCTTTTGAGTTTTGAAGAATATTATCTTTGCCGCATAGAGTTCACTGACTTTAGATGTATAAGAATGTTTGCCATGAACAAAAAGTTATACAAACTTTTTGTATATCAAACTTGAAAGAAAAGAAAAGTAAAATAAATCCTATACAAGAACCTAGAGTACAATAATTGTGGAAAATAGTAGCTGTAGAGATCTGATCTGCAATCGATCATATTACTCCTTGGGCTACTTGACAAAAGAGGAAGAAATGCAAAATACTCGAACACTTAAAGAATTGGGCAGTAAGAAGACAATGGAAGCACTAGCATGAATGACTTCATCCTCTCTCTCTGTCCATGTGTGTATGAGACAACACATGTCTCATATTTATAGCATGCAAAACAGTTATGTGAGTGTGGGAGCACTTTTGAGCATTTTGCACTGTATTTGCTACTTTGTGTGTGTATTTTGGGCAGTCACTGTACATGTTATGCCTAGTGGGCGCATAATTTACTGCCAGCCTAACTCGTGGCTCCCTATACGATGAAGGCTCAGATCGTGGTGGTAATTGCTTGTGTACATTCTCCAAAAGTTGTGGCATTAAATACACATAGCATTCTTTGGGATCATGTCACGACCCGCACCCGGTATAAGGGCACGAGAGCGTGGGTACGTCCAGCCTACGCCGCAGCATCGGCGGTAGAACGCTGTCTAGGTCAAGTACTATCTAAATAATCTCACACTAGTATCCAACTCCATAAGGAGACACGGATAACACTATCAAAATGAACAACATACTCAATCACAACTACAGCACGATAAGAATTTGAAGAAACAAAAGAATACAACACAAGTCTAATGATAAAACAATCATACCTGCAATCAGTAACAACCAATCTCCAAGTGTCAGAAACAAGTCCACTAAGGCCACAGTCTGAAAAAATATTTTCCAGTCAGGAAGGAGCAAAGTACATCTCTAAATAGCAGTTCTATATAAATGACATAAACTATGTAGCAGTTCTAGATGGAAATATACCAGATGCATGTATAGGTACGAGAATTGTACAATGAAAGAAATACTGGAAATACTGTAAGTAACTGCAGGAAAAGAAACAATATGTCCATGAGCAAGAAACCTATGACTAAGTGTGTGAGTACTAGCTTTAACATGTGATCGGCTTGGGAACTTGATCAGGCTGGTTACATGTGATTAGCTATAATTCTTGTAAGGTCAGGCTAACCGTTGGTTAGCTATGATGCATGTAGAGGTCAGGCTAATCACACGTAACAGCTATGAAGCATGTAAATGGTCAGGCCGCACCCGACATGAGATGTGGGGTGAGCTATGATGCATGGAAAGTTGGGTATGATCATATATCTACACTAAAATACTCCCCACCCCCGACTGGTATAGTAGAACCAATCATGGTACGCTATGGCACGGGATTCCCTAGGGAGGTAGCAAGTCTCCCCAGAAATCAGTGTCTGTACATGCACAAGATATCAAGGAAACAAGTCTTGTACAAGCTACACCATGAATAAGGAATAACATCTCATGACGAGATCCGTGTATACCAATCCGTGTAACCAACGTGTCAAGAGCATGTATATCTACACTAGATACAGTGAACATAGGAGATATCATAAATTAGAAACTAATCAGAGAATGTACTCGCCTTGGGTCCTTAGCTGGTAATTATTGATGTCCTGTTCCAGAGTATCCCCTGGGTAAACCAACAGTCCTATAAACATATCACAATATCACATTTGCATCAGATGCTATACTAATCACACAAACAAAATACTAACTCAGGGGCTATGCCAGGCAGGGCACTAGTCAATTAGGGTCATGTAGTAGGGATACGTATATAAATACACATATTATTAATTATCATTAATACTTACAATATATATATACCATTTAATTCATGCATAATATATATATATATAGGTTGAACAATATATTTACCATATCTATTAATTTTTATATATTAAAATATGCTAAGTATGTTTACAAATACATAAATATACATATACCAATTCGAAAATATAAATCTACATACATGTATATTTACCAAAATACGTATTAAATTAATATGTATATTACCAATATATTTTTATACCAAATTACATACCTATATATATGTTTATACATATACTAAAAATACACATTTTTATTAAACATATACCCTTACAAAATATATATATATACATATATATATATTTACACCAAAAATAAGAATTATACTATATACAAATTTAGAATTTACGTAAAAGCCAATATATTTATATATCTCTAGTAATTTCAGTTACCAGTCCAAATAACCAATTTCGAACTAATTTAGATTATTGAAACTATATTTTTAATTAATTATAGAAACCCCAAAATTATTATATTTTACATAATCAAAATTCTTATATATTTATTACTAAACTAAATTAAAACTAAACAATTTAAATGTTATTAAACTAATTATATAAATTACTAAACTAATTGATTAATAATTAACTACTGATTAATGATTAACCAAACTAATCTAATCTAATTAATTAATTAACTAACTAATCATATTTAACTAAACTAATTAAATATTTAACTAACTAATTAAATCAATGACCTAACTCACAGACAGAAGGAAAAAGGGAAAGAGAGAGAGAGGGCTCACGGTTGGGGAGGGTTCCCGTCGTCGACGGAGGAAGTCTCGCCGGGGTCGGCCGGCAAGGCGTCGGCGCGGTGGGGCCTCGGCTCGAGGCGGCGGCTCGAAGACGCTCAGTCGACCGCGGTGGAACGGCAGATCCGAGGGAGGAGGAAGATAGATGGTGGCGGTTCGAGTAGGTCGGCTCCGGTGAACGGATCTGGAGCTGATCGACGGAGATCTTGGAGGAGCGCTTGTCCCGACGGCGGAAACTCGAGAGAGGTGGCTGCTGTCGAGGCACCGGTCGAAGTCCTAGGCGGCAGATCTGGCGCTTGTCGGCTCCGGTGAGGGAAGCAGCATCTCGACGGAGAAGAGGAGTGGCTGGCCGCTGTGCTTCGAGGAAAGGTGGATCTGAGGCGGCGGCGGTCAACTCGGCGGTGGGTGTTCTCGGTTCCAGGCGGCGGCGGCTGTCGAACCCAGCGGCGGCATCTAGGTTAGGTTTAGGATTCTGTGTGTCGGGGTCGACCGTGTCCGAGGCTGGACACGATGGTGGTGCACTGTGGACGTGTCCGGTATTGGACACGGGTTGAATGTACTGTGGTGTGGGGTTGTGTTCGGGTGTGTCGGACACAGAAATCTGATTGTAATATTGTAAATCTGGACACAGAAAATGAATGGATACGGTGGGACATCCGGGGTCGGACCCGAGGCCATCACGGCTGACACGGTGATGCTGGACACACGGACACGAGTACACAAAATGGTGGTGATGACTTGTTGGCTTGTGGGGATTTGAGAGAGCTAGCTAGGGTTTCTTAGGAATGGTGATGAGGGACTTAAATAGGGAGAGAGGGTGTGGGATAAAGGGTGCGGTTGGCCCAATAATGAATGGCCCAGATAATAAATAAACGGGCTTTTCATGTGGGAAAAAAAAGAGGGTGTGTTGGCTAGTTAATAGGAATTGGCAACTTGTAAAAATTTTATTTCGAAAAGATTATAATTTCAGAAAATATTTAAGGAAAGCTAACTTATTCCCAATTAGCTACTAATAAATCCATATTTGCAAAATCTTAGAAAGTATGAAACGTATTTATTTACTATCCCAATAAACATAAAATTTATTATGAAGAAACAACTAGTCTTTTAATTAATTTTATCAAATAACTAATTTTATGATTTCAAGCCAATAAACATTTGAAACTAGAGAAATATATATATATACATTATTATTTATTTATTTATTTATAAGGAATCGTCATTTAGGAAAAATGATTTTTATAAAAGATTTTAAATTACCTTCTAAAATCAAACATTGTTCAAAATAAAATACAAAAATTCAAGGAGAAAATATTTTATAACTTGGTATTTAAAATAAATTAAAAATCTAATTATTTCGAAAATTTGGAAATCGGAGGTTACAGATCATAACCGCTCACTGTCGGTTATCGAGAAAGTGCGCATACTATTATAAAGAGGGAAGCATATGCCTACTTTGGAGGAAAATAGCTCACTGTCGTACTATGGCAAAGCAGCAACACTAGCATACTTTGGTGAAAATAGCTCGCTGGTGTATTTTAGTGGAAGTTAATTCACTGTCATACTTTAACGCAGGATAGTTCATTTGTTGGAAGAGTACACATGTCACAAAATGATAACTTGGATATCTATGCCAAACGATCCTCTGCATTAATGACTTGATCTCGTTGACTGTTGTGCCAGTCAGTCAGCTGTTTAATCTGGCCCACCAAACGATGGGATGGCTGACTGAGAAAGTATGCATGTTTCTCCTTTATTGATTGATGAAGAAAATATGCCAATGCTTCCAGTATTTCAAAGAGAGTATGCCTTGACCCCTAATTGCAATAAAGTATGTCACTTCTTATATATATAAGTCTGGGCGTATTTTCTGTGCTTCTACAAGACCTCCTTCAAAGTTTTTGAGTTTCTAAAACACATTCAAAATACTTTGAATTAGAAGCATAAAAAGTTGTCATGATTTTGTACACCAATTTTAGGCAGAATTCCCACAGTTTGCTGACGTGGCTAGGCGGTATTATTTGCTACACGAATTTTGAGGCGTTATCCGAGAGCTAAAGGGTCCTATCCAAATATATAAATAGACTTGTGGAAGAGAGAAACCCTTTATGAGTTCTAAAAACCCCCTCATGTTCTCCCAAAACCCTAACTTCTCTTCTTCTCTTTCAAGCTCAAGCTTACAGTAATGGCACCCAAGCACTCTCAGACAGTTAGGAAGGCAGGAAAAGTGTCACCCTCATATTTTCAGTTAAGGGTAGTTTGGTAATTGACATGGGTAATTTTAACTTAGGATTTATTGTATTTAAATATTGTGCATGCATGATTAATTATTTATTGTACTATTTAATTATTATTAGTTGTAGATTTATTTTAGACTTGTGTAGTGGACCTAACCTATTCAATTAGATGCATGAACCAATATTTTAGATGAGTTTAGTTTGAGCACATGAATTAGGCCCATGGATTAGGAGGTTGTATTAATTAGTGAAACCATTAGACTAGAACCTTCCCTCCCTAATTAATTTCTTCATGAGAGGCCCCAAGGGGTAAATGAGATATTTCACATTGCTTGGAGAGTGTATATGGCCAGCCACATTCTAGAGGAGAGAGAAATCAATATACTTCATAATTCCCAATTTATTTTAGATCTAGTTCTTCCCTCTTTCAATTTTCTTCATTCCCTCATCAATTCTCCACCAATTCTTCAAAAAATTCCTTCTTTGTTCTTCATTGGAGGCTTCTACATCAAAAATCTACAAGAAGGAAGCAAGGAGCAAGGAGAAGGAGGCCAAGATCTACAAGGAGAGGAGCTACTTTATATTTGGAGACTTTTTATTGGGAATCCATCTCCCAATATGTATATTTCAGTTTTCCCCTTCTAGTAGACTCTAAATATGAGATTTAACTATGAAAAACCAACCCACATGCATAGGCTACCCATAGAAATTGGTTTTAGGTTTATCGGAGTCCTACGGTGGAAGTTATGTGCATTTTGGTGCCAATTTTGGGATAATTTCGAGATTGGCACATGTAGTGGTTGTCATTTGGTCTAATAGATCAAAATGACATATGATTGCTTGTTTGTGACTAGTATCGTATCCACAATTGGGTACGTGTAGGCCATATTTCGTTAATTTGACGAAACGGGTTAATTTTGGGGGTTTTCCTCCGACACGGGGCCTTGTGCATATCATATTGTGACATGGACACGTAGATGATCTAATTACTATACGTATTGTTCATACTTAGTGTATTAGACTTGTTCGTGTCCTCCGAGATATGTTTGGTTGTGTGTTTGGGCCATATCGCAAGCGTATTATAGAGTTAGTATGATACGGGTGCGGTGCGCTCCACGTGTTTGGTGTTTTGCTCTTATTAATATACGTACATGTGTATTTATATATCTATATGATATTTATGTAACATATGTATGTATATATTAGTGTATATAATTAAGTGTATTTATTTGTGTGTTAGTGTTTACTTATATATATGTATATGAGTGTGTATATGATAGTGTATATAGTTCTATATAGATTTATATATATATGTATATATATGTGTTGGTTTATATATATGTGTTGTATATATTTATGTGTATGTTTATGTGTGTTTGTGTTTATAGAGAGTGTATATATATATATATATATATAGATTGATATGGTTGAGAGATGTTATATATATATATATATATATATATATATATATATATATATATATATATATATATATATATATAGCTAGTTATCTATGTGTGTGTGAGTGTTTATATGTATATACGTACATGTGTTTGTGTGTGAGTGGTGTGGCTGTGAGTGTGTGTCAGTAATGAGGGAGAGCAGGTTTAGTCAGCAAGAGAGGGGACTCGAGGAGAGCACAAGGCTCGTGCAGTCCCCAATTTTTAGTGTGCAACTGTGCAAGAGGGGAGCTTGTGCATTGGCTCGTGCAGCTAACAGCTAGGAAGAGGAGCAAGTTCAGTATAGCCCTAAGTTGTCAGTGTGCAACAGCCCTAAGTTTTCAGTGTGCATTCTTATTCAGTGCAGCAACATAGAGATGTGCAGCTCGAGGCAGTGCTCGAGGAGAGCACAACAGCTCTTGCACTGAGAAGATGCTGCAGCCAACATAGTTTACTGCACGGCACAGTACGATCGTGCACAGCAGACCGGGTTCAGTCCTACATCAGTGACTTAACATAGAAGAACCACAGCAACAGAAAATGAGCAACGATATCAGCGAGGGGGAGGAGGCAACAAGACACCATCTGCAGGAGTTCACAATGGATTCAGTATCAGCAGGTATCGGGTTTCAGTCCATTGTACAGTTTCTCACTGCACAGTATTAGGCAATGTATCAGTCACTGTGCCCGATAACAGTATCAGTTCCATGTTTCAGTAGGTATCAGTCAGTTTAAGGTATCCTCATGTCCAGTCAGTATAGTTTCACTTGGGTTGGGTATTCAAGGTATTAGAGTTAGTTAGTTATTAGCCAATTAGTAAGAGTTAGTTAATAGTTATGTAAGCAGTTAGTTGGGTTTTTTATTATGTAGTTAGTTAGCTATATATATATATATATATATATATATATATATATATATATATATATATATATATATATTGTATTAGTTAGTGTGGTATTGTATTGATTAGATAGTTAGTCTTGAGCATTAATATAGTTAGTCCAGTATACATATACTAATAGGTAGTTTATATTGTTAGTAGTTTAAATACATAATATAGCTAGTGTTTGAGGTATTTATATATATGTATTAGCTATATCAATAGTGGTTTGGATTTACCTTGGGGTACCAAGGTAAAGCCAGGTATTGGGTCGATACCCAAGGTTTTGAGTTTGGGTATCGAGATAGGTGCGATACACATTGGTACAAGGCCAAGGTTTCCTATTCCATTTATTTTATTATAGTATTATAATTATTGACTTGTATATATATCCCAAATACTATTTTCATATGCGAAAACTTGCGTATCTTAGGATACGACTTTTTGAGTGTCTTGTAGTATCTTAGATTAGCTTGTACAGTTTAGTTTCATAGTGTATCGACTTAGTGTTAGACTCTTACAGCCTAGATTTCATCGGTTTGACTTAGAAATGACTTAGAATTGCATCAACTTAACTTATTTTTATTCTTGCACCTAGTATTGATACAACATACCATATATAGGTTGTTTTACACCAGCTTGGGCATCGAGAGACACATCTTGCTCAGGACTTCAAGCGAGCACATTTCTTGATAGTTTTTAATTCATAATATTGTATATATACATGTTCTAGAATTGTATACTTGATCCCGACACAGTGATTTCACGGACTGGTACTACATGGATCCCGTCATGAGATGTTATCTCCTACCATATTCAGCGGGTACTCGTGTACATGTATCTTATCGTGTATATTGGGTATTGATTATATTTTGTGTTCATACACTGCTTGTATTCAGTGTGCTTATTCGTGTACACACACCGCTCATATTCGGTGGTTATGATATTCGTGTATACCCACTGCTCGTGTTCAGTAGTTATATTTCGTGTTCGTAGCGTGTCGTGATTGGATCCATCGGTATTAGTTGGGGGGACGGGAGAGTAGGAGTTAATTATGTGATCAAAACTCCATTGTTACATCGTGTACATTCTAGTTACATACCTCACTTGTAATCGTCTTACCTGATCATGTTCACCCAACCCGATCATATAATGAACTTGTATTCTGAGGCACATTAGTTTAGATTGAAGTTATTTTATTATATTTCAGATATTCATATTATTGATCTATATTCTCGTACATTACCTGTATATCTATTGTTCATTCATTTTATATGTTTAGTGATCTTGTATTTCATTTCTATTATCTGTTTTATATGCTCGATTATGTTATTGATACTGCTTTCAGAGGTATGTACTTCGCTCCTATCCTGACTGGATATATTTTTTCCAGATGACTGGCTTATAGAGCAATATCCCATATTCTACGGGCCGTACGACGGCGTACCTTTAGAGGATACTCTTCTAGACCAGGAGGACTTAGTTGCAGAGCCCAAGGAGGTCTAGTTTATTTGTGTTGGATTGTATTAGGCTATTCTATTTGTTAAGATTCATAGTTTTTATTATTCTTTCAGATTGTGGATTGTATCTTATTCTTTCCTTTGCTATTCCATTCGTGCATTATCTCCCTTAGTTTGTTTTGTGATTGAGATTAGTCATACTTGTGAGATACCATATTGTTCCTCCGTTTGGAGTTAAGATGATTGACAGTTACCATATTATATTGTTGAGATGTTAGATAGTTAGAAATGACCCAGACATCGTTCTACCGCCAATTCTGTGGCGTAGGCTGGGCGTAACCATGTACTCGTGCCCGAATATCCGGGTGCGGGTCATGACACATTTTTAGTGGTGGCCCATGCATGTCTAGATTCATTCATAGTTATGCTCGTTTAGAGTACTGCTACGAGCCTGCTTTAGGAAATATGATTAGGCTGAGAGTTTACTCAATCGCACCTAGGAAAATTCCAAAATCTGTTTTGAAATCCTTATCTATTGAATATTGCCTTTTACTTTGAATACAATTATGTCCTTCTTTGATGATATCGTATCATATTCAATATTGATTCCTTATTTCAATCTATCTTCAGGATGCCGCCGAAGATACGTTTCCAGCGATCATGTGCCATGACAGCACGACCAGTTACTTCATCACCCTTGAGGACAGCTGTAGAAGCATGAAATATGCTGGGAAATCGTACGCATATTATACAGTCTAAAACCCCAAATACATGAAGTCCCCCTCCGCGTAAAATAGGGCTTCAAGGCTGTATGGCATAAAATATGGCTTCAGAAGCTATACGCGTAAAACAGAGCTTCAAGGCTGTTTGGCGTAAAGTAGAGCTTCAGAGATATACGCGTAAAACAGGGCTTCAGAGCTGTACGTGTAAAACAGGGCTTCAGAGCTGTCTGGCATAAAGTAGAGCTTCAGAACTGTCCGCGTAAAACAGAGTTTCAAATCTGTTTGGCGTAAAGTAGAGCTTCAAAGCTGCCCGCGTAAAGCAGTGCTTCAAGGCTGTTTTGGCGTAAAAGGTTGCTATACCTTCCCGCGTAAAGTTTAAAATACGTTTGTTTTTAATGCAGCGTAAAGTTGTACGAGGAACTCTTCGTATTCCTCAGATGAATTTGTCAGACAGATCAGTGAACCTGACTCCTGACAAAAGTACTGCACGATGATCAAGAGGACGGCTGTGATAAAGATTTTGCACAGAGACCCAGGTTGTCGTCTAGTGACATTCTTGATACAAGTCATTTTTATGCATTCAAAGAATACTCTGCCTATTCTACATGACATAAATGAGTTTTTACGCTCAAGATAAGATAAAATTAGACGCCACGTCAAAAGCTGTTTCCTGCACAGAGCTCGAGGCATATCTCTGTATTTAATACAGAGATGGAGGCATATCTCTGCATTTAATGTACGAGATTTTGTTCTATTCTTTAGATTTTGTTATGACTGGGAGAGCTAAAACTGTGACTAATACGCTCACATCACCATCCTTGCATTTTAAGCCAACCAGACTATTTTTAACTATAGGAGTACGCCGTATGCTATCTCCTCGAAATACGCCAATTCGGCCATATTTGCAAAGGTACGTGATAAGGCTATTTAGCCAAAAATAGCTCAAGACCTCAGTCATGATGGATAATTGACTGGAAAAGCTAAAACTGTGACTAATACGCTCACATCACCATCCTTGCATTTTACGCCAACCAGGCTATTTTTAACTATAGGAGTACGCCGTATGCTATCTCCTCAAAATACGCCAACTCGACTATATTTACAAAGGTATGTGATAAGGATATTTAGCCCAGAATACGCTCAAGACCTCATTCGTGATAGATAATTGGCTATTTTACGCTGGTTATCTATTATTCATGTATCATCAAGTTTTACGCAGAGTTGGGCTTTTACGCCAATAAGACAGCTATTTGGCTTTTACGCCAATAAGACAGCTATTTGGCTTTTACGCCAACAAGACAGTTATTTGGCTTTTACGCCGACCATCTTTACGCAGGGACAGTTACCTACGTGGCTTGCATGCCGTGATATTCGGAAAGCAGTTATACGCGTTACCTCATAATGGGATACGTGTCATACGCAGATTCAGAAGATTATTTGAACGTGGGTAGCAGTTATTATAACCGCAGCGTAAAAGATGCAACTTTCTTCACAGTTTGGACTTCTACGCCAACTGGACAGTTATTTGACTGATCTCTATAAATTGAGACCCCTGGTCATAGGGTAAGGGTGAGAGTTAGTTGAATCATATTCTATCATGTTCATATTACCTCTTAATAGATATGTTTAACTAATTTCAAAACTGACAATCAAAGGATCGATTAAGGAGGGGACAGAAGCACAAGGAGAGATCAGAGAGAGAGAGCACAGACAGAGAGTGTTGGTTGACAACTTTGGCAACGAGAATTCAATCCCACTTGCAACCTTTGAAGCTTCTTCTTCTTCTACAGCACTTCTTCATCATCGTGTGGTCCAAGAAACAAAGTGATCGACCGCAGATCATACTTCTATAACAATTCTTCCCCAGAATCATTTTTATTGTACTTAACATCCTCGTATAGGATTAATTGTACACTTTTTCTTGTTTGTAAGCAAAAAGAGAAATGTTTCGTATAAACCCTCTTCTTCCTTCATTTTGTTTATCATCAAACAAAAACGGCGACTTTGCTGGGGACGACTTTCTCCTCTGACGAGAAAGCAATTGCTCAACACGATGCTATATCAGTCGGATCGACAAAGAAGACTTTGGTCGTCTAGTTCGACCAATCTGCCTATGAAGACATGCTTCATGCAGGGGGTAGCTCTTATTCCTTCTCTGTCCATAACAACAGGAAGCTGCGTAAAGTGTGGATGCCTAAGACGTCCTCTACCCTTCCTGCAAACTCTCACTTTTTGATCAACAAGGTTGTGACAACACAGCCAACCCGCCCTGTGCGTAAAAATTTGTCTTCCGTCTGTGACGTGGTAGACAAGACTTTTGGCAATGCCTCAGTGCAAATCCAGAAGTCTCAAACACATCTTGTGCGTAAAACTTTATCTTCCGTTTGTAATATGGCAGACAAGACTTCTGGCAATGCCTCAGTGCCAATCCAGAAGTCTCAAACACGCCCTGTGCGTAAACCTTCATCTCCCGTCTGTCACGTGGTAGACAAAATTTTTGACAATGCCTCAGTGCCAATCCAGAAATTTCAAACACGCCCTGTGCGTAAAACTTTGTCTCCCGTTTGTGACATGGTAAACAAAATTTTTGGCAATGCCTCAGTGCCAATCCAGAAATTTCAAACACGCCTTGTGCGTAAAATTACATCTTCCGTCTATGATGAGGCAGATGTACCCTTTGATCACATTAAGGGAAAATAAGTGGCAAATCTTCCAACCTCTAGTCTTTTACGCCCACAAGAGAAGAAAGTTCCCACTCTTCAGATTACGCAAACTTTTCCTGTTCTACGTGAACCTATGCAAATATCCAAATTACGCCAGGATAGGTCTGTCCGCGTAAAGAAGACTTGTTTTACGGGAAGAAACGCTCCTCAGACAGATGATGGATCATATGCTACTCATATGGTTGAACTGCTGTATTCCTATGGCAGAGAAAGGGTTATAATTCCTAATCTATGCCTTCCTACTGATGTAAAAAGGCAGAATAAGCCTTCTTCTTCTTCTTCTTCTTCTTGTAATCTCCCTGATTTGCGTGATTTCTTAATCCAGAAACGCAAAGACAGGGGATCTCCTAATACGCCTATTATACCTCCTAGAGAACATTGTTGTAATAGTCATAAGGTTGTAATTAACCGTTGCTGTTCTAAAGCAAAACGGTCAGTTTTCGACTGATTGAACTATTCTTTAGCATTACAGGAAGAAGAACCAGACAACGACATGTCTGAGGGTAGTCTCCCTCGACAAAACAGAGCAGCATCCAAAGCTGGGGAAAGAATTCCCTCTGAGTACGAAGATGATGCAACTATGACCATCTTCCCTGAGGACTGTACGACTCAGGTATCGGAAGCCCAAAAGAAAAAGGGACTTTCTCCTTCAATGATGATGATATCATTGAAATCTTCAATATATTGATGAAGGAAAACAAACTTCGGCTACCCAACATTATATACCCTGAAAAGGGTGGCAAGGTCGATGATCCAGAATATTGTCTCTTTCATCGATACATTCATCACCCCACGAAGGCATGCTATGTACTGAAAAAGAAAATCCAGGAGTTGATCGACGCCAAAATCATCACTTTACATTTATAACGAGAGGACGGTCACTGCAAATTGATCTCACTCCAACGTGGAAATTTGCCCCCTCAAGAAGTACCGGATAATGAGTTCCTAAAATCTCCCTAGATGAGCAACCTTCAGGTCTATCCCCACTCAGCAAATCACTCCCCAGTAAATTTTTTGAACATAGGTTCACGTCCAAACTATTTCCCTCCCAGCTGAGTTTGCCATGTCCAAGTGACCTCTGAGCAAACCTCCCAGGTTGTTGTTATTGATCAGTTCAGCAGAGTAAATCTATCACCACAAAAATGGTCATTCCCATATTACCTCTGTCCTATTTTTCTTTATCCCCACCGAGTCATATCTTACCACGTCCACGTTACCTCTGAGTAAGATATTTTCAGAACTTTTCCATGTCCACATTACCTCTGAGTGAAGTTCTTCTCTTCGACTTTCTACTATCACGTTCACATAACCCTTGATAGTGCTAGTCGTTTTAACTTATTATCTGTACTTAAGGGACGCCATGGGTAATACATCCATAACCCAGATATATAAATCAACTCTTGGTTCTTCATCCCCAGCAAGTGCCTATGTGCAATATTTTTTCGATCGTCGAAGATCGAGAATCATATTCTATCATGTTCATATGACCTCTATATAGATATGTTTAGCAATTTGGTAACCCCAGCAAGTGCCTATGTGCAATATTTTCTCCTTCGTTACAAATTCTTGTAAAGAGCCATCATCCGTATCCAGGAGTCCCGGGTACGCAATGGATGATGGATCCTCAAAATCCCTCCCAGCGGAGCAATCCTTAGGTCTACTCGCACACTCCCGCAATGACTATTTAAATCAATCTCGTTAGACGCTAGCCATGTTCATATTACCTCTGAGCTATCGTCCCATCAATCTCTCTAGCGGAATAATCCTTTGGTCTATCTTCATGTTTGGATAGACCACACTTAACAAATGACCCCTCAATGAATTTTTCGGACATTAGTTCACGTCCATATTACCTCTGAACTGCTGTCATAATATTTCTCTCAGGCTGAGTTTGTCATGTCCATATTACCTCTGAGCAAACCTTCTGAGTTCGACTATCGATTATCATGTCCATATTACCTCTGATATCGTTATCATCTCCACTTGTCATCCATACTTACCAAGGTACACCAGCAATGTGGGTCCACAAAAAACTGCCATGTCCATATTACCTCTGGCAGGGCTTGTCTTAAACTTATTACTTGCACTTTTGTGCACAAGAAGTAATAAGTCCACCAAAAACTTCCCTGTGGGATGCCCGCAATGGAAACAAATTGTTCATGTCCATATTACCTCTGAAATATCCTCATTTTCTCCAGCAAAGAAAGAGTCAGTCCATGTTCATCCCTACAGAGTCATATTTTACAGCGTCCATATTACCTCTGGCAGGACTTGTCTCAAACCTATTACTTGCACTAACGTGCGCAAAAAAGTAGTAGGTCCACAAAAAACTGTCATAGCTATATTACCTCTGGCAGGACTTGTCTCAAACCTATTACTTGTACTAACATGCGCAAAAAAGTAGTGGGTCCACAAAAACTATCACGTCTATATTACCTCTGTCAGGACTTGTCTCAAATCTATTATTTGCACTAACATGCGCAAAAAAGTAGTGGGTCCACAAAAATTGTTACGTCTATATTACTTGTGTCAGGACTAGTCTCAAACCTATTACTTGTACTAACGTGCACAAAAAGTAATGGGTCCACAAAAATCCCCCCAACGGGATGTCTTTACTAGCCACAAAACCTATCACATCCATATTTTCTCTGATTGGGTTTGTTTCGAACTTATTATTTGCACTCAACGTGCGCAACAAATAATAGGTCCACCAAAGATCCCCCAGTGGGATGTCCTCAACAAACATGATATTGTACTACGTCCATGTTACCTCTGGTATAATGTCCAAAGTTCGCACAAACAATCGTAAAGAAATGGAGGGCCCTTATATGATTTCAAATGGCGCTTACAGATTAGCCAAGCCTAATGAAAATTTGATAATGGCTCCTATCAACGACAAATTCTTGAAGAAGTACTATACTTGATCCCCTTTGCTTAACGGAGTATGATGAAGATCTTATTCTGGCGATCCTACGTACAAAGGTTAGCTGAATCATATTCTATCAGGTTCATATGACCTTTTAATCGATATGCTTAACTAATTTGTAAACCTATCATGTTCATATTACCTCTGATAGTATTTTGTATATAAATTTAGTTGGATTATATTCTATCAGGTTCATATTACCTCTGAATAGATTTACATTCAGCTAAACCTTACCGAAAGTATATCATATTCATATTTCCTCTGATATCACTTTCATCTTAGCCTATCATTTATATTCTAAAGTGATGGGTCCACAAAGTCAGAAAATATATCTTTATTATCTCTGAGAAATTACAGGAGAAGCAAAAAAGTACATCATTGGGGAGGGGCAGTTAAATCACGGATCTGATGCGCCAAAGCAGCCATCCTCTCATTCCTGGAGTTTAAAATGTTGGTGCGAGCCAGTTCCAGCCTTGCTTCGTCATTGCTGGAGTTTAAAATATTGGTGAAGAACGAGTCAAATTTGACCATTTCATGCTTCATTTAAAGTATTTCAAATTATGAGGAATTTAAAAACTTTAAAGGGGGTCTTGCAGAAGCATAAAATACGCTGGAGAATTGTACGCGTATTATACAGTCTAAAACCCCAAATACATAAAGTCCCCCTCCGCGTAAAATAGGGCTTCAAGACTGTATGGCATAAAATATGGCTTCAGAAGCTATACGCGTAAAACAGAGCTTCAGGGCTATTTGGCATAAAGTAGAGCTTCAGAGCTGTACGCGTAAAACAGGGCTTCAGAGCTGTCTGGCGTAAAGTAGAGCTTCAGAACTGTCCGCGTAAAACAGAGTTTCAAATTTGTTTGGCGTAAAGTAGAGCTTCAAAGCTGCCCGCGTAAAGCAGTGCTTCAAGGCTGTTTTGGCATAAAATGTTGCTATACCTTCCCGCGTAAAGTTTAAAATACGTTTATTTTTAATGTAGCGTAAAGTTGTACGAGGAACTCTTCGTATTCCTCGGATGAATTTGTCAGACAGATCAGTGAACCTGACTCCTGACAAAAGTACTGCACGATGATCGAGAGGATGGCTGTGATGATGATTTTGCACAGAGACCCAAGTTGTCGTCTAGTGACATATTCTTGATACAAGTCATTTTTATGTATTCAAAGAATACGCTGCCTATTCTACATGACAGAAATGAGTTTTATGCTCAAGATAAGACAAAATCAGACGCCACGTCAAAAGTTGTTTCCTGCACAGAGCTCGAGGCATATCTCTGTATTTAATACAGAGATGGAGGCATATCTCTGCATTTAATGCACGAGATTTTGTTTTATTCTTTAGATTTTGTCATGACTGGGAGAGCTAAAACTGTGACTAATACGCTCACATCACCATCTTTGCATTTTATGCCAACCAGGCTATTTTTAACTATAGGAATACGCCGTATACTATCTCCTCAAAATACGCCAACTCGGCCATATTTGCAAAGGTACGTGATAAGGCTATTTAGCCCAGAATACGCTCAAGACCTCAATCGTGATGGATAATTGACTGGGAAAGCTAAAACTGTGACTAATACGCTCACATCACCATCCTTGCATTTTATGCCAACCAAGCTATTTTCAACTATAGGAGTACGCCGTATGCTATCTCCTCGAAATACGCCAACTCGGCTATATTTGCAAAGGTATGTGATAAGGCTATTTAGCCCAAAATACGCTCAAGACCTCAGTCGTGATGGATAATTGGCTATTTTATGCTGGTTATCTATTATTCATGAAGCATCAAGTTTTATGCAGAGTTTGGGCTTTTACGCCAACAAGACAACTATTTGGCTTTTACGCCAACAAGACAGCTATTTGACTTTTATGCCAACAAGACAGCTATTTGGCTTTTACGCCAACCATCTTTACGCAGGGGCAGTTACCTACGTGGCTTGCATGATGTGATCTTCGAAAAGCAGTTATATGCGTTACCTCATAATGGGACACGTGTCATACGCAGATTCAGAAGAATATTTGAATGTGGATAGCAGTTATTATAACCGCAGCGTAAAAGATGTAACTTTCTTCACAGTTTGGCCTTCTATGCCAACTGGACAGTTATTTTACTGATCTCTATAAATAGAGACCCCTGGTCACAGGGTAAGGGGGAGAGTTAGTTGAATCATATTCTATCATGTTCATATTACCTCTGAATAGATATGTTTAACTAATTTGAAAACTGACAATCAAAGGATCGATCAAGGAGGGGACAGAAGCACAAGGAGAGATCAGAGAGAGAGAGAGAGAGAGAGAGAGAGAGAGAGAGCACAGACAGAGAGTGTTGGTTGATAACTTTGGCAACGAAAATTCAATCCTACTTGCAACCTTTGAAGCTTCTTCTTCTTCTTCTACAGTATTTCTTCATCATCGTGTGTTCCAAGGAACAAAGTGATCGACCGCAGATCAGACTTCTATTGCAATTCTTCCCCAAAATTATTTTTATTGTACTTAATATCCTCGTATAGGATTAATTGTACTCTTTTTTCTTGTTTATAAGAAAAAAAAGAAAGATTTCGTATAAACCCTCTTCTTCCTTCATTTTGTTTATCATCAAATAGCAGCACCCTCAGAAGATGGTCCAGCACCTACATTCAGGAGGTCAGCTTCACCGATCCAGGTGGGCGTACCGATAGCAGCTTTTGGAGGTGCTCCACCTCCAGTACCGAGGAAAGTGTAGACAGTTTTCGAGGATCTTCCACCTCCACCACCAGTAGTTGATCAGAAGCAGATGTTCGCACTCTTCCAGCAGATGATGGAGGTACAACAACGACAGTCAGAGGGCCTACGATAGAGCGTGGAGAACGCTCACCAGATCGCATTTGCAGCAGTTGAGAGAGCTACTACAGTCCAGCCACAGTTGATACTACCTCAGTTTATTCCTCAGCAGCCGAGGCCAGGTACCATAATAGACTTCAAAAGGATGGGCCCGAAGGACTTCAGAGGCACAGAGGGGATTCTCTATGCAGATGAGTGGATCAAGGACATCGAATGAAACCTGTGGCTGGCGCAGATTCCAGAGATGCTACAGATAGAGGCAGCGGGTTATATGATATTCGATATTGCTTTGACATGGTTCCGAACAGACCCCAGGATTGCAGTACCAGGACGCACTTGGGAAGCCTTCAAAGAGCTTTTTAAGGAGAAGTTCTTCCCAGACGTGGCTCTTACATCCTTGGAGAGCCAATTCCAGTACCTCGTCCAGGGAGGTATGTCAGTGGACGAGTTTGCAGTGGAGTATCGTCGACTAGGTTACTTCATGGAGGGTCAGAACCCTAGAGGCAGAGCCAGAAAGTTCAGGAAGGGCCTGAGCCGGTAGGTCAAGCCCCATACCAACGGAGATCCTACCGCCACCTTCGAGGAGATTCTCAGGCAGGCGCAGAGCATGGAGGATGACTTAGATCTTGGCTCTAAGAGGCCGAGGGATACAAGAGGATCCAGCACCAACACGGGTCCAGCGAAGAGGCCTCATTTCCAGCAGCAACACCAGAGGCCTTACCAGCACCAGAGGCAGCAGTATCACGGGCCAGTTAGAGCGCCAACTTAGCAGATGCATCAGATCCAGAGGGTAGCTGTTCCTTGCACTTTCTGTAAGAAGCAAGGACACGGATGTGATGCATACAGGATGAGGCTTGGCCAATGATTATTCTGTGGATCGAGAGATCATCAGTTGAGGGCTTGTCCTAAAGTCCTAAATCGTCCAGGTCAGGGTAGAGGACATGCACAGAGGACACCCGCTAAACCACCAGCGGGACAGCAGCAGAGAAGACCTCTTCCACCGCAGCAGCAGCAGTTTATCCAGCAACAGCAGCAGAGAGGAGCAAAATGATAGGGGCGAGTTTTTGCCTTGACTGTCGAGGAGGAGGAGCAGGTTGGCGATGTCATCTCAGGTCGAGTTTATCTCGATTCCTTTCCAGCTTATGTTTTTTTTTGATTCAGGTGCTTCTTATAGCTTTATATCTGTATCTTTTGCTTTGAGGCATTATCTTGAGTCTAAACTGTTGGCGAGGACTTGCAAGATCATGACCGGGGGTGGCATTATCTTGGTCAGTGATGTTTGCAAGATCTAGAGAGTTTATTTGGGAGGCCGTGAGTTGAGCGTATGTTTACTCGTAATGCCACTTCCGAGTTACGATATAGTACTCGTGATGGATTGGTTGAGTAGGCATCACGCTAGTATCAATTATCGTGGAGGCAGAGTTTTATTTTAGATGCTAGGAGAGCCAGAGTTCGAGTTCGTTCAAGGAGTAGAGCAGAGAAAATACGATTTCTGTGGAGCTTTGGTAGAAGAGAAGGAGCCGCCACATCCGTGATTGCAGAGTTCATGGATGTCTTTCCAGAGGAGTTGCCGGAGTTGCCACCGGACAGAGATATGAAATTCTTTATAGATTTGTGCCAGGTGTAGAGTCGATATCTCAGCACATCTATAGAGTAAACAACATCGAACTGGAGGAGTTGAAGAAGCAGGTGGATGAGTTGCAAGACAAGGGCTTTATCCGTTCCAGTTCATCACCATGGGGTGATCCAGTACTTTTTGTACCGAAGAAGGATGGGTCGGTACGTATGTGTATCGACTACAGGGCTCTTAACAACCTCACTATCAAGAACAAATACCCTTTACCGTGGATTGATAACTTATTTGACTAGTTGAGCAGAGTGAAGGTATTCTCAAAGATAGACTTGAGGTCAGGGTACCACCAGGTGAAAGTGAAGAGGGAAGACATCCTGAAGAAAGCTTTTAGGACTCGTTATGGGCAGCTCGAGTTCTTGGTGATGCCGTTTGGATTGACCAATGCCATGGCAGTATTTATGAACCTGATAAACAAGGTATTTCGTCAGTACCTGGACTAGTTTGTTATAGTCTTCATTGATGATATTCTGATATATTCGAAGCCCCCAGAGGAGCATGAGCAGCACTTAAGGATAGTTCTGGAGACCCTTAGGAAGGAGAAGCTGTATGGCAAGTTATCAAAGTGTGAGTTCTTCCTTGATAAGGTTGAACTCCTCGGGCATGTTATTATAGGAGATGAAATCTTGGTAGATCCGAAAAAGATTTCAGTAGTTGAATCATGGTTTACCCCGACTTCAGTAGCAGAGATCAGGAGTTTCCTTGGATTGGTAGGCTACTACCGGAGTTTTGTTCAGGACTTTTCCAGACTTGCAGAGCCGATGACTAGACTAACCAGGAAGGACGTAGAATTCGTCTGGACTGAGGATTATCAGTCAGTATTTGAGGAGCTGAAGAGGAGGTTGACTACAGCTCCCATCTTGACATTGCCATCAGGATCAGAAGAATTTTCTATTTACAGTGATACATCAGGAAAGGGTTTGGGTTGTGTGTTGCAGCAGCACGTGAAGGTGATTACCTATGCTTCCAAGCAATTACACCCGCATGAGAAGAACTACCCTACACATGATTTGGAGTTTGTAGTTATCTTTGCTCTTAAATTATAAAAATACTACTTGTATGGAGAAAGAGTGGACATCTTCACAGACCATAAGAGCTTGAAGTATGTGTTTACACAAAAAGAGATCAACATGAGGCAGCAGCGATGGTTGGAGCTGATGAAAGACTTTGATATTTCCTTGCAGTACCATCCAGGGAAGGCCAACGTAGTCGCGGATGCTTTGAGCAGGTATCCCGTGGCTATGTGCTTGACTAGAGATAGACATTTATTGGCAGATCTTGATAGTTTGAGCATTGAGGTACTAGTTCCTGGAGTCGCAGCACAGATATAGGGACTTCAGGTTCAGTCAGAGCTGATGGACCGGGTCAGAGTTGGCAGTATGAGGATGAGTCTCTGAGAAGCATCAGAGCACAGGTTCAAATGGGCTAGCAGAGGACTTCATCGTCGCAGATGATGGATCATTACGACATGGTACCAGGTTATGTGTATCGAGAGGAGCATTGCGCGAGGAGATTCTGCAGGAGGTGCATCATTCTCAGTACTATATGTATCCTAGTGCCAACAAAATGTATAGAGACATGAGGGAGCATGTATGGTGGTATAGCATAAAGCGGGAGGTAGCTAGCTTCATGTCCAGATGCTTAGTTTGCCAGCAGGTCAATACGGAGAAACAGAGGCCAGGTCGATTGCTTCAGCCTTTACCCATTTCGGAGTAGAAATGAGAATATGTGACCATGGATTTTGTATCAGGACTTCCTCGTTCTCCAGGAGGTAAAGATGCAATTTGGGTCATCGTGGACAGGTTGACCAAATTAGCCCACTTTCTGCCATTTAAAGTGGGTACATCTACGAAGAAGCTTACAGAGATATATGTGCACTAGATTATCAGATTGTGTGGTATTCCAGTGAGCATAATCTCGGATCAGTATAGTCGCTTCACTTCCCACTTCTGGAGGAGTTTGCAGGCTAGCTTGGGCACTCAGCTCAAGTTCAGAACCTCATATCACCCTCAGATTGACGGACAGTCGGAGAGGACTATTCAGAATCTCGAGGATATGCTACGCACCTATGTTTTGGATCTTGGAGGTTCTTAGAAGAATCACCTTCACTTGGTAGACTTTTTATACGACAACAGCTACCAAGCCAGCATCAAGATGTCACCATTCGAGGCATTGTATGGACGGAGATGCCACACTCCGTTATCCTGGGATAATGTTGGTGACAGAGCTTTATTGGGACCAAAGATGGTGGTGGCTATATCCGAGAAGGAAAAGCTTATCAGGGACAGACTTCGAGTGGCGCATGACAGGCAGCGACATTGGGCCGATAGCCACCAGAGACCTTTGGAGTTTGAGGTATAGCTTTAGTTTAGTTTTGCTTGTGTTTGATTGTTGTTGTTAGAGTGCTAAGGTTGTGTTTCATGCTAGGTTGGTGGTCTGGTTTTCTTGAGGATTTCTCCGATACGTGGCACGATTCATTTCGGTGGAGGCAGAAAGCTTAGTCCGCGATTCATCGAACCTTTCAGTATTCTTGAGAGGGTCGGTGTAGTTGCATATAGACTAGACTTATCACCTGTATTGGAGGGAGTGCACAATATGTTTCATGTATTCTAGCTGAGACAGTATATGGCAGATCCCAGTCATGTATTGGATCACTCGGAGATAGAGGTGGGCCCTACTCTTAGCTATCCAGAGCAGCCAGTGGAGATTTTGGATCGGAGAGAGAAGGTGCTGAGGAACCAGACGATTTCTTTGGTACGTGTCATGTAGAGGCATCACTCGCCAAGAGAGAGTACCTGGGAGAGAGAGGCCGAGATGCGCGAGCGATATCCATATATGTTCGAGCCGTGAGATATAATTCTTTCTTGCATTGTATTGTTTGCTTTTGGTAGTTAGTTTCTTCCTTAATTTTGAGGATAAAATTTTTCTAAGGTGGGTAGGATTGTCACCCTCATATTTTCACTTAAGGGCAGTTTGGTAATTGACATGGATAATTTTAACTTAGAATTTATTATATTTAAATATTATGCATGCATGATTAAGTATTTATTATATTATTTAATTATTGTTAGTTGTAGATTTATTTTAGACTTGTGTAGTGGATCTAACCTATTTAATTAGATGCATGAACCAATATTTTAGATGAGTTTAGTTTGAGCCTATAAATTAGGCCCATGGATTAGGAGGTTGTATTAATTAGTAAAACCATTAGACTAGAACCTTCCCTCCCTAATTAATTTCTTTATGAGAGACCCCAAGGGGTAAATGAGATATTTTACATTGCTTGGAGAGGTGTATATGGTCGGCCACATTCTAGAGGAGAGAGAAATTATTTTACTTCATAATTCCTAATTTATTTTAGATCTAGTTCTTTCCTCTTTCAATTTCCTTCATTCCCTCATCAATTATCCACCAAATCTTCACAAAATTCCTGTTTTGTTCTTCATTGGAGGCTTCTACATCAAGGATCTATAAGAAGGAACCAAGAAGCAAGAAGCAAGGAGGAGGAGGTCAAGATCTACAAGGAGAGGAGCTACTTTGCATTTGAGAACTTTTTATTAGGAATCCATCTCCCAATAGGTATATTTCAGTTTTCCACCTACTAGTAGACTCTAAATCTGAGATTTAACCATAAGAAAATAACCCACATTCATAGGCTACCGATAGGAATTGGTTTTAGGTTCATCGGAGATCTACGGTGGAAGTTATGTGCATTTTGGTGCCAATTTTGGGGAAATTCGGAGATTAGCACATGTAGTGGTTGTCATTTGGTCTAATAGATAAAAATGATATATGATTGCTTGTTTGTGACTAGTGTCATGTCCACAATTGGGTACGTATAGGCCGTATCTCGTCAATTTGACAAAACAGGTTAATTTTGGGGGTTTTTCTCCGACATGGGATTTTGTGCATATCACATTGTGACACGGACACGCAGATGATCTAATTACTATATGTATTATTCATATTAGACTTGTTCGTGTCCTCTGGGATACGTTTGAATATGTGTTTGGACCGTATCGCAAGCGTATCATAGAGTTAGTGTGATACGGGTGCGGTACGCTCCACGTGTTTGGTGTTTTGCCCTTATTGCTATATGTACGTGTGTATTTATATATCTATATGATATTTATGTAATATATGTATGTATATATTAGTGTATATGGTTAAGTATATTTATGTGTGTTAGTGTTTACTTATATATATATATATATATATATATATATATATATATATATATATATATATATATATATATATATATATATATATATATATATATATATATATATATATATATATATATATATATATATATATATATATATATATGAGTGTGTATATGATAGTGTATATAGTTATATATAGATGTATATGTATATATATGTGTTGGTTTATATATATATATATATATATATATATATATATATGTGTTGCATATATTTATGTGTATGTTTATGTGTGTTTGTTTTAATAGAGAGTGTATATATATATATATATACATATATAGATTGATATGGTTGAGAGATGTTATATGTATATAGCTATATATATATATATATATATATATATATATATATATATATATATATATATATATATATATATATATATATATATATATATAGCTAGTTATCTATGTGTATGTGAGTGTTTATATGTATATATGTACATGTGTTTATGTGTGAGTGGTGTGGCTATGAGTGTGTGTCAGTGATGAGGGAGAGAAGGTTCAGTCAGCAAGAGAAGGGACACGGGGGGAATACAAGGCTCGTGCAGTCCCAAGTTTTTAGTGTGCAGCTGTGCAAGAGGGGAGCTCGTGCATTGGCTCGTGCAGCCAACAACTAGGAAGAGGAGCAAGTTCAGTAAAGCCATGAGTTTTCAATGTGCAGTCTCATTCAGTGCAGCAACATAAAGATGTGCAGCTCGAGGCAGTGCTTGAGGAGAGCACAACAGCTCTTGCACTGAGAAGATGCTGCAGCCAATATAGTTTACTGTACGGCACAGTGCAGCAGTTGTACAATGGTGTAGAGCAAACCGGGTTCAGTCCTACATCAGTGACTTAACAGAGAAGAACCACAGCAACATCTAACGAGCAATAGTATCAGCGAGGGGGAGGAGGCAGCAAGACACCATCTATAAGAGTTCACAATGGATTCAGTATCAGCAGGTATCGGGTTTCAGTCCACTGTGCAGTTTCTCGCTGTACAGTATCTGGCAATGTATCACTGTGCCCAAGGACAATATCAGTTCCATGTTTCAGTAGGTATCAGTCAGTTTAAGGTAACCTCATGTCCACTCAGTATAGTTTCACTTGGGTTGGGTATTCAAGGTGTTAGAGTTAGTTAGTTATTAGCCAATTAGTAAGAGTTAGTTAATAGTTATGTAAGCAGTTAGTTGGATTTTGATTATGTAGTTAGTTAGCTATCTATGCATATATATATATATATATTGTATTAGTTAGTGTGGTATTGTATTGATTATATAGTTAGTCTTGAGCATTAATATAGTTAATCTAGTATATATATACTAATATGTAGTGTATATTATTTGTAGTTTAGATACATAATATAGCTAGTGTTAGAGGTATTTATATATATGTATTAGCTATATCAATAGTTGTTTGGATTTACCTTGGGATACCAAGGTAAAGCCAAGGTATTGGGTCGATACCCAAGGTTTTGAGTTTCGGTATCGAGATAGGTGCGATACGCATTGGTATAAGGCCAAGGTATCCTAGTCCATTTGTTTTATTATAATATTATAATTATTGACTTGTATATATATCCAAAATACTATTTTCATATGCGAAATTTTGCGTATCTTAGGATACGACTTTTTGAGTGTCTTATAGTATCTTAGATTAGCTTGTATAATTTAGTTTCATAGTGTATCACCTTAGTGACTTAGTGTTAGACTCTTGCAGCCTAGATTTTATCGGTTTGACTTAGAAATGACTTATTGACCTAGAATTGTATCAACTTAACTTGTTTTCATTCTTGAACCTAGTATTAATGCAACATACCATATATAGGTTGTGTGACACTGGCTTGGGCATCGAGAGACACACCTTGCTCAGGACTTTAGGAGAGTACATTTATGTGATAGTTTTCAATTCATAATATTGTATATATGCATGTTCTAGAATTGTATACTTGATCCTGACACAGTAATTTTACGGACTGGTACTACATGGATTCCGTCATGAGATGTTATCCCCTAGCATGTTCAGCGGGTACTCGTGTACATGTATCTCATCGTGTATATTGGGTATTGATTATATTTCGTGTTCACATATTGCTCGCATTTAGTGTGCTTATTCGTGTACACCCATCGCTCGTATTCGGTTGTTATGATATTCGTGTACACCCACTGCTCGTGTTCAGTTGTTATATTTCGTGTTCGTAGCGTGTCATGATTGGATCCATCGATATTAGTTGGGGGTGGGAGAGTAGGAGTTGATTATGTGATCAAAGATCCATTGTTACATCGTGTACATTCTGGTTACATATCTTACTTGTAATCGTCTTACCTGATCATGTTCACCCAACCTGATCACATAATGAACTTGTCTTCTGAGGCACATTAGTTTAGATTACAGTTATTTTGTCATATTGCAGATATTCATATTGTTGATCTATATTCTCGTACATTACCTGTATATCTATTGTTTATTCATTTCATATATTTAGTGATCTTGTATTTCATTTCTATGATCTATTTTATATGCTCGATTATGCTATTAAAACTGCTATCAGAGGTATGTACTTTGCTCCAATCCTGACTGGATATATTTTTCTAGATGACTGGCTTATAGAACAGTATCCCATATTCTACGGGCCGCAGGACGGCGTACCTTTAGAGGATACTCTTCTAGACCAGGAGGACTTAGTTGCAGAGCCCGAGGAGGTCTAGTTTATTTATGTCGGATTGTATTAGGCTATTCTATTTGTTGAGATTTACAGTTTGTATTATTCTTTCAGATTATGGATTGTATCTTATTCTTTCCTTCGCTATTCCATTCATGTATTATCTCCCTTAGTTTGTTTTATGATTAAGATTAGTCATACTTGTGAGATACCATATTGTTCCTCCGTTTGGAGTTGAGATGATTGACAGGTACCATATTATATTGTTGAGATATTAGATAGTTAGAAATAACTCAGACAACGTTCTACCGTCGATTCTGCGACGTAGGCTGAGCATAACCACGTACTCGTGCTGGAATATCCGGGTGCGGATCGTGACAGAAAGAGAAAAAGAAAGGAACAACTTTCTCTTCATATAGGACTGTGGCTCGACCTACGACGGAGAAAATAATAGCCCCGTCCACCGACGACCGTCTAAATATGTCGCGGTCGAAGGTGGTTGCTCGTAAGAGTGTCAACCCTACTATGATAGGTACGAAAGAATGTTCCTCCTTTTTTTTCATATGTGCACTTTACCTTTCTGTGAAGACGAGAGGAGGAAGAAGGAAGAAGATGAGGATGTGTCACAGAACACAGAGACACGTGTGCACGTGCACAATTTCCCCTTTCAGGGTAAAATTTTTCTTCTTGCGCACTTTTGAGTTATGCTGAATTAATAAGCTTTTATACTTTTCCTCTTTTAGAGTGAAAATAGCTATCCTGCACACTTTCTCAGTTCTAATAAACTTTGAAACTCTCGCACTTTTTCTCTTTCAGGGTGAAAAGAGCTATCTTGCGCACTTTCCTAGTTCTGATGAACTTTGAAAGCTCACGCACTTTTCCTCTTTCTGGGTAAAAAGAGCCATCCTGTGCACTTTTCCAGTTCTAGTGAACTTTAAAAGCTCGCACACTTTTTTTCTACATATTTGTGCATGCATTTTTCAATAGTTACTACGAACTTAGAATGTGTGTACAACCTTTATTGTGTGTATATCTTTTTGAACTTCCATTGACTTCACGTTTCTAACTTTTTACAGTGAACTTATCGATGGATCCCCTCGCTGATATGATAGGATATACTGCTGGCTTCCTATACACCAGTTATCTGGATGACCTATCTCACATAGAGTTTTCCTAGTCTGACAAGAGTCTACTAGAAACTAGACAGCTACTGATAGTTGGACAGGGTAAAAGGATGCTAAGATCCCTGATAAGTAGTGATCCATTCACCTCATTCGAAGATGAGCCATACAAGAAACATGCTTTCTTATTTGGAGACAACATCAGTAGATCATCTTAGATGAAGCCCAAGAAAGAGAAATGGGTCTTCCAAATTGGTGACAGAGTGATATACCTTCCTGATATGGTAATAGATTATCCTCTATCAGCATTTCACTATGCAACATCCCCAAGGAAGATGGACTGGGATCTGACTCCTGTGAATCATGGTGCTAAGCCGGGAAAGATCTGTCACTATCGGTACGGTCAGGGACAGAGTCTCTTCTTCAGTACCCCTAGAAGGATATGCTCTTGCTATGTAGGAACAACAACCTGGGTCTATGCCTAGTGAAGATTCATCACTCATTCAACCCTTCCAATCGCTAATTTTTGCCAATCTCTATATTAAGGCTGGATAAATATACCCCTTGAAGAATTCGAGACTTACTGGGTGGGTTACCAACAACAATGTTTGCTGGAACCGGATCACTGTATGCATACTAGAGAATTATGAAGCAGAGCTTGATAGGATAGGGCTTTATAATACCGTTCTGGCAACTGGCTATGACATCGCCCTAAATCAACATGTTTCTTGCTCTGGTGGAGCGATACAACCTCCGTACATGGACTTTTTTACCCTACATGGTGAATTAGGACTCGCGCTGCATGAGATGCATGTGGTATTAGACTTGCTATTAGGGGAAGTACCATATGAAGAATACTTCCCTACCAATAAAGAACTTTAGGGCCTGACAAAGAAAGAACCTCGTCTCGTCGAAGTATACCAGGAGTTGATGTGCCATTATTTGGCCTGTAAGCACTACTACAACACAGACTCTGGCACAGTCTATACCAATAAGTAGTTTTTTACCTTTTCATGAATCGAGCCAAGGACGAGAAAATCGTGGATGAGAAGGACGTCGAGATTCGTCCCAATCGACCGTTAGGTGCTAATTTGGTCGAAGATCTTATGAGGGAACACAGGGCACCTGACAAGCAATAAGAAGAATCGGTGGAGAATCTTTTGGCCAGGACATATACTCACAGTTATTGTTTTCCTTCGATCATGAACCTCATGGACTTGGTTGCTTCCATCCATGTTTATATTGACATAGGTCGCCCTTCTAAGCGACAACAGAAGATTGCTAACCATACTGCTTTATTTTTGCTGAGCCAAATGAAATCGGAGGAGATCCCTGCTAGAGACGGTCATCATTTCTTTAAGAAGCCATATTATTTGTTCGGGGATGTGCTGAAGGCTTCTCATCCTGAGATGGGGACGACCAGGGAGAACTGGTCCTTTACCTTCTGCGGGATGGAGATGTCTTTCACTTCCTTTGAGTGTCACTTACCTTTGCACAAATTTGAGGGTAATGATGAGTTCGCGGCAAATGGTCAAGGACTTAACACCTGAGCAAAAATAGGCCATTATTGGCAAAGTTTAATGTGGGACCAGAAAGAGCAAAATGGTCTTTTTCAGGGACAAGGAGTCACCCTCGTATACTTTGCTTGGACTGAAGCTCGACCTCGTTGGAAGTGAAATGGGGCCAAATCTTAGTGTATATGCGGTGGACACTTTCCTTCATCAGGTTGCCAAGAAGGGATCTTATCCACCTAGACAGTTGTGGTCTCTTAACTGGGCTCATTACAGCCCCTCCTGGTGTCGAATGACCTTATGGATTCAGAAGAAGTACGAGCGGGAGCTTATAGCAACCGACTTATTTTTTGCTGTGAGGGGTACGTGTTACGGCCTTGAGATGAACCGGCCCATATGGAGTTATACAATTATCATATGGGAACTTTTTTTACGCTTGGCAGTAAAATGGGACTGGCATTGCACGAAATGCATGCTGTCTCAAGACTTTCTTGGGGTGAAGTACCCTATGAAGAGTACACCCCGTGTAATAAAAAACTCGAAGAGCTAGAGGCAGAGAACCCAGAGATCCTGGTGGTGTACTAGGAGTTGCTGTGCCATTATGGTATTTGTCAGCGGTTGTCAAAGAAGAAGAAGAAGCCTTCTAAGGGAGCCTCCCCCCATATCATGACTTGGACCCATTATCTCTTTCCGGAGCAGAAGGGGTCAAATAAAATTCATTTTTGGATGCTACGATCCAAGCAAGAAGTCACTGATTTGATTCAGGCGAAAAGGGAGTTAGCTGCTGAGGGTGAGGAAGTTAAGGGTTCCTCAGAGGAAAGTAACGAATCCTTTGACCAGCTTGGTGACCGCGGAGAGGAACTTAGCTACTTTTATATGGATACCCATAAACTGTTCTCTAAGGCCATACTAGTGGGGTATTTGATGCTTTGGCTGCGCAACTGTGTAGTCCCAAACGAATTTAGGATAATAGAGAGGATCAGTGGCAACCTCATCCTTCCTACCGTGATGTTGATTTTCGTCCATAAGCTGGCTTTCCTACCGGCCATGGTTTGTTGTATCCACCGTGGTCTTCAAAACTTTGTTAAGAGGGTGGAAGACCATCCTGGTAAAGAAAACTTTAATAGGGTCAAACTTCCCTATCATTACTTGATGGGTTGGCTTCTTTTGCATCACGAATCCCTAATGCACCATGGAACTAATGGGGACATGGTAGCGGCCTGTCACTCCCCGTTGCCGATATACGTATTTATGAAGTATTATTTCTTGCTTGCATGTTTATTAGGTTGCATGGAGACTAGACCAATTCTTTGGTTTAACTTGGTTCATGGGTTATTTGTTTGGGTTGGTTTGGTCATGAGTTGAACCCATAGTCTAAACCTCAAGTCCTAGCTATTTAAGCTAACTTCTTTCTCTCTCTTCCCTCATTATCTTATTTCCCCTCCTTCTAGTCAAGTATACCTTGCATGATATGGAAAACCTCTTAGATTTTAATTCTTGCATTTTTCTTATATTGTATTAGTCTAATATGTGTATATTATGATTCTAAGCACTTTTAATACTTGGAATTTTCGATCTTGATGGATGGATATGTGTAGATCTACATTTTAAGATTAGGGTTTTCATAGGTTCCATATATTTTTCTTGGCTTGGATCTATTAAAATATGGTATTTTTGAAAACGAGTTTTCATAGGTGATAGAGCATTCCATTTCAGGCATTATGACTGTTTGTTTACTTGATTTTGAGTTAAAATGAAGGTTTTATGAAGAAAATAAGTTTTTGGAATTTTTTAGCTTTTTTCATAGAGTTTGTGCTGTCTTAGGACGATGGAGTCTCATACGGCAAAGCTCTATGTAGCATCCTCCAGCATGTGCCCATCTTGTTAGACGCGTGGCTGCCTGGTGCATACATTCCTAAGACGTATGCAAAGAGCCTTTGTATGCATGAAATTTGTCCCAAAGTTTATGCGTCCAAGAGTCTATGCGCCCAAGGGTCTATGTGTCACTTGAGCATGCGGCTTAAGAATGCATCTTTTCGTGCATATATTATTGATCACATCTTTTCATGGTTTTGTATCTCCTATAACACACACTTTTGGCTTGTCACATCAGTCACTTCTCTGACTTGCATTTATTGTCCGTCACTCAGCACTTGTTCCTAAGAGTGGACTTTGTCTTGACCTATGTGTTCCTGCTCTTATGCATCCCTGATCCTATGTGCCTCTGACCCTATGCGTCCCTGATCTCTAAGCATCCCAAACCTTTATGCGGCCCCATATATACATATTATTGATTTGCCTAGTTTGGATGTTTTATTAGATTTTATGATTTCATGTGTAATATTAATGATTATAAATGTATGAGAACTAAACGACTATATGTTGGACCTGACTATGCGACTGACCCGACTATATATAGAAATAGACCATGCGCCAAGTGACTCTGACTACCTATGTGACTAACTTAGCCTTTTTGTTGCCATGTTCTAGAAATTATGTGATTTACCTATGATTGGTAACTTGACTCGGCTATTGGTATCCGTGTTGATATACTTACTACGTGCTCTGTGTTCCTACGTGCTAAGTGTTACTACGTGATTATGTTACATATTTTACCAAGGTGTACTTATGTGCTATGTGGCATGTGATATGATATAATTTTCTTTCAGCATGGACATGATAGTTGGTCAATAACCAAGCATGGTTAGGAGTTGTTTGATTATTGTATCACGCTCAGGTGAATCCAAATTGAACTATCAAGTGATAAAGTGGATTCGTACCCAACATGGCCGTACTACAGTACGACATTGTCACCCCCCACATTTCAGATTAGGGGTATTTTCGTCTTTTCATAATTAATGTATAAATGATTGCATGATAATTAATTATATTTAAATTGCTGTGATTTTATTTGATTATTGTACTTTATCGTTGTTTCAATAATTAGAGTACTTCACTAGCCATTGTCTTCCAACAAATTTTATACCCTTGTCCTAGACGTGCCGGACTTTTGTTTTGATCTTTGTGTGACTCATAACTATGCCTTGATGTGCTTCATTTTAGTCGTACAACATTCATCGCAAACCTATTGTATTAATTCATTATAAATCAAACCTTGTATCCTTGTTCGTTCCAATCAAAATTGGAGACACAATCTCGACCCATTTTGAACAACCCAAATTAGGGTAATATTCTTTTCCGAGTCTACTTCATTCATGACACTTGTGTCCCACTTAATTTCAGCCCCTTGTACTTCTAATTAATTTTAGAACAACATTTACATTTATTTTAATTAATTAAAATCATAAACCTTACTTTATGTAATTTTTTAATTGTTGGGCACTTTTGTGCAAAAGTGCATTAAGGTATCCACCCCGTTGGACACGACTCGTGAATAAACCCATTTTCCCTTCATGTGTATTTTCCATAATTTTTGGGAGTATGCAATGCAACATCAACCTCCTTGAAACCATGGCCTTCAAATCCTTGAACTAATGTAATCCTAGCAGTTTTATTTGAATTCATTTGAATCCCAGCCATTGAATTATCTATGACAAGGCCCAATCCCAAGAGGATTTTGACCAAGCCTAATTTTAGGTTAACCCATTTTACCTAGATATAAATATCGCTTTTTTTTCCTTTTCTTTTCTTTTCAACCTAATACAAACTAAACCTATAGCCGATCTCCTGTTCCCATCTCTCTGCCGACCACCATCTTCCCTGTTTTCCCAACTTCAACCGCCGGACATCCCCGACCAACACCGCCTCTATACGACCCCGACGAACCCTCCTCACCATTCTCCTCCGTCGAGCATACTTTACCGCCTCCACTCGCCCAACCCCGCTGGAACCAACGACCCAATGCCTTATTCCGCTGTCCCCGAGCTGCTATACTACATGACCGCCTTACCACAATCGTCTGAGCGGATCCCCACCGCTCCCACCAGAGTCCCCGCCATCTCGACAACCTGCCTTCATCCCCCTCGACACGCCTGAACGTCGGAAACTGATGCTGCACCGAGCCTGCTGCCATCCTATCGACTTTGAATCTGTCTGCACCGAGCCGCTGTTCGCCTGAACGCCTGCGTCGAACTCGCCCAGCCGACAGGAGCAACGACCTCGACCGGCCAGACCCGCTGAACCCGCTGTCGTCGATTTGCCTGAACGCCTGAGACTCGCCGGAGACGCTGCCAACCGCCGGATTCTTCGACACAGTAGCAGTAGGAGCAGTTGAGCACCCCCTTCGCGATGACCTCGACACGCATGTCTCATCCCATGTACCCAGGTTCGAGTCCCCTCTCGCGTACATGTGCACGTATACGCATACACGTAGTTCTTCATTGTATGCATGCGTATCTGTAGTTGGTATTGGTATGTGTATTAGTATATGTTTAATATTAATATTGGTGTATGCATATATATATATATATATATATATATGTAGTATATCTCTCAATTAGTATATATACATATGTATATATATTGTATATGTATCCCTAGTATATGTTTAATATATATATACATAGTATAAATTCTATTAAGTGTATATACATATATCTATTATATTTGTAATTAATGAGTTTTAATGTATATGTTAGTTAATAATATGTATAATCTGTCTATGTACTAGATGACCCGAGTGTAACTATGGATACACCGTTGTTACAATGACCTGTGACCATGTAATATGATAGCAGACTGCCATATGTACACCGACGTACTGGCAAGACCCGTATCATTGACTGTCTGTTATGCACAGCAACTACAAATGTGATACCCCTAGCGCAGTCTCTAAGATTATTGTGTTTTGATTGTGTATGTTAGTGTAATTTCTGATGCAATATTGTATTATATGATATGTCTATAGGACTGTTGGATCACTCAGACGATACCTTGGAACCAGGACATTGGTATTGCCAGCTAAGGACCACAGGCGAGTACATTCTCTGACAATTTCCATTATGTTAATTATCTCTATAATTTTAGTTGTATAGCGTACATGACTCTGACACTGTTGTTTACACGAGTTGGAATTATCGAGACCTGTCACGAGGAGTCGTGATTTGGAATCCATCGTGCAAGCTGGGGAAACGGGAAAATATTAGTAGCTTATGTGATCATACCCAACTCTACTTGCATCATAGCTCATCCATACCTTACGTCGGTGCAGCCTGACCATTACATGCCTCATAGCCTGTTATGTATGATTAGCCTAACTATTGCTTGCATCATAGCTATCCGGATGGTTAGCCTGACCTTACATGAATCATAGCTAGTCATATATAGCAAGCCTGATCAGTCCCAAGCCGATCAAATGATATGCTAATGTTTCACACACTTAGTTAGATGTTCTTGACATGTATCTCTAGTATATTGATCTAGCATCTCTACATGTTCTAGTTATTATTCTAGTACTCATTATATTCTAGATCATTGTTCTAGCATGCACTTGTATTTCTATTTCATTGCTAGAGGTACATTGATGATGATGTTCCAGTATTTCTTTATTCCAGCATTTCTTCCAGTACTTCATTATGTCCAGTAACTCTTATTACCAGTATTCATATCTGTCTTGTATTTCTTTACACTGTGTTATAATTTTTGTCAATATATGTGGAACTGCTGTTAGTGCTTGTACTTCGTTCCAATCCTGACTGAATATTTTTTTCAAAGGATCTTGAGAATTTCTGTACTACACACTATGGACCGGGTATAGATGCAGACTACACACCAGAGATTTTAGAGGAGACTATTCCTTTAGAAGAGACATTACCTGCAGCTATCTAGACAGTATTTATCTTATGCACTGAGACTTATTGAGGTTTATTGAGTTTATGTTTAGACTTATTCTTAGTTTATGTTGAGACTTGTGGAGACTTTATGTTGGACAGTTAGACTGTGGTTTATCTATATTTTGAGACATGGTGTTGACTATGTCATTCTTCTTATTTTTTATCGTGCCTTTATATCCTTATAGTTGTTGTGATTGAGTTTATATTATGAGATATTGTGAGATGTATATTATCCTCTTTATGGAGATTGATATCATTGACATGTTGTGAGTTATATTAGTTTTATTGTGACCTAGACAACGTTCTACCGCCGATACTGCGGCGTAGGCTGGACGTACCCACGTACTCGGGCCCCTATTTTGGGTGCGGGTTGTGACACATTTTTAATGGTGGCCCATGCAGGTCGAGTTTCGCAAGTTATGCAATATCGTGGTAGTGTGACAACTTAGTTGTACTATTGCGAGCCTGTGATAAGATATAGGAAATAGGATTTAGGACGAGAGTATGCTCAATCATGACTAGGAAATTTTGATCTTACAATGCTATTCTAAATAATTGCTTCCTTTAGAATTCTACTATCCTTCCTTGATAATATCGTATCTATCACTTTAATTGATTCTTTTGGTCTGTCTTCAGGATGCCTTCGTAGACTAGATCTCTGAGAGCGGGAGCATCAACTTCAGAGGGGCCTGCCACCTCTCGACCTGATGAACAGACATCTGGAGTTCCTCCTACATCTCCTGTTCATGTGTGTCACGACCCGCTCCCGGTTTAGGGGCACGAGTGCGTGGGTACGTCCAGCCTACTCCGCAGCATCGGCGGTAGAACGCTGTCTAGGTCATGTAACTATCTAATCAAACTCACGTGAATACCCAACTCCATAAGGAGACGTGGATATCATAAAATAATGCTATAAATACTCAATCACATAAACTAAAGCACGATGAGATATCAAGGCAAGCAAGAAATACAAGACAAGTCTAACGACAAAAATAATCATACCTGCAATCATTAACTTCCAATCCCCAAGTGTGTCAGAAACCAGTCTACTAAGGTCACAGTCTGGAAAAATATTTTCCAGTCAGGAAGGAGCAAAGTACATCTCTAAATAGCAGTTCTATATTAATGATATAAACTATATAGCAGTTCTAGATGGAAATATACCAGAAGCATGTATAGATACGAGAAATAAAAGAAATACTGGAAATACTGTAAGTAAATGCAGGAGAGAAACAATATGTCCATAAGCAAGAACCTATGACTAAGTGTATGAGTACTAGCTTTAACATGTGATCGGCTTGGGAACTTGATCAGGCTGGTTACATGTGATTAGCTATGATTCTTGTAAGGTCAGGCTAACCGTTGGTTAGCTATGATGCATGTAGAGGTCAGGCTAATCACACGTAACAGCTATGAAGCATGTAAATGGTCAGGCTGCACCCGACGTGAGATGTGGGGTAAGCTATGATGCATGTAAGGTTGGGTATGATCACATATCTACACTAAAATACTCCCCACCCCCGACTGGTATAGTAGATCCAATCATGGTACGCTATGGCACGGGATTCCCTAGGGAGGTAGCAAGCCTCCCCGGAAATCAGTGTCTGTACATGCACAAGATAACAAGGAAACAAGTCTTGTACAAGCTACACCATGAATAAGGAATAATATCTCATGACGAGATCCGTGTATACCAATCCGTGTAACCAATGTGTAGCAATGATATCTACACTAGATACAGTGAACATAGGAGATATCATAAATTAGAAACTAATCAGAGAATATACTCACCTTGGGTCCTTAGCTGTCAATACCAATGTCCTGTCCCAGAGTATCGTCTGGAGAATCCGACAGTCCTATAAACATATAATAGTATCACTTGTATCAGATGCTACACTAACACACAATAAAAATACACTGGCCTCAGGGCTATGCCAGGCATGGCTCTAGTCAACTAGGGTCATTTAGTAGGGATACGTATATAATACACATTTACACTCAGAGTATATACCAATAAAAACGTATATAATATATATATGTAAGTGTCTATTAGTAATTGTATAAAATACGTATTTGTGTATATACATTAATAGATGTATATAAATATATATTTTTATACCAAAATACATATTTGTATATATATATCAATCAAACATTTTATATATATATATAACTAATCAAAGAATGTACATAATACCACACTTCTCAAGATGATCCCAATTGAAGTAGCAGTTAGTTCCAATGGGTCCGGAGCAGTCCAAATAGCTAGAAACTATATAAAGAAGTTCAAGATCGGAGTTCGGCACGAAAATCGAGATAAGGATACCAGGCTAATAGGGGAAAGGGTCGTTTGTTTGTAGTTAAGGTAACACCTTAATTTAATGAAAACCATTTCGAAACTATTTTGAACCATAATTGAAAATAAAAGTTTATTAATAAAAATCTAGAATTTATGTAAAAGCCATCATATATTTTTTATATCCATAGTAAAATTGGTTACCAGCCCAATTAAACAAATTTTGATCTTATTTTTATTATTGAAACTATATTTTTAATTAATAACATAAACCAGAATTTATTATTTTTACATAGTCAAAACCCTTATAATTATTCCGAAATTACTGATTACATAAAAACTAACTAATTGCATATTGATATAACCAAGTCCTTATATATAATACATAACTAATTTCATACACATAATAAATAACTAAATTCATACATTATAAACAATAAAACTAATTATATTTTAATTACTAAACTAATTACATGAAATTACTAAATTAACTATATTTAATTACTAAACAAATTACAAATTAACTAATTGATTAATAAATTAATACTGATTAATAACTTAATTAACTGATTAATAAATATAACTGATTAATAATATAATTAACTAATCTAATTATAAATTAACTAATAATTAGATTAACTACTGATTACTAAATTAAACTAATACATTACTAAACTAACTAATTACATAACATCACTATAGCCTCTGTACGAAGAAGGGGAAGAGGGAAAAAGGGCTCACGATGGGTTTTCTCCGGCGTCGGCGCGACGGGGTCTCGCCGGGGTCGGGCCGGCAAGGCGTCGGCGCGGTCTGCTATGGCGGGTGCTCGGCTCGAGGCGGCGGGGTCGAAGCTCGTCTCGACGGCGGCGGTCAACAGATCTTCGAACTCGGCGGCGTCGGCGGAGCTCGTATCGACGGAGGCGGCCACGGCTCGACGGATCTGAGGCGGCGGCGGTCTGCTCGACGCACGCTGGTGCTCGGTTCGAGGAGGTTCCAGATGGTGGTTGCAGGCGGCCACCGGCGGTCGAGATTTAGGTTAGGTTTTGGGATTCTGTGTCGGGGTGGATCGTGTCCGAGGCTGGATACGATGGTTTTGCTGTACTGTGGACGTGTCCGGGTGTTGGACACAGGGGTCTGAATGTACTGTGGTGTGGTGGTTGTGTCCAGACGGTGGACACGAGGATGATGTTTGCTGTGGTGGAGGTGGATGTGTCCGGGTGTGTCGGACACGAAAAATCTGATTGTACTATTGTAAATCTGGACACAGGAAATGAATGGATACGATAGGACACCCGGGGTCAGACCCGAGGCCAACACGGCTGACACGGTAATGCTGGACACACGGACACGAGCACACAAAATGGTGGTGGCTTGTTGGCTTGTGGAGATTTGTGAGGGCTAGCTAGGGTTTCTTGGGAATGGTTATGAGAGACTTAAATAGGGAGAGAGAGTGTGGGATAAAGGGTGAGGATTGGCCCAAATAATGAATGGCCCAGATTATACATGAATAAGTTTCCATGTGGGAATGAGGGTGTGTTGGCTAGTTAATGGGGAAAAGGCAAACTTGTAAAATTTTAAAAAGAAAAGATTATAATTTCAGAAAATATTTTAGGAAAGCTAACTGATTCCCAATTAGCTACTAATTAATCCATTTTGCAAAATCTTAGAAAGTATGAAATTTATTTATTTACTATCCCAATAAATATAAAATTTATTATATTTTATCAACTAGTCCTTCAAATAAATTTTATTAAACAAAATAATTTCATGATTTCAAGCCACTAAATATTCGAAGCTATAGTATTATATTTACATCATTATTTATCTATTTATTTTATAATAAATCGACATTTAGGAAAAATGATTTTTATAAAAGATTTTAAATCACCTTCTAAAATCAAACATTGTTCGAAAATCTAATACTAAAAATTCAAGGAGAAAATAATTTATAAACTTGATATTTAAAATAAATTAAAAATATAATTATTTCGGAAATTTGGAAATCGGAGGTTACAAGTCTACCCACCTTAGAAAAATTTCGTCCTCGAAATTTAAGGTCCTCAATAATTGCATTTACACATTGTATTGTTTCTATCAAAATTTAAATTCCAAACCAAATAATCATGAAGTAATTCCATATTGCTATTTCACAACCTTTCAAAAATTTTATAACATCATATTCCTGAAAATCTTCAAGTTTAAAATCAAATTCAAATTTTTATCATAATCTCTTCCAAATTTAAGTTCGTATCTGAATACTCAAGGATTTTAATATCCAATCCTCCAATTGAATTCCAATCAATGTATATTTATAAAAATTGTATCCCAAAATTTAAATTTTAAACACTAATCCATCAATTCTCTTACTCCTCTAACTCGAATTCAATTGATGCTTATTCAATCTAAATTCTCATCTCGAGAATTAAATTCGACACTATTCCATTAACGATTTTATTTCCCGATTTTCTTTTTCCTCAAATACTCAACGATGCGATACTTTCAGAATCTTCAATGCAACATTCATAATATAAAATTTCAAATTTCTATCTTGCAATCGAATAGAAAAAAAAAAATAATTTCCCAAATTTTCTTAAATTTTAATAATCAATCATATCAAGACCTTCCTAAAATTAATAAATCCTTAATTTTGCCCTGTGAATTTCTTAACTCTCTATTTAAGTTAATGTTTATCCTCGAATTTCAATCATACCTCAACTTTCGCAAAATCAATGATCCATCAACTCTATTATAACAACCCTTAAATTCTTTATTTAAATTAATGCTCATCCACAATTTAATCCTCTTGTCTCTTTTGTCGATCATAACCTTGTCATAGATCTTTGCTATGGTCAAAACCCTAATGATCATGGTTTAAGAAAATTCTACTTACAGCCATGCAATTTAAAAAAAAAATATAGGTCATGTATCTTTTTTCATGGTATTTCAGTCTCTGTTAAAGTGTACTACTAGTTATATCCTAACAAGAAAATCATCAATACGAACTACAGTATTAGGAAAATCAATCAAGAGACGGGAACATTAGGAAAAAGAAGAACCTGCTAACGTATTACTTGTAGTATCTACTATCTCTAACAAATACTTAACTCTAGCACATTCACTAACTAATTCCTATTCATGTACACTGGTACCCATCTCAACTAATCATTAATCCACAAGATCCATGAATATATCTGTATTGCACACACCTGTCTATTAATGCCAAAATCTGATGCCAAGAATATAACCATGATTCAATAATGCATCCAAGTTGATACCTCTATCTCTTTAGTACCATACCCTCTGTCAGTTCCCGTTCCTACTACAATTGTTCATACTAGTCGTTCTTATCACTCAAATATACGTCAAGTGCAACACCATACTAAATACTGCTCTTTCCAATACAATTTTAGATGGACACCCAAGTCAGTCTGCGGTGCCATCTCAATCATGCTCAAGTCACCAGATCCTTACACGTGTATATCATCTACTCATATATTAATATTCATATTTCTCATCTACCATAAATTTAATCCTCAAAAATAATCATCAAGGTTTAACTTCTCGATCAACTTAAAAATAACTGTATATGCCTCCTCAAAGTCAGATACTCAACATCGAAATAGAATTTTAGTCACTTCTAAAATCTTTGTAGCCTTGACCATTTTTATTGAATCAATATTTGAAATCCTCAAAAAATTTAATGACATAATCTCAACTCCTCAATAATTCTTAAAATAAAATTTTATTTCCACTTTTAATTTATAAATCCACCAATTTACATATAAGTGCTCGTAGTCTCTAATACTCGAGGTGCACTCAATACCTCTATTGTCTATAACTGTGTACTAAATTTGTACTGCCCGAATCACTTGCACTATTACCTCCAATGATCAAAGTTATCATCACCTATAATTTCTTTCATGATTTCAATTTATGTCAACTGGTATATCATCCGATTCATCACACAGAGTGCTTACTGTTTTGAGCGTCATTCTCGACTAATCCTCGATATAGAACCATTAGCACTCTTGGTATTATATCACTAGTTGCATTAATGGATTATATCATCAAGCTCATTAGAACTCATGATCACTTGAATTCCTCTATTATACTCATATTTCTTTACTCTCATGGGTATGTGTATGGTTCCTCATCTCAATTGATGTATATGTATTTCCCTTTAACCTTTCATAGCCTGTTACACTAATCTGTGATACGCTTTACTATCTTCATTACCGATTCTGATATTTCCCTACTCATGACACCTCATTATAACTCCTCATGCATATAAATTTTTTTACCTTTAACACGCCCGATATTAATCATCCGATTGAACGTTATGCTCCATTAATTCTTAACACAATTCCTTGATACCTAATTGTTTACATAGATCACTTAATTACAAAATCATGATTATCCAGGACGGGTATGCTGACTCTGATACTAACTCTTGGAACCATCATTGATACTCTTACTCCTTCTTCTACCTATAGTACCAATATTAACTATAATAACACCTATCATAGAACTATTGCTACAAGGTACTATGCTATGGGTATCTCTAGATTAAAGCCTACTGCTCATATGTCCAACTAAGAAACACTTACAAACTCACAAGTCACACTCAGTCAAACTAATACAAGACACAACCAAAATTGCAAGTCACTAATTATCACACTAACAAGTATCCTTAAAGAAATAAGGCTCAAAAGAACTGGGTTAAGGACTGAAGGTATCTTTACTGCTAGCAAAGAAAAGAAGCGATGGAACAAGGTCCTGGAATAACAGAAACAGATAAGTGTTGAGATGATACTTTAAGAGCCAATTTAAGATACAACCTGATAACCATACACGTCTGTCTGAAATCACGACACTTAGAATCCTCGCCACGCCAGTAAGCATAGATGCGATAAACGATAGGTTTCGTAACTAAGGTATGCAACTTTATAATCATGTCATTTAGAATCTTCGCCACGCCAACCGGTATGGCTGCGAGAGACTCTAAGTTTCATAACTATAGTATGTACATCCAAGTCAGGTTCCTACGTTCTCGTCACCACAGCTAATATGGCTGCGATAAACTCTAGAGTCCATAACCAAAGTAGACATTTTACCTTTCTTACTGTCCTCATCAACATATGTCATCAGATGATACCATAAATTTTAGCCCGTAAAATTCATCTCGATATGAAATCAATTCAACAACGATACCAAGAATTAAATTTAACAACTGGTCAACAAGAATCAAACTCAACAATGATACCAAGATTTTAATTTAATAACTGATCAATAAGGATCAACTTCAATAACAACAAGCGAGAGCAGACGGGAACAAGGGGGAAGGATTTAAATTAGAATTTATAATGAGATTCTCAAGGGTCATCCCAGGAATCTCTCAAATAATTTGTGATTGAGTATCCTCTCTCATCCTAGTATCCCATGTCCTATATTCTATAGCAAGTACGCAGTAGTACAACTATGACGTCGCACTACTACGACATCGCACAACTAGCGAAGTCTGACCTGCATGGGCCACCACTAAAAACGTGTCACGACCCGCTCCCGGTTTAGGGGCACGAGTGCGTGGGTACGTCCAGCCTACTCTGCAGCATCGGCGGTAGAACGCTGTCTAGGTTATGTAACTATCTAATCAAACTCACGTGAATACCCAACTCCATAAGGAGACGTGGATATTATAAAATAATGCTAGAAATACTCAATCACATAAACTAAAGCACGATGAGATATCAAGGCAAGCAAGAAATACAAGACAAGTCTAACGATAAAAATAATCATACCTGCAATCATTAACTTCCAATCCCCAAGTGTGTCAGAAACCAGTCTACTAAGGTCACAGTCTGGAAAAATATTTTTTAGTCAGGAAGGAGCAAAGTACATCTCTAAATAGTAGTTCTATATTAATGATATAAACTATGTAGCAGTTCTAGATGAAAATATACCAGAAGCATGTATAGATACGAGAAATAAAAGAAATACTGGAAATACTGTAAGTAAATGCAGGAGAGAAACAATATGTTCATGAGCAAGAACCTATGACTAAGTGTATGAGTACTAGCTTTAACATGTGATCGGCTTGGGAACTTGATCAGGCTGGTTACATGTGATTAGCTATGATTCTTGTAAGGTCAGGCTAACCGTTGGTTAGCTATGATGCATGTAGAGGTTAGGCTAATCATACGTAACAGCTATGAAGCATGTAAATGGTCAGGCTGCACCCGACGTGAGATGTGGGGTGAGCTATGATGCATGTAAGGTTGGGTATGATCACATATCTACACTAAAATACTCTCCACCCCCGACTGGTATAGTAGATCCAATCATGGTACGCTATGGCACGGGATTCCCTAGGGAGGTAGCAAGTCTCCCCGAAAATCAGTGTCTGTACATGCACAAGATAACAAGGAAACAAGTCTTGTACAAGCTACACCATGAATAAGGAATAACATCTCATGACGAGATCCGTGTATACCAATCCGTGTAACCAACGTGTCAAGAGCATGGATATCTACACTAGATACAGTGAACATAGGAGATATCATAAATTAGAAACTAATCAGAGATTGTACTCGCCTTGGGTCCTTAGCTGTCAATACCAATGCCCAGTCCCAGAGTATCGTCTGGAGAATCCGACAGTCCTATAAACATATAATAGTATCACTTGTATCAGATGCTATACTAACACACAATAGAAATACACTGGCCTCAGGGCTATGCCAGGCATGGCTCTAGTCAACTAGGGTCATTTAGTAGGGATACGTATATAATACACATTTACACTCAGAGTATATACCAATAAAAACGTATATAATATATATATGTAAGTGTCTATTAGTAATTGTACAAAATACGTATTTGTGTATATACATTAATAGATGTATATAAATATATATTTTTATACCAAAATATATATTTGTATATATATATCAATCAAACATTTTATATATATATATATATAACTAATCAAAGAATGTACATAATGCCACACTTCTTAAGGTGATCCCAATTGAAGTAGCAGTTAGTTCCAATGGGTCCGGAGCAGTCCAAATAGCTAGAAACTATATAAAGAAGTTCAAGATCGGAGTTCGGCACGAAAATCGAGATAAGGATACCAGGCTAATAGGGGAAAGGGTCGTTTGTTTGTAGTTAAGGTAACACCTTAATTTAATGAAAACTATTTCAAAACTATTTTGAACCATAATTGCAAATAAAAGTTTATTAATAAAAATCTAGAATTTATGTAAAAGCCATCATATATATTTTTTTATCCATAGTAAAATTGGTTACCAGCCCAATTAAACAAATTTTGATCTTATTTTTATTATTGAAACTATATTTTTAATTAATAACATAAACCAGAATTTATTATTTTTACATAGTCAAAACCCTTATAATTATTCCGAAATTACTGATTACATAAAAACTAACTAATTGCATATTGATATAACCAAGTCCTTATATATAATACATAACTAATTTCATACACATAATAAATAACTAAATTCATACATTATAAACAATAAAACTAATTATATTTTAATTACTAAACTAATTACATGAAATTACTAAATTAACTATATTTAATTACTAAACAAATTACAAATTAACTAATTGATTAATAAATTAATACTGATTAATAACTTAATTAACTGATTAATAAATATAACTGATTAATAATATAATTAACTAATCTAATTATAAATTAACTAATGATTAGATTAACTACTGATTACTAAATTAAACTAATACATTACTAAACTAACTAATTACATAACATCACTATAGCCTCTGTACGAAGAAGGGGAAGAGGGAAAAAGGGCTCACGATGGGTTTTCTCCGGCGTCGGCGCGGCGGGTTCTCGCCGGGGTCGGGCCGGCAAGGCGTCTGCGCGGTCTGCTGTGGCGGGTGCTCGGCGCGAGGCGGCGGGGTCGAAACTCGTCTCGGCGTCGGCGGTCAACAGATCTTCGAACTCGGTGGCGTCGGCGGAGCTCGTATCGACGGAGGCGGCCACGGCTCGACGGATCTGAGGCGGCGACGGTCTGCTCGACGCACGCCGGTGCTCGGTTCGAGGAGGTTCTAGATGGTGGTTGCAGGCGGCCACCGGCGGTCGAGATCTAGGTTAGGTTTTAGGATTCTGTGTCGGGGTGGATCGTGTCCGAGGCTGGACACGATGGTTTTGCTGTACTGTGGACGTGTCCGGGTGTTGGACACAGGGGTCTGAATGTACTATGGTATGGTGGTTCTGTCCAGACGGTGGACACGAGGATGATGTTTGCTGTGGTGGAGGTGGATGTGTCCTGGTGTGTCGGACACGAAAAATCTAATTATACTGTTGTAAATCTGGACACAGGAAATGAATGGATACGATAGGACACCCGGGGTCAAACCCGAGGCCAACACGGCTGACACGGTAATGCTGGACACACGGACACAAGCACACAAAATGGTGGTGGCTTGTTGGCTTGTGGGGATTTGTGAGGGCTAGCTAGGGATTCTTGGGAATGGTTATGAGAGACTTAAATAGGGAGAGAGAGTATGGGATAAAGGGTGAGGATTGGCCCAAATAATGAATGGCCCAGATTATACATGAATAAGTTTCCATGTGGGAATGAGGGTGTGTTGGCTAGTTAATGGGGAAAAGGCAAACTTGTAAAATTTTAAAAAGAAAAGATTATAATTTCAGAAAATATTTTAGGAAAGCTAACTGATTCCCAATTAGCTACTAATTAATCCATTTTGCAAAATCTTAGAAAGTATGAAATTTATTTATTTACTATCCCAATAAATATAAAATTTATTATATTTTATCAACTAGTCCTTCAAATAAATTTTATTAAACAAAATAATTTCATGATTTCAAGCCAATAAATATTCGAAGCTATAGTATTATATTTACATCATTATTTATCTATTTATTTTATAATAAATCGACATTTAGGAAAAATAATTTTTATAAAAGATTTTAAATCACCTTCTAAAATAAAACATTGTTCGAAAATCTAATACTAAAAATTCAAGGAGAAAATAATTTATAAACTTGATATTTAAAATAAATTAAAAATATAATTATTTCGGAAATTTGGAAATCGGAGGTTACAATGTGGGAGTATCAGCACCTAACGGGATTCCTTCTCCACCTGTTCAGAGGATTGCCCTAGCTACGACGGACAACCTTCCACCACCACCAATACAGATTCCTGGAGGAGTGCCCACTGACGGTGCACAGATGTTCACACTGATCCAAGGCATGTTAGAAGCCCAGAGAGTGAAAACAGAAGCTCAGCATGTTCAAGCTGAAGCCCAGAGAGTGCAAGAAGAGGCATACTAGGCGCAGACAGAACTGATGAGAGAGCATAGAGAACGCTCATCAGGTAGCTCTCCAGGTCGTGGAGAGAGTAGCACGACAACCGCAGCATCCTGGCCAGCAACATCAAAGGCCAGGTACTATAGTGGACTTTAAGAGAATGATGCCTCGAGAGTTCAAAGGCACAAAAGGAATACTCTATGCTGACGATTGATTAGAGGACATAGAGAGGAACTTGCGCTTAGCACAGATTCTGGAGATTCTTCAGATAGAGGCCGCTGGCAGTCAGATATTTGATATCGCGCTGACGTGGTATCGTACAGAGCCGAGACTCACTATTGAAGGACTTACTTGGTAGGACTTTAAGGAGCTCTTCAAGGAGAAGTTATTTCCTGACGTAGCTTTGGGAGCATTGGAAAGTCAGTTCTATGACTTAATCCAAGGGAGCATGTAAGTTGACGAATACGCCGCGGAGTTTTGCCGATTGAGTCAATTTGTGCCATCGATGATTCGAGACCCAGGAGATAGAGCACGAAAATTCAGGAAGGGATTGAATAGAGAGATCAAGTCTCGTACTTCGGGACGACGCACTGCTATATTTGAGGGTATCCTGATGGATGCCCAGATTGCTAAAGATGACTTGGACCTTAGGCCCAAGAGAGGATGTGATACTTCTGGAGGAACAGGTGGTAACACAGGACTGGCCAAGTGCCCACACTTTCAATAACAACAGAGGCCGTACCAACAATAGCATCAGCAGTACCAGGCACCAGTTCGAGGACACATCCAGCAGCAGCAGCCACAAAGACAAAATTAGCCCGTTGCCTGGTGTGCATATTGTGTAAAGATGGGACATACTAGAAACATCTGCAGAAAGAGATTGGGTACTTGCTTGTCCTGTGGATCATCAGCACATCATCTTAGGGACTGCCCATCTATTCAGGTTCATCAGGGTGGAGCAGCCGCTCAGAGAGGACCAGCCAGAGTACCTACTATACCAGGAGGCCAGCAGAGGGGACCTCCACTTCCACCATAGCAGTAGAGGTTTGCTCAGCACCAGCAGCAGCAGAGAGGAGCACCACAGGGATGAGCTTACGCCATGACTATTTATGAGGCTGAGCCAGCTGGAGATGTAATTTCACTTTCAGTTTTAGTTTCTCTCGATTCTATTCTAGCACTTGCATTATTTGATTCTGGCACTTCTCATAGTTTCGTATCTGTATTTTATGCCCTTAAGCATCAATTAGAAACGAAACCATTAGATAGGACTTGCAAGATCATGACTGGAGGAGGCATTATCCTAGCCCGTAATTATTGCAAGGATCGGAGAGTATCATTAGAAGGCCGAGAGTTGAGCATGAGTTTACTCATCATGCCACTTTCGGGATACGATATTGTACTCAGAATAGAATGGTTGAGTAAATACCATGCTTCTATAGATTATCACTGAGGCAAAGTAGTATTTCGACCACCAGGAGAACCAGAGTTTGAGGTCACCAGAGGAGCAGCGAAGCAGAGCAGAGGCACTTTTTGTGGAGCTAGGATGGAAGAAGAGGAGTTACCACATCTACTGATAGCGGAGTTCCTGGATGTATTTTCAGAGGAGTTGCCAGGTTTGCCGCCAGACAGAGATGTTGAATTCTCTATAGACTTGATACCTTGAGCGGAGCCTATTTCGCAACATGTCTATAGAGTCAACAACAACGAGTTGGTAGAACTAAAGAAGCAAGTTGAGGAGCTGCAGGACAAAGGTTTCATTAGATCCAGTTTATCGCCATAGGGAGCACCGATATTATTCGTACCGAATAAGGATAGCACGGTATGCATGTGTATCAATTATAGAGCTCTGAACAACCTTACTATCAAGAACAAATACCCGCTGTAGAGGATAGATAATCTTTTTGATCAGTTGAGCGGAGCGAAGGTGTTTTCAAAGATATACTTGAGATCAGGCTATCACCAGGTGAAGGTGAAGAGTGAAGACATACCGAAGACAGCCTTTCGGACCAGATATGGCCAGTTTGAATTCACAGTAATGCCATTTGTTTTAACCAATGTACCAGTAGTATTTATGAACTTGATGAACAAGGTATTCCATCAGCACCTTGACAAGTTCGTAGTGGTGTTCATTGACGACATTCTTGTGTATTCGAAGACCCCATAGGAGCACGAAGAGCAACTAAGGATAGTCTTGGAGACTCTCAGGAAGGAAGAGTTGTACGAAAAGCTTTCAAAGTGTGAGTTCTTCCTTGACAAGGTTGAATTTCTTGGACATATGGTGACGGGTGACGGAATTTCAGTTAACCCATAGAAGATCGAAACAGTGGAATCATGGGCTACCCCCAGTACGGTAGCTGAGATCAAGAGCTTTCTCGGACTAGCAGGATACTACAAAAGATTTGTACAAAACTTCTCCAAGATTGCAGAGCCAATGACTAGGCTGACCAAAAAAGATATGGATTTTGTCTAGACAGAAGAATGTCAAGCCGCATTTGATGAGTTGAAGAAGAGATTGACGACAGCGCCAGTTTTGACGTTACCATCAGGGACAGGTGGATTCACTATCTACAGTGATGCTTCAGGAAAAGGTTTGGGATGCGTTCTTCAGCAGCACAGGAAAGTAATTGCCTATGCTTCAAGACAATTATGCCCTCATGAAAAGAACTACCCTACTCACGATTTGGAGTTAGCAGCAGTTATCTTAGCTCTAAAGCTGTAAAAACACTATCTGTACGGAGAGCGTGTGGAGATCTTCACAGACCACAAGAGCTTGAAGTACATATTTACACAGAAGGAGCTGAACATGAGACAGAGAAGGTGGTTAGAGTTGATGAAAGACTTTGATATCTCACTACAGTACTATCGAGGAAAGGCCAACGTAGTCGCCGATGCCTTGAACAGGTATTCGATGGCTATGTATTTGACAACAGATAGACATTTATTAGCTAATCTTGAGAGCTTGGGAATTGAAGTACTAGTTCCAGGTATTGAGATTCAGATGTGGGGATTGCAGATACAATAAGAGTTGATGGACAGAATTAAAGCTGCACAGTATGATGATGAGACTCTTAGGAGTATCAGGGCACAATTTCGGACATGATTGACATATGACTTCACTATTGTGGATGATGGATCTTTACGGCATGGCATGAGGATGTGTGTGCCGAGTGGAGAGCTGCGCGAAGAGGTTTTGCAGGAGGCACATCGCTCTCAGTACTCGATGCATCCCGGAGCCAATAAGATGTATCGAGATCTGAGGGAACACGTATGGTGGTATGGTATGAAGTGCGAGGTAGCACACTTTGTATCCCGATATTTAGTGTGCTAGCAGGTAAAAGCAGATCGACATAGGCCAGGAGGATTGCTTCAACATGTAAGACCCCTAATCTTGAAAACCGTATTTTTATTAAATTATTTAATTGAATTATAGTAATTATGAGCTAAATAGAGGAGATATATTTTATTTAATTTTTATTTGAGGTATTTGTGTATTTAGGAGATTTATGGAGCCATTATAAAATTTTCCTAATTTATTCTATGTAGGAGACCCTTTGGACAGTTGCTAGCTTAACGGTATGCACCAATATAATTTTGAGAATTTTCTATGTATAGATATGTATATATATATAGATATAATTAATTAGAAAAGAAATTCCTATTGGATCTCAACCCGAAACCCAAATACCCTAACCGCCAGAACCTACTACCCATTTAGCCCCTACCCGGACCCGTTAGGAGAAGAATTATCAACAGTCGCAGTAGCAAAATCCAACTTTGCTTTCCCTTCTCCGCGCGTGTGAGCCTTCTCATTCCACCGCTTCTTAACACTAGTATTACTAAAACCCCTCAACCGAAACCAAGACCAAAGAAAGAAAGAAATAGCAGCAACAGGGACTTTTGAGACCATAAAATTTTCCCCTACCGCCTCTTATTCTCTATATATATTACAAACTCTCCCAAACCCTAACCCCACTTCTTACACAAACTAACACACTTTTTTGGACGTGCACTATACAGAACTCTTGCTCGACAAGAATACCTTGCCATTGTACTATTATTTACATTCCAGCTGATGCATGCGCATTTATTTTTGCTTATTTAGTTCAATTATTGCTAAATAAATTATGCGTCCAAGGAAACTTGGGTGCAACGACGATGTCGTTGTATCATGTTTATTTATGTACATTTTTGGACCTACTTTATGAGACCACCCCAGTATTATGGAGCATCATTTAGATTTATTGGCCGTGACACAGTTTTACACGAGTTGTGAGTCTCATATAGTTCATGGACTGCGTGACAGGTCTGGCCTCCTGTACACATGGGCCGTGCGTTAGGGATGACTGCTGATAGAAACTTTGTATGCTAGTAGACCTGGCAATTATTTAGAGGTTTTATCGTGTCATGGATATGGCATGCTTAGAGCATGGGGTGGGAAGAACAACAAGTAAGGCGTTTGGGCTCCTTTACACTTTCTGTTGTTCGCCCGAATTCTCCGTCAGAGAAATGGGTGGTGATGACCCTATATATTACATGGCGGCCTCTGCCGTTCAAAAGACGGTATGCTTGTAGGCCCCTGATTCTCCGAGAGAATCATGCCAATCCCATTTATGGCCAGATAGTCCACGTATTTGAAAGTTGTTCTCAAACTGCATTCACTTAGACGGTTAGGCGACCTATTGGATGTTTATATTTCAGTACTTATTGGCATGTTATTATGTATCTTGTTACGTCTCTCTGAGGACCTGGTCCCTTTCTAGATATGGACGAGCAGGAGTATCCACAGGAGTACGGACCTAGACCTGACTCTACTTACCAGACTGAGGAGGACTTACCCTCAGAGTATCTATGATTTATTTCTACTGTTTAGAGATTTTGTTGCTACTGCAGTATAGTCATTTTGTAATAGATTTGTTTCCACCTGACTATCATACTTGATACTCATCTTGGATATCCAGTTATTATTCAGCTATTTATTCCTACTTATTATTTATGCTGTAGATGAGATATAGATTGTGTGTGACTTGGTGTGACAGTATATTACCACTGATGGATTGAATATTCATATACAGCGTACGTGTGTATATGATTTCCATATATTGCAGTTCGTATACATACGGCTGGGCGTGTTACGTATTCCTAGTCCTACGTATTTTGGGACTAGGGCGTGACATATTTTTGGTGGTAGCCCATGCAGGTCAAGAATATATTGTCTCGGTTACGTAACTAACCGAACAAGCTTGCGTATAGGAATAGAGTATAAGGATCTCATCCATGCTTGACTGAAACCTCATTATTCCTTTCAACCACCCTATGTTTGGATAAACAAAGTTTACGCCAAAACCCTTTACCCTGTGACCAGACCCATTACCCTTGTTGGCGAAAAAGCCGAATGACTGTTGTTGGCGTAAAAGCCAAGTGACTGTCATGATGGTATAAAAGCCAAAAGACTGCCTAGTTGGCGTAAAAAGCCAAATGACTGTCCTGTTGGCATAAAAAGCCAAACATGAAGAAGATTGCCTACTTTATGCTGCAGTTATGACAACTGCTACCTACGTTCAATATGCGTATGACACGTATCCCTTTATAAGATTATGACATACAAGCCATGTAGGTAACTGCCCCTGCGTAAACTTATGATTCAGGAATAATAGATAACCAGCGTAGAATAACCTGATTGGCGTAAAATGTAAGGATGGTGATGTGAGCGTATTTGGCACAGTTTTAGCTTTCCCAGTCAAAAACAAATCTCGTGCATTAAATACAGAGATATGCCTCGAGCCCTGTGCAAGAAACAGCTTTTGACATGGCGGCTGATTTTGACTTATCTTGAGCGTAAAAGCTTATCTCTGTCAATTTTGTCTTATCTTGAGCGTAAAAAACTCATTTCTGTCTTGATAGTAAAAACTTATTTCGGACTTGAGCGTGAAAGCTCATTTCTATCAATAAAGAATAGGCAGCGTATTCAGAAGACTCAAAATTTTTCTCTCTTTGAGTGGTGTATCAAATATGTCACTAAATGACAACCTGGGTCTCTGTGCAAAATTATCAGCACAGCCGTCCTCTCGATTATCGTGCAGTACTTTTTGTCAAATGTCAGGATCCCTAATTTGTCTGACAAATTATCCAGTTCCTCGTACAACTTTACGCTACAACGTATGCTAGACTTTACACAGGCCAACTTTTTTGCAAACTTTACGCACACAGATTTTACATGCAGACCTTTTAGGCAGATTTTACGTGCAGGAGATATTTTACGCGTAGATTTTATACGCCGATCTTTTATGCGCAGAACTTTTATGCGCAGACTTTTATACAAACTTTTACGTGCATGAAGTATAGTAGACATTTACGCGGTTAGCTCTGAAGCCATATTTTATGCCGACAATTTTAAATCTCTATTTTATGCGAATAATTTTGAAGTTTTACTTTACGCTTCTCTATTTTACGCGGACAGTTCTGAAGTTCTGTTTTATGCCAAACTTCCTTAACACTCTATTTTATGCGGATAGTTCTGGAACCATGTTTTACGCCGACAGTTTTTGATTCTCTACTTTACGCCAGTTAGTTGAACCTCTACTTTACGCCAGACAGTTTGAATCTCTGTTTTACGCGGATAGTTCTGAAGCTCTATTTTACGCTTCTCTACTTTACGCCGACAGTTTGAATCTCTGATTTATGCCAACGACCTTGAAGCCCTGTTTTACGCAGAGAGGGTCTTTATGTATGTTGGGGGTTTTTGACTGTAAAATATACGGACAATTCTCCAGCATATTTTATGCTTCTACATCCTACTTAATGCTTGCATCCTGTTTGATTCCTGTACTTCTTCTAAATCATTGTGTACATCACCTGCAGAGAGATGGATATGGAGAATGGATCTACTGTCGCCGATGGTGACACGACTCCTAGAGTCAATGGTCAGACTCAAGGAGGGACCTCAACAATTCCTAGACTTCTGGGACCAGATGGACAGATTCACAATCCAGTTCCATCTGATCTTCCCGTTCCACCTAATGGGAACCTTCCAATCTCATCGACACCACAGGATGGCCAGGCACAACTGATCTAATTCTTCCAGATGATGATACAGGAACAGAGGCAGCAAGCAGCAGAACAGAGACAGGAGTTCCTAGCAGCACTTGAAAGGATGGCTGCACAAGCTACTGTACCAGCTCAAGCACTAGCTCTAGTACCTCGAGCTAGAGTTGGTTCAGTAAAGGACTTTATTCAGATGGGTCTGAGGCCGTACAAAGGCATTGAGAGTCCAGAAGAAACTACCAACTGGATCACTCACACTCGAAAGTTATTAGAGGCATCACAGCTACCTGCAGACCTATGGATGACAGGTGTAAGGAGGCTTCCAGATGGTAATGCTCATCACTGGTGGGAATTCATGGAGCACCAGTTGGGTACATACCAGACTTGGGAGTAATTCCTGGAGTGCTTTGAAAGAAAGTACTTCCCGGACACCATTAGAGATGCATTGTATGATCAGTTTCTCCACCTGGAGCAGGGGAAGAAAATAGTGGATGAGTATGATGCTGAGTTTACTTGCCTCAGTAAATATGGCGCTACCTTGATACCAGATGACTTGTCTAAGGCTAAGAGGTTTCATCGTGGACTAACTCAAGAGCTACAATATTACACAAGCTCACTGTCCCGGATCTCTCATGCCGAATTATTGACAGAAGCCAGATTACAAAAAACCATCAGCAGAGAAAAATGAGGTCAACTGAGGACGCAGCAAGGACCAATAAGGACACAGTAAGGAGGACCTATCGGACGTCCTTTGGAACAACAACAACAACCATATCAGTATAGAGCCGGACCATACCAGATTTCGGAGAAGCCCCAATGCAATTATTGTGGGAGACGCGGGCACATCTCAAGAGACTGTCAGACCCGTTTGGGACAATATATGAGATGTGGTTCCGGACAGCCTATGAGGAAAGACTGTCCTATGCAACAAGCATTGACACTTCCACCGCCAGCACAGGGACTAGCACTTCCAGCACCAAAGTCAGCTCAGCGGGACCAGGAGAATCAACTTGGCAGTGCGAGGACGGCAGGCGCGAACATTTTCTGAACCTATACGTTGACCAAGGTATAAATTTACCTTATTAGTTTATATCTCCTACCATTCTTGACTTTCTACCATGGCTTAGTTTTAATTTCAAGGACAAATTTTTTATAAGTTGGGTAGAATATAAGACCCCTAATCCTGAAAACCGTATTTTTATTAAATTATTTAATTGAATTATAGTAATTATGAGCTAAATAGAGGAGATAGATTTTATTTAATTTTTATTTGAGGTGTTTGTGCATGTAGGGGATTTATGGAGCCATTATAAATTTTTCCTAATTTATTCCATGTAGGAGACCCTTTGGACAGTTGCTAGCTTAACGGTATGTACCAATATAATTTTGAGAATTTTCTATATATAGATATGTATATATATAGATATAATTAATTAGAAAATAAATTCCTATTTGATCTCAACCCAAAACCCAAACACCCTAACCGCCAGAATCCACTACCCATTTAGCCCCTACCCGGACCCGTTAGAAGAAGAAATATCAACAGCCGCAGTAGCAAAAACCAACTTTGCTTTCCCTTCTCCGTGCGTGTGAGCCTTCTCATTCCACCGCTTCTTAATACTAGTATTACTAAACACCTCTCAACCGAAACCAAGACCAAAGAAAGAAAGAAAGAAAGAACAGCAGCAACAAGGACTTTTGAGACCACAAAATTCCCCCCCACCGCCTCTTATTCTCTATATATAATGCAAACTCTCCCAAACCCTAACCCCACTTCTTACACAAACTAACACACTGTTTTGGACGTGCACTATACAGAACTCTTGCTCGGCAAGTATACCTTGCCATTGTACTATTATTTACATTCCTGCTGATGCATGCATATTTATTTCTGCTTATTTAGTTCAATTATTGCTAAATAAATTGTGCGTCCAAGGAAACTTGAGTGCAATGACGATGTCGTCGTATAATATTTATTTATGTAGATTTTTGGACCTACTTTATGAGACCACCCCAGTATTATGGAGCATCATTTAGATTCATTGGCCATGACAAAGTGTTACACGAGTTGTGAGTCTCGTATAGTTCATGGACTGCGTGACAGGTCTGGCCTCCTGTACACATGGGCCGTACGTTAGGGATAACTGCTGATAGAAACTTTGTATGCTAGTAGACCTGGCAGTTATTTAGAGGTTTTATCGTGTCATGGATGTGGCTTGCTTAGAGCATGGGGTGGGTAAAACAACAAGTAAGGCATTTGAGCTCCTTTATACTTTCCCTTGTTCGCCCGGATTCTCCGCCGGGGAAACGGGTGGTGATGACCCTATATATTATATGGCGGCCTCTGCCGTTCAAAAGACGGTATGCTTGTAGGCCCCTGATTCTCCGAGAGAATCATGCTAATCCTATTTATGGCCAGATAGCCCACGTGTTGGAAAGTTATTCTCAAACTATATTCACTTAGATGGTTAGGCGACCCATTAGATGTTTATATTTCAGTACTTATTGGCATGTTATTATGTATCTTATTACGTCCTTATGAGGACCTGGTCCCTTTCCAGATATGGATGAGCAGGAGTATCCACAGGAGTACGGATCTGGACCTGACTCTACTAACCAGACTGAGGAGGACCTACCCTTAGAGTATCTGTGATTTATTTCCACTGTTTAGAGATTTTGTTGCTACTGCAGTATAGTCGTTTTGTAGTGAATTTGGTTCCACCCGACTATCAGACTTGATACTCATCTTGGATATCCAGTTATTATTCAGCTATTTATTCTTACTTATTATTTGTGCTGTGGATAAGATATAGATTGTGTGTGACTTGGTGTGACAGTATATTACCACAGGTAGATTGAATATTCATATACAGTGTACGTATGTATATAATTTCCGTATATTGGAGTTCATATACATACGGCTGGGCGTGTTACGTATTTCTAGTCCTACGTATTTTGGGACTAGGGCGTGAAACAACCTTTACCTATTCCAGAATGGAAGTAGAAGCACATGACTATGGACTTTGTTTCAGGACGTCCACGTTCTCCAGGAGGAAAGGACGCTATTTGGGTCATCGTGGATAGGTTGACCAAATCAGCCCACTTCTTACCTTTCAAAGTTGGTACATCGACAGAGAAGCTAGTAGAGATGTACGTGCGACAGATTGTTAGATTACATAGAGTTCCTATGAGTATCGTCTCAGATCGGGATAGTCGTTTTACTTCCCATTTCTAGAGGAGTCTGCAGGCTAGCTTGGGCACTCAGCTCAAGTTCAGTACTGTATATCACCCCCAAATAGACGGGCAGTCTGAAAGGACTATTCAAACTCTTGAAGATATGCTACACACTTGCGTTTTGGATCTCAGAGGTTCTTGAAAGGATTATCTACACCTAGTAGAGTTTTCTTACAACAACAGCTACCAGGCCAGCATTGAGATATCACCATTCGAGGCTTTATATGGACGGAGATATCGTACACTGTTATCTTGGGATGATGTTGGAGAGAAAGCTTTATAAGGACCAAAAATGGTCGTGGATGCAGCAGAAAAGGTAAAACTTATCAGAGACAGATTGCGAGTGGCGCAGGACAGACAGAGGCATTGGGCCGATAGCCACCGTAGACCCCTAGAGTTTCAGTATAGGTTTTGTTTTATTGGTTTGTGTTTGTTTTGTTTTAGATTGCATGTTAAGATTATTTGTTCTAGGTTGGCGATTTGGTGTTCCTACAGATTTCTCCGACACGGGGCACGATTCGTTTTGGTAGAGGCGAAAAGCTTAGTCCACGATACATCGGGCCCTTCAGTATTCTTGCAAGGGTCAGTGCAGGGGCCTATAGACTGGACTTGTCGTCTGCTCTAGAAGGAGTACATGACGTGTTCCACGTGTCACAGCTGAGACGGTACGTGGCAGATCCTAGTCACGTACTAGATCACTCGGATCGAGGTTGGACCGACGCTTAGCTATCCTGAACAACCCGTTGAGATCTTGGATCGTAGAGAGAAGGTATTGCGGAACCAGACTATTTCTTTGGTTCGTGTTGCATGGAGACATCACTCTCCAGGCAAGTCAACCTGGGAGAGAGAGGACGAAATACGCGAGCAGTATCCGTATCTCTTCGAGACTTGAGGTATAATTCATTGTTTGATTATTTGTTCTTGTGCTAGTTTATTTTTAATTTTGAGGACAAAATTCTTTTAAGAAGGGTAGACTTGTCACCCCCACATTTCAGATTAGTGGTATTTTTGTCTTTTCATAATTAATATGTAAATGATTGCATGATAATTAATTATATTTAAATTTTTATTATTTTATTTGATTGTTGTACTTTACCGTTGTTTCGATAATTAGAGCACTACTCTAGCCATTGTCTTCCAACCAATTTCACACCCTTGTCCTAGACGTGCTGGACATTTGTTTTGATCTTTGTGTGACTCATAACTATGCCTTGATGTGCTTTATTTTAGTCGTACAACATTCGTCGCAAACCGATCGTATTAATTCATTATACATCAAACCTTGTATCCTTGTGCGTTTTAATCAAAATTGGAGACACAATCTCGACCCATTTTGAGCAACCCAAATTAGGGTAATATTCTTTTCCGAGTCTACTTTATTCATGACACTTGTGTCCCACTTAATTTCAGTCCCTTGTACTTCTAATTAATTTTAGAACACCATTTGCATTTATTTTAATTAATTAAAATCATAAATCTTACTTTGTATAATTTTCCAATTGTTGGGCACTTTTGTGCAAAATTGCATTAAGATATCCACCCCGTTGGACACAACACGTGAATAAACCCATTTCCCCTTCATGTGTATTTTTCCATAATTTTTGGGAGTGTACAATGCAACATCAACCTCCTTGAAACCATGGCCTTCAAAACCTTGAACCAATGCAAACCTAGCAGTTTTATTTGAATCCCAGCCATTGAATTATCCATGACAAGGCCAAATTCCAAGAGGATTTTGACCAAGCCTAATTCTAGGTCAACCCATTGTACCTAGATATAAATATCCCTTTTCCTTTTCCTTTTCTTTTCTTTTCAACCTAATACAAACTAAACCGACAGCCGATCTCCTGTTCCCATCTCCCTGCCAACCACCATCTTCCCTATTTTCCTGACTTCAACCGCCGAACATCCCCGACCAACACCGCCTCCACACGACCCCGATGAACCCGTCTTATCGTTCTCGTCCGTCGAGCATACTTCACCGCCTCCACTCGCCCAACCCCGCTGGAACCAACGACCCGATGCCTCATCTCGCTGTCCCCGACCTGCTGTACTGCACGATCGCCTCACCACCATCGCCTGAGTAGATCCCCGCCACTTCTACCAGAGTCCCTGCCATCTCGACAACCCGCCTTCATCCCCCTCGACACACCTGAAAGACGGAAACCGACGCTGCACCGAGCCCGCTGCCATTCCGTCGACTTCGAACCCGCCTACACCGAGCCGCTGTTCGCCTGAACGCCTGTGTCGAACTCGCCCAGCCGACCGGAGCAACGACCTCGACCGGCCAGACCCGCTGAACCCGCTGTCGTCGATTCGCCTGAACGCCTCAGACTCGCCGAAGACGCTGCCAACCGCCGGATTCTTCGACACAGCAGCAGTAGGTGCAGTCGAGCACCCCCTTCGCGATGACCTTGACACGCACGTCTTGTCCCACGTACGCAGGTTCGAGTCCCCTCTCGCGTACATGTACACGTACACGCATACGCGTAGTTCTTCATTGTATGCATATATTTGTAGTTGGTATTAGTATATATTTAATATTAATATATATATATATATATATATATATATATATATATGTAGTATATCTCTCAATTAGTATATATATATATATCTATATGTATTGTATATGTATCCCTAGTATATGTTTAATATATATATATATACATAGTATAAATTCTATTAAGTGTATATATGTAATTAATGAGTATTAATGTATATGTTAGTTAATAATATGTATAATATATCTATGTACTAGATGACCCGAGTGTAACCACAGATACACCGTAGTTACATTAACCTGTGACCATGTAATATGATAGCAGACTGCCATATTTACACCGACGTACTAGCAAGACCCGTATCATTGACTGTCTGTTATGCATAACAACTACAGACGTGACACCCCTAGCATAGTCTCTGAGATCATTGTATTTAGATTGTGTGTGTTAGTGTAATGTCTGATGCAATATTATATTATATGATATGTCTATAGGACTGTTGGATCACTCAGACAATACCTTGGAACCAGGATATTGGTATTGCCAGCTAAGACCACAGGCGAGTACATTCTCTGACAGTTTCTATTATATTGATTATCTCTATAATTCTAGTTGTATAGCGTATATGACTCTGACACTGTTGTTTACACAAGTTGGCATTATCGAGACCTGTCACGAGGAGTCATAATTTAGAATCCATCGTGCTAGCTGGGGAAAACGGGGAAATATTAGTAGCTTATGTGGTCATACCCAACTCTACTTGCATCATAGCTCACCCACACCTCATGTCGGTGCAGCCTGACCATTACATTCCTCATAGCCTGTTATGTATGATTATCCTGACTATTTCTTGTATTATAGCTATTCGGATGGTTAGCCTGACCTTACATGAATCATAGCTAGTCATACATAACAAGCCTGATCAGTCCCAAGCCGATCACATGATATGCTAATGTTTCACACACTTAGTTAGATATTCTTGATATGTGTCTCTAGTATATTGATCTAGCATCTCTACATGTTCTAGTTATTGTTCTAGTACTCATTTAATTCTAGCATGCACTTGTATTTCTATTTCATTGCTAGATGTACATTGATGATGATGTTCCAATATTTCTTTATTCTAGCATTTCTTCTAGTATTTCATTATGTCCAGTATCTCTTATTGCCAGTATTCATATCTGTCTTGTATTTCTTTATACTATGTTATAGTTTTTGTCAATATATGTGAAACTGCTGTTAGTGCTTGTACTTTGTTCTAATCCTGACTGGATATTTTTTCTAGAGGATCTTGAAAATTTCTGTACTACACACTATGGACCGGGTATAGATGCAGACTACACAACATAGATTTTAGAGAAGACTATTCCTTTAGAACAGACATTACCTGCAGCTATCTAGACAGTATTTATCTTATGCACTGAGGCTTATTGAGGATTATTGAGTTTATGTTTAGACTTATTCTTAGTTTATGTTGAGACTTGTGGAGACTTTATGTTGGACAGTTAGACTATGGTTTATCTATATTTTGAGACATGGTGTTGACTATGTCATTCTTCTTATCTTTTATCGTGCCTTTATACTCTTATAGTTATTGTGATTGAGTTTGTCACGACCCGCACCCGGTATAAGGGCACGAGAGCGTGGGTACGTCCAGCCTACGCCGCAGCATCGGCGGTAGAACGCTGTCTAGGTCAAGTACTATCTAAATAATCTCACACTAGTATCCAACTCCATAAGGAGACACGGATTCCACTATAAAATGAACAACATACTCAATCACAACTACAGCACGATAAGAATTTGAAGAAACAAAAGAATACAACACAAGTTTAATAACAAAATAATCATACCTGCAATCAATAACAACCAATCCCCAAGTGTCAGAAACAAGTCCACAAAGGTCACAGTCTGGAAAAATATTTTCCAGTCAGGAAGGAGCAAAGTACATCTCTAAATAGCAGTTCTATATAAATGACATAAACTATGTAGCAGTTCTAGATAGAAATATACCAGATACATGTATAGGTACGAGAAATGTACAATAAAAGAAATACTGGAAAATACTGTAAGTAACTGCAGGAGAAGAAATAATATGTCCATGAGCAAGAACCTATGACTAAGTGTATGAGTACTAGCTTTAACATGTGATCGGCTTGAGAACTTGATCAGGCTGGTTACATGTGATTAGTTAGGATTCATGAAGGTCAGGCTAACCGTTGGTTAGCTATGATGCATGTATAGGTCAGGCTAATCACACGTAACAGCTATGAAGCATGGAGATGGTCAGGCCGCACCCGACGTGAGATGTGGGGTGAGCTATGATGCATGTAGAGTTGGGTATGATCACATATCTATACTAAAATACTCCCCACCCCCGACTGGTATAGTAGATCCAATCATGGTACGCTATGGCACGGGATTCCCTAGGGAGGTAGCAAATCTCCCCGGGAATCAGTGTCTGTACATGCACAAGATAACAAAGAAAACAAGTCTTGTACAAGCTACACCATGAATAAGGAATAACATCTCATGACGAGATCCGTGTATACCAATCTGTGTAACCAGCGTGTCAAGAGCATGGATATTTACACTAGATACAGTGAACATAGGAGATATCATAAATTAGAAACTAATCAGAGAATGTACTTGCCTTAGGTCCTTAGCTGGTAAAACCAATGTCCTGTCCCAGAGTATCGTCTGGAGGAACCCACAGTCCTAAAAATATATCAAATACAACATTTGCATCAGGCGCTACACTAACACATCATAATTCATGAACTCAGGGGCTCTGCCAGGTATGGCACTAGTCAACTAGGGCCATCAAGTAGGGATACGTATATAATACACTTTTACACTCAAAGTATATACCAATAAAACATATATAATATATATATATAAGTGTCTCTTAGTAATTTATACAAAATACGTATATGTGTATATACACTAAATAGATGTATATAAATGTATAGTTATATAAAAAATACATATTTGTATATATAAATATACTAATCAAATATATATATATATATATATATATATATATATAACAAATCAGAGAATGTGTATAATGCCATACTCCTCAAGGTGATCCCAATTGAAGTAGCAGTTAGTTCCAATGGGTCCGGAGCAGTCCAAATAGCTAGAAACTATATAAAGAAGTCCAAGATCGGAGCTCGGCACAAAAATCGAGATAAGGATACCGAGTCCTCAATACATAGAAAAACCTACCGGGGTTTAGCTAAGGTTAAGATTTACAAGTTAGCTAATAAGAGAAAATGGTCGATTGTTCGTAATCAAGGTAACACCTTAATTTATGAAAAATCATTTTGAAATTATTTTGAACAATAATTACAATAAAAGTTTATTTATAAAATTTAGAATTTATGTAAAAAGCCAATATAATTTTATATCTATGGTAAAATTGGTCACCAGTCCAATTAACAAATTGATCTTATTTTTATTATTGAAACTATATTTTTAATTAATAATATAACTCCAAAATTATTATATTTTTGCATAATCAAAAACCCTTTTTTATTACACAACTACTAATTACATGAAAACTAACTAATTACATGTTAATATAACCAAATCCTTATATATAATACATAACTAAATTTACACATAATAAATAACTAAATTCATACATTAAAACAATAAAACTAATTATATTTTATTTACTAAACTAATTACATGAAATTAACTAATTGATTAGGAATTTATTAACTGATCTAATTATATATAATTAATAAACTAATTATAAACTAATCATAAACTAATTTAATTATATTAACTAAACCATTACATATAAATTACTAATTATATTAACTATCTCTTACAAATTAACTAATTATATCAACCACTGTCACATAACTTAACTCAAAATTTCAGAACTGAAGAAAGGAAAGAGGGAAGAGGGAAGAAGAGGTCTCACGATGGGGTGGGCTTCCGGCGTCGACGGAGGAGAAGTCCGCCGGGGTCGGACCGGCAGGGCGTCGACGCGGTGGGGTCTCGGCTCGAGGCGGCGGCGGCGAAGCCCGACGGGTCTGAGGCGGCCACGGCTGTCGAACTCGGCGGCGGCAGCGGGTCCGAGGAGGCGGATCTGCTGCGTCCGATCGAAGGTCGGCGACGAAGCTCGGCTCGGGGCGGATCCGAGGCGGCGGTCGACTCGGCGAGGGTGAGGGGGTCCGAGGCGCCGGCGGCAGTGGAACACAAGGGCGGCGGCAGATCTGATCTAGGTTAGGGTTAGGGTTTTCTGTATGTGTCGGGGTCGTGTCCGGGGCTGGACACGGCGGTTGATGTACTGCACAGTGGGGGACGTGTCCCGGTCTGTCGGACACAGGGTTGGGTGTTGCTGTGGTGGAGGTAGATGTGTCCGGGTGTGTCGGACACGAAAAGCTGGTTGTAATATTGTAAATCTGGACACAGGAAATGAATGGATACGTTGGGACACCCGGGGTCGGACCCGAGGCCAAACACGGCTGACACGGTAAAGCTGGACACACGGACACGAGCACACAAAAATGGTGGTGGCTGGTTGGCTTGTGGGGATTGTGAGGGCTAGCTAGGATTTCTTGGGAATGGTGATGAGAGACTTAAATAGGGAGAGAGAGTTGTGGGCTAAAGGGTGAGGATTGGCCCAATCATGAATGGCCAGGATTAAATATAAAGGGGTTCTTCATGTGGAAAAAAATGAGGGTGTGAATGGGAGGCGGTAAACTGGAAAATTTAAAAATATAAATTAAGAAAATGTTTTAAGAGGCTTCCAAGGCTAACTGATTCCAATTTAGCTACTAATTAAACCCATTTTGCAAAATCTTAGAAAGTATGTAATTTATTTATTTACTACCCCAAATGAATTTAAAAATTATTGTGAAGAAAACAACTAGTCCATTTAAATAATTTTATCAAATAAATAATTTTATGATTTCAAGCCAATAAACATTTGAAACTAGAGAAATATATATATATTATTACTTATTTATTTATTTATTTTGTAATACATCGACATTTAAGAAAAATGATTTTTATAAAAGATTTTAAATCACCTTCTAATATCAAACATTGTCAAAAATCAAATACAAGAATTCGAGGAGAAAATATTTTTTTTATAAAAAAAACTTGGTATTTAAAATAAATTAAAATCTAATTATTTTGGAAATTTGGAAATCGGAGGTTACAAGTCTACCCACCTTAGAAAAATTTCGTCCTCGAAATTTACGATCCTCAGTAATTGTCCTTTACTCATCATATTATTTCTATCAAAATTTAAATTTCAACCCAAATAATCATGAAGTAATTCCATATTGCTATTTCACAACCTTTCAAAAATTTTATAACATCATATTCCGGAAAATCTTCAAGGTTTAAAATCAAATTCAAATTTTTATCAGAATCTCCTCCAAAATTTAAATTTGCATCTAAATACTCAAGGATTTAATATCCAATCCTCTAATTGGAATCTATTCAATGCATATTTATAAAACAAAAAAATCTGTATCCCAAAATTTAAATTTTAAACACTAATCCATCAATCATCTTACTCCTCTAACTCAAATTCAGTTGATGCTTATTCAAATCTAAATCCTCATCCCGAGAATTAAATTTGACACTATTCCATTAACGATATATATATATATTTTTTTCCTCAAATACTCAACGATGCGATACTTTCAGAATCTTCAATGCAACATTCATAATATAAACTATAAATTTCTATCTTGCAATCAAATAGAAAAATGATAATCTCTCAAATTTTCTCAAATTTTAATAATCACTTTCATCATATCAAGACCTTCCTAAAATTAATAAATCCTCAATTTTGCCCTGTGAATTTCTTAATTCTCTATTTAAGTTAATATCTGTCCTCGAATTTCAATCATACCTCGATTTTCATAAAATCAATGATCCATCAACTCCGTTATAACAACCCATAAATTCTTTATTTAAATTAATGCTCATCCACAATTTAATCCTCTTGTCTCTTTTTGTCAGTCATAACCTCGTCACAGATCTTTGCTATGGTCAAAACCCTAATGATCATGGTTTAAGAAAACTCTACCTACAGCCATGCAATTTAAGAAAAATATAGGTCATGTATCTTTTGTCATGGTATTTCAGTCTCTGTTAAGGTGTACTACTAGTTATATCCTAACAAGAAAATCATGAATACGAACTACAATATTAGGAAAATCAATCAATCGAAAGATGGAAGAAGGAATCATTAGGAGAGAAAGAAAGAACCTGCTAACATATTACTTGCGGTATCTGCTATCAAACACTTAACTCTAGCACATTTACTAACTAATTCCTATTCCTGTACACTGATATCCTTATCAACTAATCATTAATCCACAAGATCCATGAATATATCAATATTGCACACACTTGTTTATTAATACCAAATCTGATACCAAGAACCTCTAATATTGCCATGGTTCAATAATGCATCCAAGTTGATACCTCTATCTCTTTAGTACCATACCCCCTGTCAGTTCCCGTTCCTACTACAATTGTTCATACTAGTCGTTCTTATCACTCAATACACGTCAAATGCAACACCATACTAAGTACTGCTCTTTCCAATACCACTTTAGATGGACACCCAAGTCAGTCTGCGGTGCCATCTCGATCATGCTCAATCACCAGATCCTTACACATGTATATCATCTACTCATATATTAATATTCATATCTCTCATCTACCATAAAATTAATCCTCAAATAATCGTCAAGGTTTAACTTCTCGAACAACTTTAAAATAAAATGCATATACCTCCTCAAAATCAGATACTCAATCATCGAAATAAATTTAATCACTTCTAAAATCTTTGTAGCCTTAACCATGTTTATTGAATTCATATTTGAATCCTTAAATTTTAATGACGTAATCTCAACTCCTCAATTATTCAAAAATAAAATTTTATTTCCACCTTTTAATTTATAACTCCACAAACGTACATATCAGTGCTCGCGGTCTCTGATACTCAAGGTGCACTCAATGCATCTAGTGTCTATAACTGTGTACTTAAAATTGTACTGCCTGAATCACTTGCACCATTATCTCCAATGATCAAAGTTATCATCACCTGTAATTTCTTTCATAATTTCAATTTAGGTCAACTGGTATATCATTTAATTATCATCACACAGAGTGCTTACTGTTATTACCGTTATTCTCGACTAATCCTCGATATAGAATCATTAGCACTCTTGGTATTATATCACCAGCTTCATTAATGAATCATCTCATCAAGCTTATTAGAACTCATGTTTACCTGTACCTTCTATAATACTCATGTTTCTTTACTCTCATGGGCAGGCATATGGTTCTATATCTCGATTGATGTATAAGCATATCTCTTAATCCTTTTACAGTCTGTTAAACTAATTTGTGATACACTTCGCAACTTCCATTACTAATCCTGATATTTCTCTACTTATGACATCTCATTAAACCCTTTATGCATATACATTTCTTTACCTTTAATATTTCTGATATCAATCATCAAATTGAACATCATGCTCCATACATCCTTAACACAATTCCTGGATACTTAATCGTTTACATAGATCACTCAATTACATAATCATGATTATCTAGGACGGGTAATTGGCTCTGATACTAACTCTGAGAACTATCACTGATACTCTATACTCTCCTTAACTCTCAGTCTCTAATGACACTTCTCCTAGAACCATTGTTACAAGGTACTATGCTAAGGGCTAACTCTGGATTAAAGCCTACTGCTCACCTGTCCAACTAGGAAATACTTACAACTTACTAGCAACACTCAGTCAAACTAATACAAGACACAACCAAAATTGCAAGTCACTAATTATCACACTCACAAGGATCCTTAAAGAAATAAGGCTCAAAAGAACTGGGTTAAGGACTGAAGGTATCTTTACTGCTAGTAAAGAAAAGAAGCGATGGAACAAAGTCCTGGAATAACATAAATAGATAAGTTTTGAGATGATACTTTAAGAACCAAATTAAGATACAACCTGATAATCATACACGTCTGTCTGAAATTATGACACTCAGAATCCTCGCCACGCCAGTAAGCATAGATGCGATAAACGATAGGTTTCGTAACTAAGGTATGCAACTCTATAATCATGTCATCTAGAATCTTCGCCATGCCAACCGGTATGGCTGCGAGAGACTCTAAGTTTCATAACTATAATATGTACATCCAAGTCAGATTCCTACGTTCTCGTCACCACAGCTAATATGGCTGCGATAAACTCTAGGGTTCATAACCAAAGTAGACGTTTTACCTTTCTCACTGTCCTTATCAACATATGTCATCAGATGATACCGTAAATTTTAGCCCGTAAAATTCATCTCGATATAAAATCAACTCAACAACGATACCAAGAATTTAAATTTAACAACTGGTCAACAAGAATCAAACTCAACAATGATACCAAGATTTTAATTTAATAACTGATCAATAAGGATCAAGTTCAATAATAACAAGCGAAAGTGGACGGAAACAAGGAAAGATTTAAATTGTAAATTATAATAAGATTCTCAAGGGGTCATCCCAGAAATCTCTCAAGAATTTGTGATTGAGTATCCTCTCTCATCCTAGTATCCTATGTCCTATATTCTATAGCAGGCACGTAGTAGTACAACTATGACGTCGCACTACTACGACATTGCACAACTAGCAAAGTCTGACCTGCATGGGCCACCACTAAAAACGTGTCACGATCCGCACCCGGTATAAGGGCACGAGAGCGTGGGTACGTCCAGCCTACGCCGCAGCATCGGCGGTAGAACGCTGTCTAGGTCAAGTACTATCTAAATAATCTCACACTAGTATCCAACTCCATAAGGAGACACGGATTCCACTATAAAATGAACAACATACTCAATCACAACTACAGCACGATAAGAATTTGAAGAAACAAAAGAATATAACATAAGTCTAATGACAAAATAATTATACCTGCAATCAGTAACAACCAATCCCCAAGTGTCAGAAACAAGTCCACTAAGGTCACAGTCTGGAAAAATATTTTCCAGTCAGGAAGGAGCAAAGTACATCTCTAAATAGTAGTTCTATATAAATGACATAAACTATGTAGCAGTTCTAGATAGAAATATACCAGATGCATGTATAGGTACGAGAAATGTACAATGAAAGAAATACTGGAAAATACTATAAGTAACTGCAGGAGAAGAAATAATATGTCCATGAGCAAGAACCTATGACTAAGTGTATGAGTACTAGCTTTAACATGTGATCGGCTTGGGAACTTGATCAGGCTGGTTACATGTGATTAGCTAGGATTCATGAAGGTCAGGCTAACCGTTGGTTAGCTATGATGCATGTATAGGTCAGGCTAATCACACGTAACAGCTATGAAGCATGGAGATGGTCAGGCCGCACCCGACGTGAGATGTGGGGTGAGCTATGATGCATGTAGAGTTGGGTATGATCACATATCTATACTAAAATACTCCCCACCCCCGACTGGTATAGTAGATCCAATCATGGTACGCTATAGCACGGGATTCCCTAGGGAGGTAGCAAATCTCTCCGGGAATCAGTGTCTGTACATGCACAAGATAACAAAGAAAATAAGTCTTGTACAAGCTACACCATGAATAAGGAATAACATCTCATGACGAGATCCGTGTATACCAATCCGTGTAACCAGCGTGTCAAAAGCATAGATATTTATACTAGATACAGTGAACATAGGAGATATCATAAATTAGAAACTAATCAGAGAATGTACTTGCCTTAGGTCCTTAGCTGGTAAAACCAATGTCCTGTCCCAGAGTATCGTCTGGAGGAACCCACAGTCCTAAAAATATATCAAATACAACATTTGCATCAGGCGCTACACTAACACATCACAATTCATGAACTCAGGGGCTCTGCCAGGTATGGCACTAGTCAACTAGGGCCATCTAGTAGGGATACGTATATAATACACTTTTACACTCAAAGTATATACCAATAAAACGTATATAATATATATATATAAGTGTCTCTTAGTAATTTGTACAAAATACGTATATGTGTATATACACTAAATAGATGTATATAAATGTATAGTTATATAAAAAATACATATTTGTATATATAAATATACTAATCAAATATATATATATATATATATATATATATATATATAACAAATCAGAGAATGTGTATAATGCCATACTCCTCAAGGTGATCCCAATTGAAGTAGCAGTTAGTTCCAATGGGTCCGGAGCAGTCCAAATAGCTAGAAACTATATAAAGAAGTCCAAGATCGGAGCTCGGCACGAAAATTGAGATAAGGATACCGAGTCCTCAATACATAGAGAAACCTACCGGGGTTTAGCTAAGGTTAAGATTTACAAGTTAGCTAATAAGAGAAAATGGTCGATTGTTCGTAATCAAGGTAACACCTTAATTTATGAAAAATCATTTTGAAATTATTTTGAACAATAATTACAATAAAAGTTTATTTATAAATTTTAGAATTTATGTAAAAAGCCAATATAATTTTATATCTATGGTAAAATTGGTCACCAGTCCAATTAACAAATTGATCTTATTTTTATTATTGAAACAATATTTTTAATTAATAATATAACTCCAAAATTATTATATTTTTGCATAATCAAAAACCCTTTTTTATTACACAACTACTAATTACATAAAAACTAACTAATTACATGTTAATATAACCAAATCCTTATATATAATACATAACTAAATTTACACATAATAAATAACTAAATTCATACATTAAAACAATAAAACTAATTATATTTTATTTACTAAACTAATTACATGAAATTAACTAATTGATTAAGAATTTATTAACTGATCTAATTATATATAATTAATAAACTAATTATAAACTAATCATAAACTAATTTAATTATATTAACTAAACTATTACATATAAATTACTAATTATATTAACTATCTCTTACAAATTAACTAATTATATTAACCACTGTCACATAACTTAACTCAAAATTTCAGAACTGAAGAAAGGAAAGAGGGAAGAGGGAAGAAGAGGGCTCACGATGGGGAGGGCTTCCGGCGTCGACGGAGGAGAAGTCCGCCGGGGTCGGACCGGCAGGGCGTCGACGCGGTGGGGTCTCGACTCGAGGCGGCGGCGGCGAAGCCCGACGGGTCTGAGGCGGCCACGGCTGTCGAACTCGGCGGCGGCAGCGGGTCCGAGGAGGCGGATCTGCTGCGTCCGGTCGAAGGTCGGCGGCCAAGCTCGGCTCGGGGAGGATCCGAGGCGGCGGTCGACTCGGCTAGGGTGAGGGGGTCCGAGGCGCCAGCGGCAGTGGAACACAAGGGCGGCGGCGGATCTGATCTAGGTTAGGGTTAGGGTTTTCTGTAAGTGTCGGGGTCGTGTCCGGGGCTGGACACGGCGGTTGATGTACTGCACAGTGGGGGACGTATCCAGGTCTGTCGGACACAGGGTTGGGTGTTGCTGTGGTGGAGGTGGATGTGTCCGGGTGTGTCGGACATGAAAAGCAGGTTGTAATATTGTAAATCTGGACACAGGAAATGAATGGATACGGTGGGACACCCGGGGTCGGACCCGAGGCCAAACACGGCTGACACGGTAAAGCTGGACACACGGACACGAGCACACAAAATGGTGGTGGCTGGTTGGCTTGTGGGGATTGTGAGGGCTAGCTAGGGTTTCTTGGGAATGGTGATGAGAGACTTAAATAGGGAGAGAGAGTTGTGGGCTAAAGGGTGAGGATTAGCCCAATCATGAATGGCCAGGATTAAATATAAAGGGGTTCTTCATGTGGGGAAAAATGAGGGTGGAGAAAAATGAGGGTGTGAATGGGAGGCGGTAAACTGGAAAATTTAAAAATATAAATTAAGAAAATGTTTTAAGAGGCTTCCAAGGCTAACTGATTCCAATTTAGCTACTAATTAAACCCATTTTACAAAATCTTAGAAAGTATGTAATTTATTTATTTACTACCCCAAATGAATTTAAAAATTATTGTGAAGAAAACAACTAGTCCATTTAAATAATTTTATCAAATAAATAATTTTATGATTTCAAGCCAATAAATATTTAAAACTAGAGAAATATATATATATTATTATTTATTTATTTATTTTGTAATACATCGACATTTAGGAAAAATAATTTTTATAAAAGATTTTAAATCACCTTCTAATATCAAACATTGTCAAAAATCAAATACAAGAATTCGAGGAGAAAATATTTTTTTAAAAAAAAAACTTGGTATTTAAAATAAATTAAAATATAATTATTTTAGAAATTTGGAAATCGGAGGTTACAGAGTTTACATTATGATCTATTGTAGATGTATATTGTCCTCCTTATGGAGATTGATATCATTGACAGGTTGTGAGTTATATTAGTGTTATTGTGACCTATACAGCGTTCTATCGCCGATACTGCGGCGTAGGCTGGACGTACCCACGTACTCGTGCCCCTATTCTGGGTGCGGGTCGTGACACGACATATAAGGGGAGTAACAGGTGACCACACCATGTGATTCTAGCTAATCATAGGGTTAACTAGGCAACTAAAATATGTAGAACATTGGTAGGGACGGAATCCCGAGATCGTGCTTAACTAGCCACCCTCAAATATTTATCTGCAGAGTGCAGGCTAGCCTCAATGGATATTGTTAAATCCTCATCAATGGATGGCAATATCCGACTATTCTATTATACTATATGTTCTATACGATCTTAGCACGGTGGCCTTACGAGGGACCGGTGTATAATATTATGTGTTATTCGACGATTCATTGCTCGGCTAGCCCTGCTCGCACATGGTTCGATATGAGGATTCCTATTATATGCAGAATATCTCTGGGATAACCCAGACTCCACCTAGCAAGCCATATATTTGATTGGCCAATTTTGAAACAGAACTTGTTTGTGCTTGTATCTTCTGCTAAATAGTTAGGGACATAGACTATCATGGTGCGACGGTTTAACCATTGTCCTTATTTGGTTGTAGGGTTAGATTGTTCTATCATAATAGACAATGGACCAAACTACGAGACATAATTATATATATATATATATATATATATATATATATATATATATATATATATATTCTCTGGTTTTGTTTTTTCATTCGTTCTTCCTTTGTGGCACTTGCTATTTGGGGTCTAACCCCACTGGTTTTGTATGACCAAGTTTAGAGCCAACACCCGAGGATCCAGCTTACTTTCCCCTGAACAATGGTATCCACCAGACGAATGGTCGCTGAGGGACACGGGTGGATTTCTTAATCACTGCTTGTTCTTATACATTTGTCTCTTTTGGACGTTTAGCCACCGGAACTTGTTATCCTCTGGACATTACATTATTGTAATTAATTAGACTGCAGCTGAACATGGACATGTACTTTTGCTACTCTGCCAAATTCTTATTTTGTACAACTAGTTTCCCGAATGTTTTGGCAGAGCGTTTGGGATGCCTTAATTCTTTGCCCTATATGTTATGTGTTTATTATCCTTACGTGAATGATTGAGACAATAGATGTTTTGTGTAGCCCTAAGTGACTTGTTTGTAGTATGCACCCTTTGTCTAGTTACAGCCGTGATCATCGTACAATATTCTATACCTTGTACGAGGTAGATAGCCATGTCCGTCTCAAAGTTTTAGTGGTGGCCCATGAAGGTATGTATTTTAGACTTGTGGGATGTTGTGGTCATAGGAGTCTCAATCAAACATGTCCCATTTGATATCTTGCTTCATCTTCCTCGATACCAATGCTTGAACTATTAAAACTGCTTGCCTACTTGATCCTTTCCGTCCTGTTTTTGATGTTCTTGTCCTTCCCTTTAGGGCTTCATCAGTTGTTAGAGCAGTAGGCTTAGCAGGATAGGGTTCCCCTGGAAAATAATGGGAGGTAGCACCTACGCAGAGTCAGATTCAGATAGAGCCAATAGTTGAGCAAGTTGGCATAGTGGAACTAGAAGCTGGACACCTGTACCCCCAGTAGTACCAGTGGTACTGGATACCCCGATATTATTATAGATCCTCCGGGGAATGATGGCTATGCAGCATCATTAGATGACAGTGCAACAACATCAGCAGTTTTAAAAACAAGAGCAGATTGTCTTTTTGAGTCAGGGTTTGCAGACGGCTCTAGAGAGAGGCTGAAAGACTGATTCAGGGGCGTCAGTTAGGTTTTCCAGACTTTACTCAAGGTATTTCGATGGAACGGAGGATGCCATCACAGCAGACGCATGGTTGGAAGACATTGAGATTATTCTGGCGGCAGTAAAGGTTTCGACTGATGAATAAGTTGACCAGGTCCGACTACAGCCTCAAGACCTTGCCCGTGACTGGTGAACACTAGTGGAGGTTGGCTTGAGGCACCCTATTTCTTGGTACAGATTCAAAACTCAGTTTTGGGTCAAGTATTTTGGAGTCATCGCACTGTATGAGCTCCAGCAGAGGTTTATCGGTCTCAAGCAGGCCGGTAGGACTATGGACTGATATGTAGCTGAATTATCTAGTTTGAGGAAATTTACTCCGACCATGGTGGCTACGTAGTCGAACAGAGAAATAAGGTTCCAGCAAGGACTTTCCTTAGAGATTCAACAACTGGTAGAGGGACATGACTACCAGACTTATGAGGAAGTACTGATAGCAGCTCAGAGGCACGAGCTTACCATACAGAGGTTGTTAGCGAGGACATGAAGCTAGAAGAGGTTTCATACTCAAAGAGGAGGAGGAGGTGGAGGTGTACCCCGAACGTCAATACTATCACCTGGTATTCGTATTCATGACTCAGCGCCGAGGAGGGAGACAGTTTTAATAGTGACAGCACCGGCTCAGAAGCAGCCGAGGCAGTAATAACAACAGCAGCGCCAGGGAGCACCAGTGGGTTATACTTACTGTGGCAAGGGAGGCCACACTAGAGAGGAAGGTAGTTTTTAAAATGTTTGACATTTTTTTATGGAGTTTGTGCTGTCTTGGGATGAATGGCTGCCTAGCGCTTGCAATCTTAAGACGCATGCAAAGAGCTATTGAATGCATGAAAATTTTCTAAGTCCTAAAGTTCATGCGTCAAAGAGTCTATGCGCCCAAGGTTCTATGTGGCACTTGAGCATGCTGCTTAAGAATGCATCTCTTCGTGCACGTCTTATCGAGCACATCTTTTCATAGTTTTGTCTTTCCTCTGACATACACTTTTGGCTTGTCACATCAATCACTTCTTTTATTTGCATTTATTATCCATTACTCAGCATTTGTTCCTAGGACTGGACTTTGCCTTGACCTATGTGTCCCTTCACTTATGCGTCCCTGATCCTATGTGCCTCAGACCCTATGCTTCCCTGATCCCCCATGTGCTCCAAACCTTTATGCGGCCAATGTACACGTATTATTATTTTTTATGGTTTGGATGCTTTATTGTATTTTGGGATTTCATGTGTGATCTTAATAATTGTAAGTATATGAGAAATAAATGACTTTATGTTGGACCTGACTATACGACTGACCCGACTATATGTAAAATTAGACCATGCGTCAAGTGACTATGACTACCTATGTGACTGACTTAGCCTATGTGTTGCCATGTGCTAGAAATTATGTTATTTACCAATAAATGGTAACTTGACTCGACTATTGGTATCCGTATTGATACACTTACTACATGCTCTTTATTTCTACGTGCTAAGTGTTCCTAGGTGATTATGTTACATATTTTATACCGAGTTATACCTATGTGCTATGCGACATGTGATATGATACGATTTTCCTCCAGAATGGGCATGATAGTTGGTTAATAATCAAGCATGGCTAGGAGTTGTTTGATTGTTGCATCACGCTCGGATGAATCCAAATTGAACTATCAAGTGACAAAGTGGATTCGTACCTAGCGTAACTGTAGTGCGATAAGACATATAAGGGGAGTAACAAGTGATCACGCCATGTGATTCCAGCTAATCATAGGGTTAACTAGGCAACTAAAACATGTAGAGCATTAGGAGGGACGAAATCCCGAGATCCTGCTTAACTAGCTACCCTTAAATATTTATCTAGAAAGTGCAGGCTGGCCCCCATGGATATTCTTAAATCCTTATTAATGGATGACAATATCCGACTATTATATTATACTATGTATTTTATACAATCTTAGTACGGTGGCCTTACGAGGGACAAGTGCATAATACTATGTGCTATATGATGATTCATGGCTCGGCTAGCCCTATTAGCACATGGTTCGATCTGAGGATTTCTATTATATCCATAATATTTCTGGGATATCCTAGACTCCACCTAGCAAGCCGTACAAGTGATTAGCTAATTTTGTAACTAAAATTGTGTGCTTGTATCTTTTGTTAAATAATTAGGAACATGGACTATTATGGTACAACGGTTTAATCCTTATCCTTGTTACGTTGTAGGGTTAAATTATTGTATCACGGTAACCTATGGACCAAACTACGAGACAAAATTATATATATATTCTTGCTGATTTTGTTTATTCATTCGTGCTTCATTTGTGGTACTTTTTATTTGGGGTCTAACCCTCACTGGTTTGCGTGGCCAGGTTTAGAGCTAGTACCCGAGGATCCAGCTTACTTCTCCCTGAATGTCGTACAGCGGACAGATGGCCGCTGAGGGACACGAGTGGGTTTCTTAATCACTGCTCGTTATTGTACGTTTTTCTCTTTTGGGCGTTTAGCCATCGATACTTATTAGCCGTAAATCCAGATATTTAGTTTTCTTACATCATTGTAATTAATCAGACTGCAGTTGATCATGGTCATGTACTTTTTCTACTCCACCACCTTCTTCTTTTGAATAGCTGGTTTCTAGAATATTTTTTCAGAGCATTTATGACGCCTTACTTCTTTGTCATATATATTCAATATTTATTGTCCTTACTTGAATGATTGAGACAATAGATGTTCTGTGTTGCCCTAAGTGACTTACTTATAGTATGCACCCCCTTGTCTAGTTATAGTCGTGATCACAGTGCGACATTCTATATCTTGTACGAGTTAGCTGGCCATGTCCGTCTCTGTATTTTGGTTCTGGTATATGACACAGACAATGCCTTAATCCACAGGTATCGAGGGATGAAGTGGATATGTGATAAGGTCCCTATCGGTAGGAGAGTGCTCGCCTTCATGACCGGTTGGACTTATTTTACGACCGAGCTTGCATTCTCCGATGATGAGAGAAATATCGTTCACCAGGATGATAGGACAGAAACTCATAACTTTTTTGAGAGGCTCTTCTGTTGGGTCCAATCTATTATTCCCTCCCACCTAGTATGTCACGAACTGCACCGAAAATTTGGGGCACGAGTACGTGGGTACGTCCAGCCTACGCCGCAGCATCGGCGGTAGAACTCTGTCTAGGTCACAATACTATCTAATAAATATCACACGAATATCCAACTCCATAAGGAGACACAAATATCACAATATAATATAGAAATACTCAATCACATAGCTAAAGCATTATTAGATATCGAGGAAAATAATAGAAATATAAGACAAGTCTAAACAACAAAAATAGTCTAATCTGTAAGTAATAACATCCAAATCTCCAAGTATGCCGAAAACAAGTCCTATAAGTCGCAGTCTGAAAAAATATTTCCAGTCAGGATGGAGCGAAGTACAAGCACTAACAGCAGTTCCATGTATATTTACAAAAACTATAATACAGTGTAAAGAAATACAAGATGGATATAAATACTGGCAATAAGAAATACTAGAGATAATGAAATACTGGAAATATAAATGCTAGAGAACATGTCATCATCAATGGTACACTAGCAATGAACAGAAATACAAGTGCATGCTAGAACAATGAACTAGAATATAAGTGAACACTAGAACAATAACTAGAATATATGAAAATGTTAGATCAACAAAATAGAAATACATGTATAGACTATCTAGCTAAGTGTGTGAAACATCAGTATATCATGTGATCGGCTTGGGACTGATCAGGCTTGCTATATATGATTGGCTATGATTTATGTAAGGTCAGGTTAACCATCCAGTTAGCTATGATGCAAGCAATAGTCAGGCCAATCGTACATAACAGGCTATGAGGCATGTAATGGTCAGGCTGCACCGATGTGAGGTGTGGGTGAGCTATGATTCATGTAGAATTAGTTATGATCACATAATCTACTAATATCTTGCCGTCCCCAGCTAGCACGATGGATTCCAATCACGACTTCTCGTGACAGGTCTCGATAATGCTAACTCGTGTATCCATAGTATCAGAATCATGTATGCTATACAACTAGAATCATAGAGATGATCAACATAATAAAAACTATCAGAGAATGTACTCGCCTGTGGTCCTCTGCTGGCAATACCAATATCCTATTTTTGAAGTCTTGTCTGAATAATCCAACAGTCCTATAGACATTATTTAATAATAATACAGCATCAGTCATTACACTAACACACAATCATAAATATACTGAACTCAGAGACTACGCTAGGGGTGACACTGGTCAACTAGCTGGGTTGAATGTGCGTCTAACTGCACGGGTATCACGTCCTCAAATGCTGTGCATAATCGGACAGTCAACTCGCTAATATTCAGGGTCATATGGTCATATGCAATTACGGGATATCCGCAGTTAATACCTAGGGTCATACAACATATATATATATTACAGTCATACCTACTACTAGTAATCAATTTCTATGGAATATATATATATATATATATATATATATATATCTATATATATTAAACTAATTATTATACACACGCACGCACGCACACGCATACTAGTTACTGGGTTCACCAACACAGGGTCACACAACGCACATAAACTAAACTATCATGAAGCAACACGCTAGCCCTAATTACTATTACATATGCACATACACACAATCTGAAAAGAAGGCAATGTCGAACCTGCGCGTTAGCATGCACGTTCACGGGATCGAGGGTGACTGTTGCAGGTCATCTCCGACGAGGTGGGATGGGTCGACAATGACGACGATGATGATGATGATGATGATGATGTTCATGATGATGATGATGATGAAGGTGATGATGATGGTGATGATGAACAGGTCGACTGCTCAGAGGTTGATCGGGTGGTTGCTCTCAGATGGGGATGCTCGACGGTGGGAGATGGTTGCAGTCGAGAAGATGAGATAGAGGGGAAGAGAAGGGAGAGGTGGTAATGATGATACTGGTGGCGGTGGCTGACTGCGGGTGTGGCGTGGTGATACTCAGGTTGCTCGGGGTTGGTGATCAGAGAAGGAAGGAGGGAAGGAGATGGGACTGTGGTGGAGGAGTCGGGGTCGTCTAGTAGGCTTCTAGGTCTAGTCTACTATCTCATGCAATTAAAGAACACTATATATATATATATATATATATATATATATATATATATATATATATATATATATATATATATATATATATATATATATATATATATCATGCAATTATTTAAAATAAATACACATAATACTTTTAATAAATAAAATGACAAAATATCCCTATTTTAGGATGTGGTAGTGACAAGTCTACCCTCCTTAGAAAAATTTTGTCCTCGAAATTTAAGATCCTCAATAGTTGTATTTATTTATTTTACCATCAAAATTTAAATTCATCAAACCATATAATCATGAAGTAAATATATATTATTATTTCACATAAATTTCTAATTTCTAAAATATCATATTCCTGAAAGTCTTCAAATTTAAAATTAATTTCTATTCTCATCACAATCTCCTCCAAAATTTTAAGTTAATAATTAAATACTCAAAAATTTAATATCCAATCCTCTAATTTAAATCCAATCAATGTATATTTATAAAATTTAAATCTTTTCCCAAAAATTTGAATTCAAACACTAAACCATTTGTGATCTTATTCCTCGATTTCTTTTTCCACACAATACTCAAATAATGTAATACTTATAAAATATTCAAATACAACATTCAAAATATAAATTTTAAATTTATATCTTGTAGGCAAATAAATATAATGATAATCTTCTTAAATTCCTCAAATTTTAATGACAAATTCAATCATATCATAATCTTTATAAAAATTAATGATTTAACAAAATCGTCAATTCCACCATATTAAATTCTCAACTCTTTATTTAAATTAATGTTTATCCTCAAAATTTAAGGCACCTTGTCTCTCTATGTCAAGTCATAACCTCTTCATTAATTCTTTACTATGGTCAAACCCCCAACAATCAAGGTCTAAAAAAATCTTACCTACAGTCATACAACATGTAATCTAAAGAAAACATGCATGGTTATTGTTATTTTGTCATGGTATTATAGTCTCTGTCAGGGTGTACTACTAACTACATTATAGCAAGAAAATTACTGATACAAGCTACGATACTAAGAAATCAATCAATTAATCAAATAGGCGGAAAAGGAACAGAAGGAAAGAACAGAACAGAACCTGCTAACACAACCATGGTTTAATGATGCATCCAAAGTTTGATACCCCTATCCTTTGGTACCACTGTTTCTACTACAAGCACACCCACTGCTAGCTCTCTTACCTATTATAATTGTTTATATTAGTTTTTCTTATCACTCAAGTGCACGTCAAGTGCAACACAACACACGAAGTACTACTCCCTCTAATACGACTCTAGATGGACATCCAAGTCTGTTTGCAGTGCCATCTCAGACATGCTTAAGCCAACAGATCCTTACACATGCACTTCATCCACTCATATACTGTTATACATTTCTTACCCACCATAAAATTTTATCCTCAAAATAAAATCCTCAAAATTTAACTTCTCGAACAATTTAAATAAAATGCATATACTTTCCTCAAAAGTCAAATATTCAATATTGAAATAAAATTTTAATCACTTCCAAAAATCTTTATAGCTTCGACTATATTTATTGAATTGAATTTGAATCCTCAAAAATTTTAATAACATAAAAACTCAACCCCTCAAAAATTCTTAAAAATTGAAATTTATTTCCAATCTTCAAATTATAAATTTAAATCCACATCTATCTAAGTATACATATATATACTCACAGTCTCTAACACTCAAGGTACACATAAATACTCTAATTGTCTACAACCCTCAACTGTGTACTAAAATTTGTGTTGCCTGGATTACTTACACTATTACTTTCAATAATTTTCTATCTATATTAACTGATACACCAATCTAATATTATCACACGATGTACTTACTGTTACTAGTACTTTTCTCAACTAATCCTTGATATAGAAATATTAGCACTCTTGGTATGGTACCACTACCTTCATTATTCGATCACCAAATCATACTCACTATAACTCATGATTACTTGCACTTTCTATAATACACATGTTTTACTTCACTCTCAAAGGCAGGCATATGGTTCCATATCTCGATTGATGTATAAGTATCTCCCTTTAACCTTTTACAGACCGATACACTAATCTGTAATACACTTCATACCCTTTCATGACCAATCTCGATATTTCTTAACCCATGGCACACTTTTGGAATTTTCTAATACTCATGCTTCCACTTTCATGAACTTCTGTACTGACACTTAATACCTACTGTGCATCCTGCACACAATTTCTAGACACTCTTCCACCTATTGCTTCTAACACATTACTGGCCTCAATATCTGGTGATACATCCATCACTAGTCATATATCGGTACACTCATATCAAACCATATATCAAGACCCTACTTTTATCTGTAACACAAGTCTTACTACTTAGCACAATGTATTCTTATTCCTTCATACTCTCTTATACACTTATGGGTACCCTCCTTTTATGGCACACTCATTAATACCCTTTATGCATATACCTTTCTTTACTCTTAACACACCCAAGTATCAACCACCAAATTGAATATCATGCTCCATTAATTTTTAACACAATTCCTTAATACTTAATTGTTTACATAGATCACCTAACTACATGAATTCATGACTATCCAGGACTGGCATGCTGATTCTGATACTAACTCCTGGAATCCCCATTGATACTCTTTACTCCCCCTTCTACCTATAGTACCAATACTAACTATAATAACACATATGATAGAGCTATTGCTACAAGGTACTACACTATGGGTTAACTCTAAATTGATGCCTACTGCTCACATGTCCAACCAAGAAACACTTACAGACTCACAAGCCATACTCAGTCAATACTGATACAAGATACAGACCTAATTGCAATTCACCAATTATCACACTAACAAGGATTCTTAAAGAAATAAAGCTCAAAAGGAACTGGACTAAGGACTGAAGGTATCTAGACTGCTAGCAAAGAAAATAATGGAACAAAGTCCTATAATAACAGAAGTGGATAAGTATTAAGATGATACTTTAAGAACCAATTTAAGATACAACATGATAATCATACATGTATGTCCGAAATCATGACACTCAGAATCCTCGCCACGCCAGTAAGCATAGCTGCGATAAACGATAGGTTCCATAACTAAGGTATGCAACTCTATAATCACGTCATCTAGAATCCTTACCACGCCAACTGGTATGGCTACGAGAAACTCTAAATTTCATAACTAAGATATGTACATCCAAGGTCAGGTTTCTATATTTCCGCTACGACAGCTAATGTGGCTGCGACAAACTCTAGGCTCCATTACTAAAGCAGACGTTTTACCTTTCTCACTGTCCTTATCAACATATGTCATCAGATAATACCGTAATTTAGTCCATAAAATTCATTTCGATATAAAATCAAACTCAAAAATGATACAAAAAATTTAATTTAATAACTGATCAATAAGAATCAAATTCAATAACAACAAGTGAGAGCGGACAAAAATAAGGAAAAAGATTTGAATTGGAAATTATAATAAGATTCTCAAGGGTCATCCCAGAAATCTCTCAAGAAATTTATGATTGAGTATCCTCTCTCATCCTAGTATCCTATGTCCTATATCCTATCGCAGGCGCGTAGTAGTAAAACTAAGACGTCACACTACCATGATATCTCACAACTTGTAAAGTCTGACTTGCATGGGCCACCACTAAAAATGTGCCACGACCCGCACCCAAAATTTGGGGCACGAGTACGTGGGTATGTCCAGCCTACGCCGCAGCATCGGCGGTAGAACGCTGTCTAGGTCATAATACTATCTAATCAATCTCACACGAATATCCAACTCCATAAGGAGACACAGATATCATAATATAATATAGAAATACTCAATCACAGAACTAAAGCATGATAAGATATCGAGAAAAATAAACGAAATACAAGACAAGTCTAAACAACAAAAATAGTCTAACATGCAAACAATAACATCCAAATCTCCAAGTATGCCAGAAATAAGTCATCTAAGTCGCAGTCTGAAAAAATATTTCCAGTCAGGATGGAGCAAAGTACAAGCACTAACAATAGTTCCATATATACTGACAAAAACTATAATACAGTGTAAAGAAATACAAGATGGATATAAATACTGGCAATAAGAAATACTGAAGATAATAAAATACTAGAAATAGAAATACTGGAGAATATGTCATCATCAATGGTACACTAGCAATTAACAGAAATACAAGTGCATGCTAGAACAATGAACAGGAAAATAAGTGAATACTAGAACAATAACTAGAATATAAGAAAATGCTAGATCAACAAACTAGAAATGCATGTATAGACTATCTAGCTAAGTGTGTGAAACATCATCATATCATATGATCGGCTTGGGACAGATCAGGCTTGCTATGTATGATTAGCTATGATTCATGTAAGGTCTGGCTAACCATCCAGTTAGCTATGATGCAAGCAATAGTCAGGCCAATCATACATAATAGGCTATGAGGCATGTAATGGTCAGGCTGCACCGACGTGAGGTGTGGGTGAGCTATGATTCATGTAGAGTTGGGTATGATCACATAATCTACTAATTCTCCCCGTCCCCAGCTAGTACGATGGATTCTAATAACGACCCCTTGTGACAGGTCTTGATGATGCTAACTTGTGTATCCATAGTGTTAGAATCATGTACGCTATACAACTAGAATCATAGAGATGATCAACATAATAAAAATTGTCAGAGAATGTACTCGCCTGTGGTCCTCTGCTGGCAATACCAATATCCTATTTTCGAAGTCTTGTCCGAATAATCCAACAGTCCTATAGACATTATTTAATAATAATACAGCATCAGTCAATACACTAACACACAATCATAAATACACTAAACTCAGAGACTACGCTAGAGGTGATACTGGTCAACTAGCTGGATCGAATGTGTGTCTAACTGCATGAGTGTCACATCCTCAAATGCTGTGCAAAATCGGACAGTCAACTCGCTAATATTCAGGGTCACATGGTCATATACAATTACGGGATATCCGTAGTTAATACCTAGGGTCCTACAACATATATATATTACAATCATACCTACTACTAGTAATCAATTTCTATGGAATATATATATATATCTATATATTAAACTAATTATTATGCACACGCACGTACGCACATGCATACTAGTTATTGGGTTCACCAACACAGGGTCACACAACGCACATCAACTATACTATAATAAAGCAACACGCTAGCCCTAATTACTATTCACACGTACACATATACAAAATCTGAAAGGAAGGTAAGGTCGAACCTGCGCGTTAGTGTGCACGTACACGGGATCAAGGGTGACTACTGCAGGTCATCTCCGGCGAGGTGGGATGGGTCAACGATGACAACGACGATGATGATGTTATTGATGATGATGATGATGAAGGTGATGATGATGGTGATTATGAATAGGTCGACTGCTCGGAGGTTGATTAGGTGGCTGCTCTCAGGCGGGGATGCTCGACGGTGGGGGACGGTTGCAGTCGGGAAGATGAGGTCGAGGGGAAGAGAAGGGAGAGGTGGTGATGATGATACTGTTGGTGGTGGCTGACTGCGGGTGAGGCATGGTGCTACTCAGGCTGCTCGGGGTTGGTGATCACCAAAGGAAGGAGGAAAGGAGATGGGACTGTGGTGGAGGAGTCGGGGTCGTGGAGCTGGTGGTTATGGTGGGGACTCAGGGCTGTTTAATAGTGATGGGGACAATGGTCAAGACTGTGGTATTAATGGTATTGGTAGTACGGGTACAAGGGTGCTCGGGAAGATGATGGCAGCGGTGGGTCGTGTTGCTCGGGGTTGGGGACGACGACCTGCTGCTCAGTGCTCAGGCAGCTGTTCCGGCTCTCGGGGAGGAGAGGTGAACGGTGGTGGTGGTTGTGTCGTTGGGAACGGGTGATGGTGTAGGCTGTGTTCAGGCGTTCGGGCTGGTAGTACTCCGTGGTGCAGGGGAGAAGGAGAGGGTAGTCCGGTGTGGTGATTGCTCAGGGAAGAGGAGTCGGGGACGATGGAGGTCGAGGCCGTGGGGAATGGTAGCAGCAGGGATGGCGTTGCCGTAGGGTAGTCGAGGGTAACTCAGGCGCGGTGTGGGTACTGCCGAGATTGGCCGGGAAGAGACTGCTCTGACGGGGAAGGTTTAGGGTTAGGTTTGAGTTTGAGTTATTATGATGTAGGTGGTGATGGAAATAATAGAGAAAATAAGAGGTTTGCATGAGGGAGATAATGATGATGCTAGCCTAGGGATAGGGCCGGCCATGTGCCTCATTGGGATGGGGTTGGCATTGGAAAAGGGTTAGGATAAGGGATTATATATAGGGAAGTGTGTGTAGTGAGGATGTTGCTCCATTTAAATGGAGGGCCAAGATTACTCATGAAGGAAATTGTACAACCAAAAAGTAGAAAGAGAGAGAGAGAGAGAGTTGGACCAGTCAATGTGGGAGGGGGTTGGTTCTTCATGTGCCTTAACCAATAGGATGGTGACAACTCATTGCACTTTTGCATGAAAGCCCCCAGAAGTTGGAAAATTGCACAGAAAGTGGGAATTAGGATTTGATGAGGGAAAATACCATGTTTGGTGTGATGTAGTGACTAAAAAGGGTATGTGGTGTTTAGTATGAGTCTTGAGGGTATAAATGGGGGCTTGGTTTGGTGTTGGATCTAGTTTTGGGTTGAGTTGGGTCCTTAGACCAATTTAATTAAAATTAACATAAATGATGTTCTAAAATTAATTGGAAGTACATGGAATTAAAATTAGGTGGGACACAAGTATCATGGACATAGAAGACTCAGAATAAAATATTGTCATAATTTGGGTTGCATAAAATGGATCAAGATTGCGTCCCCAATTTTGATTGGAACGCACAAAGATACAAAGTTAGATTTATTTGGAATTAAAAATAAACGTCTGCGATGAATATTGTGTGACTAAAATGAAGCACAAGATAGCATATTTATGAGTTACACAAATGTCAGAATGGAAGACGGGCACGTCTAGGACAAGGGTATAAAATTTGTTGAAAGGCAAAGGCTAGTGTAGCGCTCCAAATATCGAAGCAACGATAAGGTACAATAATTAAATAAAATAACATTAATAATTTATAACCTCAATATTTAATTCCAAAAATTATTAATTAAAATCTATAATCCTATAATTTGGTCAGGGGTTCATCTAGTGGGCTTCTAAGTCTAGTCTACTATCTCATGCAATTAAAGAACACTATATATATAGTATATATCTATACGCATATCATGCAATTATTTAAAATAAATACACACAATCCTTATAATAAATAAAATGACAAAATATCCCTATTTTAGGATGTGGTTGTGACATAGTGTACCTGAATTGAGCTACAGATTTTATGGAGCCTTATCTGCCAAGTTAATTTGCCCGCCAATTTCGATATAGTCAATTCTGGCTGGGTCACCCGAGCGCTTCTCTCAGATACAACGACAACCTACTCGATGGAGCCCAAGCATGGAGTTACTATAACGCAACCTGCACCCAGGTTTAGTTTTGACTTCTAGTAGCCGGTACTATGCCAAGGATACTGTATACATCGGTGAGATACCATCGAAGAGGGTACGCCTTTTGTGACACTTTATGTTCTAGTTTGTCTGGAATTATGCAGACACCATCAAAAAGGATACGCCTCCATCGAGAAGCTGCCTCGGTGGTTTCCTACACCGAGAAGGAAGATGTGACAACTGTAACACCCCGTTTCGCTCAAGCGGACTGCCGATTCAAATGGCAAAAATTGCAACATCCCAAACCGCTTTGCTAAGGCGAGAATACTCGTTCGAGGCAAAGGATATCCAGACTTTTTCCTACAGGAGTTTTTCTTAGGCTTTCAGAGGCTCGCTTGACATATCGCTCAACCAAGGCGAATCATCTCTAAGGTGGGTGGCTACGGTGAACTTGTCTTTGCTTAGCCAGCACACTTAAAATATCGAACGATACAAGCTATTCGCTAGGTGAATCACCCCCTGTATGCTAATAAGAATATAACGCACCTAGATAAGGGAATAATCCTAACTTGTATTGCTTGTGTTAGAACATAAAAATTGAAATATTGCTTATATTCAGACCCTCGCATGCTACCCTAGATCATGTCGCTCGGGAAGTCCCTAAAGGTTTCACCCCTCGGCTTACCTTCGGGCCCGAGCCAACGTGATTGCTTGAGTTCCTTACAAACGCAAGCTTGCCTGCTTAGACATGTTAACTTGTAATGTTGCCTCAATTTATGAACTCATGCCACAAATGTCTAACGTTATCCGTATCGTGCATGCATTCTAGTTAGCCAGGAGACTGTCAAATAGCTCTTCTGTGCAAATGTACCTATAAGTATCTGGGACCGTTAGGTCGCTAAGGCAGACCCCGCACCAAGGGGATGCTTCAGGGCAAGTTGAATCACTGAAATAAAAATTATGTCAAGTCTACATCTGAACGAGAATCATGTCAAATAAATCAAGTATCATAGCATATAGAGCAATACTCGTTCAGAGCAAGAATCAAGATTGTACTCGTGTTATGGATTGTCTTGTTAAAGATGTGAATTTGGATAACCCTAGAGACCTGCATATCGCGGACAACTTGAAAAAGGTGATCTTTCGATCTTTGTTCCACGGACGATCACCAGGGTACTGGGACCGATCTGATCCAGATGGAACTCTATTATATAGTCTATTGTAGTGGACGAGATGGCTTGTAGCGCCCATTGTTCTTTTTGCTGCATACCATTCTCGCCAGTGACTAGTGTCCTTTATGGCTATGCCAGCGACCTATTATTCATATAGATAAGTCATCCTCGCTTAGAGGCTATCCGTGTGCGAGTTATTGTATCGCATCAAAGAGAAATCTGAATCAGTTAAACGATATAAATATGAAACACTTGTACAAATAGAATACTTCAGCATCATATGCAAAAAACTTGATATTATATGTAACTCGTGCACCCGATATGAAATCTTGCACCAAAATATTGTGTTTGCAGATGCTAATGCCCTGATTCAATATGTATATGCTCGTGCTTGAATTAACTTGGTTTGCCTTGGACAGGGAAGAACAAATGGTAAGTTGGTAAGTCTCGCCGTGTTTCCTCTTATATTGCACGGCGTACTGCCACACGAGTTAGGCTATTCAATCCTTGCCATAAAACTGATCCTAAGACAACCAAAAAGATAATATAATAGTTGGTGCACGGAACCTATATTACGTGTTCGGATTAGTCGAGAGGACGAGTAGCCTCCCCACCAGTGCATTCATGTATTGATAATCCACCAGGTTGTTTGTAGGGTACGGGAGAATCTCGTTCGGTGCGGATGCCTCCTTCGGGCGTGCTAAGGCGTGGTGTTCACTCTGGAGCCTTGGAGCGCTGCATCCAGAACTGAAGCACATATACAAGACATAATGTTGGAACATTGCCTGTATCATTCCACAAATGTAGCCACTTGGCATGCTTCTGCTGTTTCAGAGAGAGAGGCTTGAGCGACTTGTAAACTCGGCTATGCGCCACCTGTAACATTGTTTATATCAATAAAGAGTTTGATTTACTTTTACTTGCGTTATTCAATGCTTCCGCTATTGTCGACTCAGTGAACTTATTACCAAATCACCTACGCATTTATAATTTCGCTGTACTCGGATAATCTGTCTGACTTTGTGGCTTAGACTTCTTACCGCCAGCCAATGAACCACGGCCTTGCATGGGGGGGCTCACGCTCGTGCGGTATCACGCCCAGATGGGCTGAAGCGATCATCTCGTGGAAGCGTTGGCTTGATGATTCTCGCCAAGCGGGGATGGTCGATTAGCCTACAGGAGATCAGGGCATGATATAATGGTATCAGAGCCTGGCTATACGCCTTTGGACTTTATTTTGATTACTCAGTTTTGAAAGCTCATTCGTGGGTTATATGCAAACTCTCTCTTAATGTCCCAAACGAAATATTCTAACAATGAGTCTAAATACTTTTTAAAAAGAGCATTTGAATGATGTGATTGCTTGTATAAAAATCGTGATGCTAAGGCCTTTGTGCCGACCTGTGTAAAACCCTTGAGATTTTTGCAAGTAGCTTATCCGATTTTACTATCTCTAAGTTTGGTTGAATGCATATGTTTAAGGGATGCCTTGAATGTGTGCACGATCCAAGACTCAAGGAGATATAAAAATTGAGTGCTAAGACTTCGCTATCGCTGAGTTAGTTGACATGCATATGTTTGAGGGATACATCGAATATGTGCACGATCTATACTCGCGATATACTGATTTAAATGCTAGTGCAATTGAATATCCAAATAAACAAATATAATGACTTGTATAGGTTTGCCTCAGCCTTAGATCAATAATTAAGATCAATTACAACGTACTCCGCATTAAGCAATATATCCCGCGCTAAGGCGCAAATGAGACTGACTCAACATACACGTGACACAACGTAAGAACCGAGTCGGATATTATGTTCAATTGGATTTAGTGGTACCGATTACTACGCTTGGGATATATTCCATAATGCGATAGTATGGCCTGCCCTCAGTAAGTCTCGAGGACGAGACTTTTTCTGAGTGCGGTATGATGTAACACCTCGTTCTGCTCAAGCGAACTGCCGATTCAAACGAAAAAAAGTGCAACGTCCCAAACCGCTTTGCTAAGGCGAGAATACTCGTTCGAGGCAAAGGATATCCAGACTTTGGATAACCCTAGATACCTGTATGTCGTGGACAACTTGAAAAAGGTGATCTTCGGATCTCTATTCCACGGATGGTCACCGGGACACTGGAACTGGTCCGATCTGGATGGAACTCTATTATATAGTCTATTATAGTGGACGAGATAGCTTGTAGCACCCATTGTTCTTTTTGCTGTATACCATTCTTGCCAGTGACTAGTGTCCTTTATGGCTATGCCAGCAACCTATTGTTCATATAGATAAGTCATTCTCGCTTAGTGGCTATCCGCGTATGAGTCATTACATCGTATCAAAGAGAAATCTGAATCAATTAAACGATATAAATATGAAACACTTGTACAAAAGGAATACTTCAGCATCATATGCAACAAACCTGATATTATGTGTAACTTGTGCTCCCGATATGAAATCTCGTACCAAAATATTGTGTTTGCATATGCTAATGCCCTGATTCAATATGTATATGCTTGTGCTTGAATTAACTTTGTTTGCCTTGGACAGGGAAGGACAAATGGTAAGTTGGTAAGTCTCACCGTGTTTCCTCTTATATCGCATGGCGCACTGCCACATGAGTTAGGCTATTCAATCTTTGCCATGAAACTGATCCTAAGGCAACCAGAAAGATAATATAATAGTTGGTGCACGAAACCTATATTACGTATTCAAATTTGTCGAGCGGGCGAGTAGCCTCCCCACTAGTGCATTCGTGTACTGATAATCCACCAGGTTGTTTGCAGGGTGCGGGAGAACCTCATTCGGTGCGGATGCCTCCTTCGTGCGTGCTAAGGCGTGGAGTTCACTCTGGAGCCTTGGAGCGCTGTATCCGAAACTAAAGCACATATACAAGATATAATATTGGAACATTGCCTGTATTATTCCATAAATGTAGCCACTTGGCACGCTTATACTGTTTCAAAGAGAGAGGCTTGAGCGACTTATAAACTCGGCTGTGCGCCGCCTGTAATATTGTTTATATCAATAAAGAGTTTGATTTACTTTTACTTGTGTTATTCAATGCTTCTGCTATTGTCGACTCAGTGAACTTGTTACCAAATCACCTACACATTTATAATTTTGTTGTACTCGGACAATCTGTGCGACTCTGTGGCTTAGACTTCTTACCGCCAGCCAATGAATCACGGCCTTGCACGGGCGAGGCTCACGCTCGTGCGGCATCATGCCCAGATGGGCCAAAGCGATTGTCTCACGGGAGCGCTGGCACGGTGATTCTCACCTAGCGGGGATGGCCGATTAGCCCACGGATGATCGAGGTGTGACAACAACCACCCTAGAGTCTGATGTGGGTGCCATAAAACATGTACCCGAGGCTTCAGGAGCTCTGGGCCCTGATGTGGCTTCGTCAGTGACTTATACTCCATTAGAGAATATCTTTGTATATGATCTGGATGCCATGGGGAAGGTTCTGACGACGTTGGATAAACCGCATATCCCAGTAATCCCCCGGGTACGTTATTTTGCTACTTTACAAGTGATAATAATTTTTGGCTTCCGTTCTCTATCCTCCGATTATAATTAATCCCTGGTTTCTTTGACTTGACATGCTCTTCCCTGCTCGTAAATATATTCAATATGGCAATGGAAGAGGGTATAGTGGAGAAGAAGGAGCAAGGACTCTTTAGGACAAGGCTTGCGTTAGCCCCGTGTTCCTTTATAGCTGGAGAACCCACCGGAGGATCTTCTCCCACGAAGGACATAGATCCTGACTCTGGGATGGCTGCTCTGCCAACCTCTCATACGGTTGTAAAGCCATCGGATGTTGGCATTCTTTTGAGTGCAGAGGTCACAAGACTTCCCAAGGAACCAGCTCTTTGTCCTTATAAAACAGCGGTAGCAAGGCTGTCATCTCTAACTATAGTTAGGCAATCTGAAGCATGGACATCCTAGGGAACTGGGGCTCTAGGGCACCCTAAGAAGCCTATTCCTGGTCACGATGCTTCATCGGTTTCTATTGCTAAGATGCCTGGCGTCTAGGCACTTCTTACAACCATGAAGGATGTAGTTGCAAGCAAGACTTCTAGTTGCCCCTCCACGACTGCTTCGCCTCTGTCATGCCCCGATCCTGCAGGGGGTCCGTTTGTCCATGCTTGGTCTCTACGGAACCGATCGTCCTCGCACGGGCGTGATGCCGTACTAGCCTAAGATGTGCTTGCACAAGGCCAAAGCTTTGAACAAGGGCAAGTAAGCTATTCAATACAGAAGCAGCGACACATATATTACAGAAAAGTAAAGAAAATAATGGCATATAAAAACAAGCTCTTTATTGATAATCAAGATGTGTTACAAGCGGTGCTTGGCCGAGGTTACAGTTCATTCAAGCTCTCTCTTTCTCTCTATTACAATAATACCGTTCCATACGTTATGTCCCTCTATACAAAAGTATCTCAAAGCAATCTCGATACGTCTCAAGGCATAGACTATAGATTTTTGGTTTCTTGGGATGAGGCACGACTATCGCTTTCTCGGATGATCCAGCACCTGAGAACAAGCAAACTGTTGGTGGGTCATCACTTTGAAGAAAGTACTGGTGAGTCTAAAATAACTGAACAGAAGCTTCACCCCCTGAAACCCACACTAAGTAATCATGTTATAAAATATTACATTACTAGTAAACTTTCTAGTTTTACCTATGTTCATTATATGCAATACAAGAACGGAGTCATATTACTTCTTTTGAAAACATCTTTGAAATCAGAGTTCATATTCGATATAAGCAAGCAGGCAAGACAAGCAGTTCATATACGATAAGCAGATTCATATACTAGCTCTGGTGCACGTCGTGTCTCGTGAATCATATGCATTTCTTTAAAGACTTAGCAAGCATCTAGTGGACTATCATCTTAGTATCTCTCTATATGCATCTCTATCTTTTCCTTATGAATTCACATCTTATCGTGTGAAAGAGATATAAGCGTATACAAAAACAAGAATTCTCTATACAAGCATTTAATATAAGGAAACACATTCAATAGCATACATATTACTTATTCAGTGATTCTTACCCTTTCGTCGTATCCCTGCAACAGACATACAAGTTAGAAACATTTGCAAATATATATAAATAAGGCTCTCTTTTTGTCCGTCTCTGCACCAAACAGTTAGGTATGCAAGAAGGCTGAATTCTAGCATGTGATATGGTCCACGAGTCTCCTTCCTCAAGATTAGCAGCGGTGTTATCACGTTCTAGCACTGCACTATATATACTCTCTCATAATATATTGCTTCTTTGATACGTAAACCAGCTATCTAATAGACATGAATACCCCCTGATCGTGAGGACTTCTTTGGCTCAGGTATTCCTCTAATCTCCCCAGGACGAACGGTCCCCAGTGCCCCAAAAAATTATTCTTGGGATCTTCCCTTGTGCACAAGTTGTCTAAGACCAATGCACGAATACAGCTATATCAGATAAACTCTATATGGATACAACAATTCCATAACAAGCACATATTCAATCTCTTATTTCTCTGTCTTTGTCTCTGTGCGGTCAGGCCACCATTTCTATCTCTTATGCAGATTGGCTGCCATATTCTCTGATACCGTTCAAGCATTTTGTTACCTTCTATAGAAATATATAACAATCTCTAATTAAGTAAGCAAGCATATAAACAGTTCTGTATCTCTTTAACTAAGCATACAGTTCTACTCTTTCTCTTAACATATACGAAGAAAATATATGAACTTCTTTTACTCTTATTTATTAGCATGGCAACGATTCGATCGATAGCAGTGTCCGTGTAACTAAGCATGCATATTTCTATCTTTAACTAGCATGGCAATAGTCTATCTCTTTCTCTTTAGACAAGCATACAAGTTCTAGTTAGGCAAGCAAATTTATTTCAATGACAAGCTATGTGAGTTCTCTTATTAGCATACAGAGGCAGGTTCTATCATTTTTCTTGTGAACTATCTTCTTAGAACAAGCATTCAAAAACTCAGATTCATTATTAAGGCATGGAAGAATCAGAGAATAAAGTTCTGCCCACTCACCTAAATCAAACGTCTTGTGTTTCGATCGGGAACTCTCCGAGAAGGCTTTCATTCGAGCTAGCAAAGCGATATCTCTTGTACATAGTGCCTACGCAGAGCGAGGCACTACATACTTACTCACCAATAAAGAGTTTTTTCCTCGAAACTCAAGAAGAAACTTTCGATATCTCGAGCAGTGATAGTCCTCATCCCTCACCTTCCTTAATCAAAAACTCTAGCAATCTCTAACAAGCACAAAAGCACAACTCTTAAGCCCCAAATCAAATCCAGAAAACATTTTGCTAGCATCTTTGAAAATATCTATGGACTTATTGTATGGAACATTCATTGCATCATAACTTCTGGGACATCTCTGAGTCGAAGGCAATAGAATGGGCAAAGAATTGAGTAGCTCTGATACCATTAAGTCATGTCCTGGTCCAGCAGGGGGTCCGTTCATCCTCGCTTGGTCCCTACGGAACTGATTATCCTCGCACGAGAGTGATGCCGTATAAGCCTAAGCTGCGCTTGCACAAGGCCAAAGCTTTAAACAAGGGCAAGTAAGCTATTCAATACAGAAGCAGCGACACATATATTGTAGAAAAGTAAAGAACACAATGGCATATAAAAACTAGATCTTTATTGATAATCAAGATGTGTTACAAGCGGCGCTTGGCCGAGGTTACAATTTGCTCAAGCTCTCTCTTTCTCTCGATTACAATGACACTGTTCCATACATTATGTCCCTCTATACAAAAGCATCTTAAAGCAATCTCGATACTTCTCAAGGCATCGACTCTAGATTTCTGGTTCCTTGGGGTAAGGCACAGCTATCGCTTCCTCGGATGATCCAGCACCTGAGAACAAGCAAACTGTTGGTGGGTCAGCACTTTGAAGAAAGTACTAGTGAGTCTAAAATAACTGAACAGAAGCTTCACCCCCGAAACCCATACTAAGTAATCTTGTTATAAAATATTACATTACTAGTGATCTTTCTAGTTTTACCTATGTTCGTTACATGCAGTACAAGAACGGAGTCATATTACTTCTTTTGGAAACATCTTTGAAATTAGAATTCATATTCGATATAAGCAAGTAGGAAAGACAAGCAGTTCATATACGATAAGCAGATTCATATACTATCTCTGGTGCACGGCGTGTCTCGTGAATCATCTTAGCATCTCTCTATACATCTCTATCTTTCCCTTATCAATTAATATCTTATGGTGTGAACGAGATATAAGCATATATAAAAATAAGACCTTTATGCAAGCATTCAATATAAGGGAACACATTCGATAGCATACATATCACTTATTCAGTGCTTCTTACCCTTTCGCCGAGCGGTTATCCCTGTAGTAGACATACAAGTTAAAAATATTTACATATATATATATATATATGAATAAGGCTCTCTTTCTTGTCCGTCTCTGCATCAACCAGTTAGGTATGCAGGAAAGCTGAATCCTAGCATGCAACCTAACTATATGATGGTCCATGAGTCTCCTTCCTCAAGATTAGCAGCGGTGTTATTACGTTCTAGCACTACACTATGTATACTCGTTCATAATACATAACTGCTTTGACACGTGAACCAGCTATCTAATAGACATGAATGCCCCCCCTGATAATAAGGACTTCTTTGCCTCAGGTATTCCTCGTATCACCCCCGGGCGAACGGTCCGAAGCGCCCCAGAAAATGTTTATGGGGTCTTTCCTTGTGCATAAGTTGTCTAAGACCAATGCATGAATACAGCTCTATTAAATAAACTCTATATGGATGCAACTATTCTATAATAAGCACATATTCAATCTCTTCTTTCTCTGTCTCTGTCTTTGTGCGGTCAGGCCGCCATTTCTATCTCTTATGCAGATTGGCTGCCATATTCTCTGATACCGTTCAAGCATTTTGATACCTTCTATAAAAACATATAACAATCTCTAATTAAGCAAGCAAGCATATAAATAGTTCTCTATCTCTTTAACTAAGCATACAATTCTACTCTTTCTCTTAGCATATACGAAGGAAACATATGAACTTCTTTTACTCTTGTTTATTAGCGTGGCAACAATTCGATTGATAGCAGTGTCCGTGTAACTAAGCATGCACATTTCTATCTTTAACTAGCATGGCAATACTTCTCTCTCTTTCTCTTTAGACAAGCATACAAGTTCTCTAGTTAGGCAAGCAAGTTCATTTCAATAACAAGCTATGTGAGTTCTCTTATTAGCATACAGAGGCAGGTTCTATCATTTTTCTTGTGAACTATCTTCTTAGAACAAGCATTCAAAAACTCAGATTCATTATTAAGGCATGCAAGAATTAGAGAATAAAGTTTTGTCCACTCACCTAGATTAATCGTCTTATATTTTGATCGAAAACTCTCCGATAAGGCTTTCGTTCGAGCCAACAAAGCGATATCTCTTGTACATAGTGCCTACACGGAGCGGGGCACTACAGCCTCTTGGGCCGTCGGGCATTATTATGCTACCTGTCGTGCCTGTGACTGCTTCTTCTACTCTACCTCCTTTAACTCCGGCTACCCTTGAGGAGATTGAGGAAACTGTACGAATCTCCATACGGAGGTTATATATATTTATGAAAAAAGGGGTCGAGAGTGTACTGGAGCAGAAAAGTACTTTGCCATGGGCTAGGTCGAGTCTCTAAGAAAGCTTCCTGGATTTGAACAGACGACTGGCCTTCTGGGCCAGAAGGTGATCGAGATAGAGCTGTGTCTGACGGAGTTGTAGTAGTATCAACAAGCGGACATGGGGAGGCTGGTCTCCTATGAGTATGGTCAACTTCTAAAGGTTATAGAGACTGAGAAGACCTTTTACTCTTCGTCTAAAGAGGACTTACAATATGACCTCTAGGGTCTGTTCGAGGAGCTTGACAAGCTGAATGGTCTTACGGAGAATTATCTCATGAGGTAAACTACCCGGACACGAGATACAACTGAAGTGACTGAGAAGATCATGAAGCTCTAGATCTGGCTTGATATACTGGGGAATGAGCTCCGGGGATCCCAACAAGAGGAGAAAGCTATCCGTCTCGAGTCAAGCAAAATAGCCAAAAAATTTCCTGCCGTTGAAGCTACCTTACATAATTTAGAAGACAATCACAAGGCTTATACTTTTATGAAGACCCTGAGGCCATGGCTATAGAGGTCAAGCGTCGTGCGAAGGCGCACTTAGATAACAACGTCGCCCGGCTTCAAAGCAAATAGAAGAGTTGTGTTCTGATAAGTAGCATTAGTAGTTTCTTTTTGCTCTTCTTTTTCTTTTTGACTTGCAAGATTTTGATTAAGATATTTAGTAAATCCTCAAATGTAGTTTTCTTTTGATTTCTTTTAAAAGAAATAAAAGCTTTTCTCTTTGTTGTAATGATGTGTGGATCTTGGGTACTCATACTAGAGAAAATATGGACGTAGAACGATACCGTAGTTGTCAAGGATATCCTACTAGGAGATCTTTGTTGGACCTATTACTTCTTGTGTACTGGAGTGAAAGTAATAAGTTCGATACAAAACCTTATCAGAGGTGATATGGATGGGATAATTTTGTGGACTTAACACCACTGACGTACTTCAGAATTAAGTATAGGTGATAGGTTTAAATAACTGACGACATAAGAGGTATTATGGACGTGATATTCAATAGTAAAACATGGAGGTTTTCTCAGCGGTGATGTGGACGTAGCTAACTCTTACTGGGGAAATAATATTAGGACCATAGTTTAGAGGTCGTATAGACGTGAACTATTGCCCCAGACGAAATGACTCTTGAGGGGTCTACCTGGGAGTGTAGATAGACGTGAGAGTTGCTCCACTTGGGAACTTTTGAGGACCTACTATCTGTTGCGTATTTAGGACTTCTGAATATAGATAATGGCTTTTATAATATTTTGTAAGAAAAGGGTACATGTTGTGCATTGGCACTCACTGGGGATAAATAAAGACAATTGTAAATACCGTTCATCTTGATTATTCGGCTGGGGATATGGAAGGTATAAGTCTAGATTAGACGTAGTAATTTTTGAGGAATTTGTCGTTGATAGACATCATGAGCAAGTCTCCATTGGATTTTACGTGCCGATAGGCACCGTTATAATATACTGACTCCACATTGAAAGAACCTTCCCATTTAGCTTAGATTTTGTCGGCAGTCTTGTGTGTCATAATAATTAGTTTTTTTACGACTAGGACAGGGTTCCCAACTTAGAATGTCCTTTCCTTGATCCGCTTATTGAAGGCTCCTGAGAGACGTGCTTGGTTTAACTCAATACGATATTGAGTTAAAAGACGCTTCTCGTCGAGTGCTTCCAACTCTTGTAGTCGTCGGCGGTGATTGTTGTCGTCTGTCAACTGGTTGGAGAGGGCCACACGGAGTAAGGGAATTTGAACCTCTTGAGGGAGTATAGATTCACTTCCATAGACCAAGGAAAATAACGTACTTCTTGTCGGTGTCCGGACTGTTGTGCGATAGGCCCCAAGACATTCACCCAGCTTTTTATTCCAGCCGCGCTTATATATGACGTGATAGAAAGTGTGACTTGCAAACTATGGACCATTATCGTGGATGATCCTCCATGGCAAGCCAAAGTAATATATAACATGATGCTTGACGAAGCTAATCAAGTTTGACATATTTACTTCAGCCAGTGGCATGACTTTCTTCCACTTGACGAAGTAGTCGGTGATGGCCAAGATAAACCGATGTCCCTTAGATGAAGGTGGACTAATAGGGCCAATAATTTCCATTCCCATACTTCGAACGGCCAAGATGCTACCTTGGGTGTAGGAATTCTGAGGGCTGGCAGATGAAGTCTGCATGGATTTGACACATTTTGTGTTTTTTTGCGTAGTCAACGACATCCTCTGCCATTATCGGCAAATAATAATCCATCCTCCAAAGACGATCATGTAGCTTCGGACATGGTTAATGTGCACCGTAAATACTGTGGTGAGCTTCACGGAGTGCTTGCTTCGCCTCTACATTCTATAAGCATCATAGCAAAAGCCCATTATAGGAATGACGATAAAATATTTTAGTAGCCGTATTGTAATAGAATCGGAGGAAGGGTCTCCTGATAGAAATGGCTTCCTTCTGGTCCTCGGGAAGAATTTTATAGACTACGTAGTCGATGAATGAGAGTCTCCAGTCTTGGATGCCTGTGTCTACCTCCGTTGAGTAGCTTAGACACATGTAGAGGTTATTTTTGGATAGACAAGTTCTTGGCCGACCACTTTGATCAATTGATGAGTTTTGACCGGGACTGCCAAAGAGGCTGCAAGACCGGCGAGAGCGTCAGCCTTAATATTTCATAATCGGGGCACATATTCTATGGAGAATCTGTCGAAGGTGTAGATTATGCTAAGTGTGGTTGTTGGAAGGGAATTAAATCCTTATGCCAAACTTTGTACTCGCCCCGGACCTGACTGACTATTAGTTTGGAGTAGCCATAGGCTTCTAAGTAGGCAACTCCTACTTGTTAGCGAGTTATAGCCAAATAATGAGAGCATTGTACTCTGCCACATTATCGAAGCAAGGCTCTGTGAGAGAGTAAGCGCAGTGGATGACCATATCATTTGGGTAAATCAATACTATTCCAACTCCAACGACAATATCGCCTTTGGACCCTGTTCTTGAAGCACCATCGAAGAACATTCGCTAAACGGGCTCTTCCATTGTCATGTTAGAGTCCTTTACTTCGTCTAGGATCTCATCGTAGAGCTTTGAGATTTCTGGCACTGGCTAAGCTGCCAGAAAGTTAGCCAATGCCTGGCCATTGACAACCTTCTTTAAAAAAAATACCATGTCATATGGTGATAGTAGTATGGCCCACGAAGCCAAGCGGGAATTAAGTTTCCCTGGCTTGGTCATGAGGAACCTTAGAGGATTAACCCGCAAGATTATATGGATCATTTGCCCAGCCATGTAATGTCAGATTTTCTGAATAGCAAAGACCAGAGTAAGGCACTCCTTCTCAACAGGGTTGTACCTGTGCTTCTTATCGACCATTATTCTACTGAGGTAGTAGATAGCCTGCCCATTACCTGCATCGCTCTTTTGGGCTAATAGAGCATCGAGAGAGTGATCCATCGTACATACATAAAGAAAAAAGGATTTTCCCATGACTAGGGCCACCAACACTGGGGATTTGTAAGATACTTCTTAATGTCGTCGAATGGTTGTTGGCATTCTTGGGTCCAGATGAAGGAGACTGCCTTCTTCATAAGCTGGGTGAATGGATGGCAATGTCCAGAGAGATTTGACATGAATCTTCTGATGTATGCCAATCTGCCTTGAAGGCCAGGAAGTTCTCTAAGGTTCTTTGATGGATGCATTTCAAGGATTGCTTTGGTCCTATCAGGGTCTATGTGGATACCCTTCAAAGTTATAACGAAATACAAGAACTTGTCACTGGAGACTCCTAGAAAGGATATGGTGGGGTTCATCTTGAGCTAGTGCACCTGTATCAGGTCAAACATAGTCCTCAAGTCTTAGAGATGATCATCCTTAGAGAGACTTTTGACAGTGATGTCATCAACATAACACTCGTCTTTCTTGTGCAGATGTTTGTGAAAGATGGTGCTTATAGCTCGCTGATATCTTGCACCTTCATTCTTGAACCAAATGGCATGATTGTGTAGCGATATAACCCTATTAGCATTCAGAACGACGTATGCTTCTCATCTTCTAAAAATATCTTATTTTGGTTATAGCCCAAGAATCCTTCCATGAAGGATATACGCTCGAAGCCATAAGTATTATCGATTATTATGTCGGTGATTAGGAGAGAAAACTCGTCCTTAGGGTATGCCGTATTTAGATCACGAAAGTCTATCCAGATTCAGATCTTTTTATTCTTCTTGATGACGGGCACGATATTGGTTACACAATCTGGATATTGTTCTTATCATATGAAGCCACTGGATATTAGTTTGTTTACTTCATCTTCGATGGTGTTCATAATATCTGGATGGAACCGCCGTTGCTGCTGCTTCACTAGCTTAACATCTGGCAGGATGTTGAGTTTGTGGACTGTGATCTGGGGGTCCAAACCTGGCATGTCTTTATAGCTCCAAAAAAATACATCGATATACTCCTTTACAAGCTACAGTAGGGATTCACGATCTACATCGGATAGACTTTTGAAAATGAAGATAGGTTTAGTGTCAGATTCATCGCCCAGATCGACTTGAACTACTTTGTCTTCGGTGGGGGGTTCTCATTGCTCGAACCGTGGCTTCCACTGTGTGTCTAGACATTGGGCCCATAGCTAAACCTCGAAGGGTTCAAGTGGGTCCTCGTCGTCTTCTTTCGGGTAATCAGATTCCATGTTGACAAATAGAATTTTCTTAAGCATTTCTCTAATGCTTGTATCGGAGTCCCAAGTGGAGGATTCTGAAGAGTAAGAATACAATTCCCCTTCCTTCTCCGAACCTTTGGGAGTTGATAAAGGCGTGACGTACCCCATACCATGCTGAGTCTTATAGTAGTAATTCTTGGACTTGCCTGTAGGAGAGAGGAGATGCAGAGGCAGCCGTCGACCTTTGCCATAATTTAGGCCTTGGCTACTTTTAATATCATAACCCATATTCTGGATAGTGTGCATGGTTTGTAAACTGTAATGGTATATTTGCATTCTTTCGCCTTTAGGTTCTGGTTCTTTCTATTCTGGGATGAAGGACTAGAGGTATTCTACTAATCCGAAGATGATAGGTTTGTCTTCCCTCCTCCTTGTTGGCACTATGAAGTAGGAGCTTTGACCAGGAAAAATTTGATTCACTGTATAGGTGGTAGTCACATGTATGTGCAGTTACAGGCTAAGACCGTGCTATAAAGAATATATTATACTTAAATGTACAATATTAAAGTAATTCAAAGATAATCCTTTATTAATGAAGTAAGGTATCTTCTTTATGAGAATTACATCATCAAGAGAAGGGACATCAGTATGAGCGGCCACATATTCTCCCAGTTCGTCTTTCCCGTGATCTATCCCCAATGCGAGTGACAGCTTCAGAGGTCTCCTACGAAGTTTTTTCACCAGTGGTTCTGAAGTAGTAACGGGTACTGGATCTCTTTAGATGATTGACTTGGTCTTTGTTGATGAACGATTAGAGATTCTGGTGCCTTCTTGTAAAGTTTTACCACCAGAGATTCTAGAGCGGTAAGAGATTCCAGCATTTTCTCGCGAAGTTTCACTGAGAGGGGAGGAACCGTGTTAGGAGCCCGTCCTTTAAGACGGACCGTAAAAGGCTCATCCGATGTTGCACCAGCTTCCTCTTTATCGTCGGCATCGTTGCCACTTCGTCTTGGTAGACTTCTTGTATAGGATTTAGTCAAAGTAATAGTCTTCAACCTCTTTGAATGGATCAACATCGCCAAACTCCGGCCTGATGATGTCGTGATCATCGACATACTTTAGGCATTAGTGCAGAGTTGATGGCACGATCATGTACTCATGTATCCATGGACGTCCTATCAAGTTGTTGTACGATACGTCTACGTCTATGATGTAGTAGGTGACCGTTGTTCGTAGATCGTCGATCTGGCATTTTCGACGAATCTTACCTAGAGGGTACCTCCTTTTTACGTTGAAGCCACTGATGGTAGTGTTGGTTGCTGCCAGCCGATAAATTGTGATGCCCAAGGTATGAAGTAGACTCCGTGGGATGATGCTGATGGACGAACCGGGGTCAATGTGCATCCGATCCACCTAGATGGCGCCGATATTATAACCACCCTAAATTTTTTAATTAATAAAATAATATATGTATATATAAATACGCGATTTTGTTAGAATAGTGATATGTGAGGGTGACCCCTACTACGTTAGTATATTATAAATTAGAATTTCTCGTAATAAATTAATTAATTTTGGTATTACAGAATAATAATAATAATAATAATGATTCTACTGTTAATAATAAAAGTAAAATATAATAATAAATAAGTTAGTTGTTAAAAAGAATATATAAAATAAAGTAATATAAATAAAGAAAGTATTAATAAAGTAAAGAAAAAAAGAAAAAAGAGAGCACTTGCTAGTGCTACTAACAAAAGTAGCAGCAGCATAGACCTATCACCCCGTCCCTTAAACGCGGAACACAAGAACATACCAACCCGACCCATAACTTCCTTCTATATATATATATATATATATATATATATATATATATATATATATATATATATATATATATACGCCCCTTAAACGCGGAACACAACAGCATACCAACCCGACCCATAACTTCCTTCTATATATATATATATATATATATATATATATATATATATATATATACATGCATCCAAGAAACGAAACTCCAACACAGACTATAATACTAAACCTAAACTCTACCCAACCCGACCCTCAACAGCCGACACCCCTCACAGCTGACCCGCGCGAAAACCCCCATCTTCCTCTATATATATATGCATAACACAAACCCTAACCCTAAAAATTTTCTTCCAAGAAACAACCCTAGCTGACCCCTAACCTTAAGCAAGCCTCCCCGACCTCCCCTTGCCACCACACGGCTGGCGACCACCGCCGCAGCCGCCACGGGCCGCCCGCCCTTATAGCAGCAACAGCCTTTAACCTCCCACTTTAAGTTAATGTAACTCCCTCATCTCTGAATCTTTTTATGAATAGTTTATCCGTACGTGCTCACAACACGACCCTCTAGGATTCCCTCCAAGCGGGACGAGTATTCGTGCCCCGGATTGATCAAAAAATCGACAGAAAGTTGGACGAAAAACTGTTCCAAAATAATTTAGAAATTAATCCAAGTACCCATATTCATGTCCAATTTTCTACGCACCCGTTTAATATTTTAAAAATCTAATTTAAAGGACTTATTAACAGAATAACCAAGATTATTTTTTTCTTTTAGTTTTCATAGATTGCTTTATTTGTCCAGATATTTTTGTCAGAAGTTGAACAAATACTTGTTTTATAAAACCTAAAAATTTGCTATACGGAGTGCGCCCCACCAAACAGGACCGCCTCGTCGTGTACCAATTCTATTAAAAGGCGCATATGATATTTTCTAACGTGCGAACTTTTGCGAAAGTTGATTCGGACGTGTGTGCATGCCAGAATCAACCCTATCCATCAAAAGTCTCCCATATCAGTATTTTATAAATTATCCTATTAGTTTAAGTGAGCTCGTCGGATTACCACAAAACTTGTGCCAACGGATCCATGGTATCATACTGGTCCTGTGACCCAAGTTTTATGCAATTCTGAGACAGTTGACCGGACCACCTATTCGCGGGTCCCACGGTTTGACTTGACGAGCAATTTTGTGATTGGCTCCCCAGAATCCAAAATTGTACATACCGTTGAGTTCGTATCGAAGTTTAAGATTTTTTGACCCATAATTTGTCTAATTTAAATACTTTATCTCTGGCACATATTTTGTACAAAGTGGCCCACATGTGGACCCATATTTGATCCGAAATGACCGTTTTAGCCTCTATGTCCAAATTGGATGTAAGAGTAGTATTTTTTAGCTGTCTTGCTCATTCCAGAGGCGTTGATGATGTAAGTTGCAGCATCTAGAGACGTTTGTTCAGCTTCCAAATTTTTTGGATCGATGTACCTGTTATCTTGCATTATTTCAGCACTAAATAACTGCCAGACAAGTATACCTTGCCATTATACAGTGATTTACATTCCATATGGTGTATGTATTTTATTTCTATTATTAGTTCATATATTTTAACTGCTATATAAATTGCGCGTCCAAGAATAAATTGGGTTCAACAATGGTGGCGTCGTATTTTATCTTTATTATATGCATGTTGACCTAGTTTTACGAGACCAGCCCATTATCATGATACATTCTTATGTTTTAATGGCCGTGACACAGTTGTTACACAAGTGTGAGTCTTATATAGGACACATACTTGCGTGACGGGCTGGCCACCTGTGCATATAGGACGTGCGACGGATAGGGATAACTACTGATAGAATTGCATGATTAGAAGCCTTGGTAGTCATTAGAGATAACATTTTGTCATGGATATGGCATGAATATAGTATGGGGTGGGGTGAACAACAAGTAAGGCTTTGAGCTCCTTTGCACTTTTTCTTATGTAACCCGTACGCTCCGCCGGAGATGCGTGGTCTGATGACCCTTATATTATATATCTACAAGCGGCCTCTGACGTTCAAAAGACGTCATTCTTTTTAGGCCCCTGATTCTCCTAGAGAATTATGCCAATTCCATTTTTAGCCTGATAGCACACGTGTTGGAAAGTTGTTCTCAAAGTGCATTCACATAGATGGTTAGGCGACCCTTGGATATTTATTTTTAATACTTTATTGGCATGCTGTTTCTATATCTTGTTACGTCCCTCTGAGGACCTGGTCCCTTTCTAGGTGTAGACGGGCTAGATTATTCGCAAGAATATATACCAGGACCTGACGCTTCGTACCAGATTGAGAAAGACTTACCTTCGGAGTACCACTGATTCTTCGCAGCTGATGGATATTTTAGTTGCTATTCTTTTATTGACATTTATCTTATATTAGAGTTTTGATCTCTTCTCTCATTTGGTTTTTGGTATAGTCGACTGATAGTGGATTTGTTTTCACCCGACTATCATTCTTGATACTTCATATTTGAGATTTAGATATTTATTTTATATTTCTTTATTTGTGCTGTGGATGAGATATATATTACGTGTGACTTGTGTCGACAGTATATTACCACTTGTTGATTTGATATTGATATACATCGTACGTATGTGTTACGATCGTCCAACATATTAGAGTTATTGTATACATATGGCTAGCATGTTACGTATTCCTAGTCCTACGTATTCTGGGACTGTGGCGTGAGATGTTTTGGTGGTAGCCCATGCAGGTCAGAAATATATTGTCTCGGTTATGTTACTGTACCAAACAAGCCTGCATATAGGAATAGAGTATAGGATCTCATCCACACTTGAGTATAACTCATCTTTTTTTTAACTTGTCCTATTTAAATGCTTGCTTCCTGCTTGATTCCTGTACTCTTTCTAATATTTTCATCCATCTCTTGTTGGGAGATGAATTTGCGTAATGGACGTACCACCACCGGGGGCGACACACCTCCAGGGGTCAATGGCCAAACACGAGGAGAGGCCTCAACGACTCATAGACTTCCGAGGACGGATGGACAGTCTCATAATCTGGTTCCACCAGATCCTACCACTGCATCTAATAGGACTTTTCCAGCTTCATCAGCACTGCAGGATGGCCAGACACAGCTGTTCCAATTCTTCCAAATGATGATGTAGGAACGGAGACAGCAGGCCACCACACAGGTTGGAGAGTAGAGGCAGCAAGCGACTGAGCAGAGGCAAGAATTTCTGGCAGCACTTGAGAGGTTGGCTGCACTAGCACATGTACCAGCTCAGGCACTAGTTCCAGTACTGCAAGCTCGAGTTGGTTCAGTCAAGGGCTTTATCTAGATAGGCCCCAGGCCGTATAGAGGCATTGAGAGTCCAGAGGAGATCACAAACTAGATTACCAACACCAAGAAGTTGTTAGAAGTATTACGACAGTCTACAGATCAATGGATGACGGGCGTGAGGACCAAACTAGAGAATAATGCTCATCTTTGGTAGGAATCGATGGAGCACCAGTTGTGTACGCGTTAGACTTGGGAACAATTTTTAGAGTGCTTTGAGAGGAAGTATTTCTCGGCCACCGTAAGGGATGCATTGTACGATCAGTTCCTCCATCAGGAGTAGGGGAACAATACAGTTGGCGAGTATGATGCATAGTTTAGCCGTCTAAGTAAATATGGCACTACTCTAATACCCAATGACTTGGAGAAAGCTAAAAAGTTTTACTATGGACTGACTCAGGAGCTCCAGAACTACAATAACTCATAGTCCCGGATCTCTTATGCCGAGTTATTGACAGAGGCTAGGCTACAAGAGGCCATCAGTAAGGGAAAGGGAAGTCAACTGAAGACCCAGTAGGGACCAGCAAGGACACAATAAGGAGGGCCCATCAGACGCCCTTTGGCACATCAGCAACAACAACAGAAGCACAAAGCAAGATCGTTCCAGATTCCAGAGAAGCCCAACTGAAGTTATTGTGGGAAGCACGGGCACATTATGAGAGACTGTCGGATTCACTTAGGAGAGTGTATGAGGTATGGTTCTGGACAGTATATGGCCACAGACTGTCCAGTATAGCAGGCATTGGCGCTTCCACCGCCGATACAGAGACTAGCACTTCCAGCACCGAAGCTAGCTCAACAGATGACTAGACCAGGAGCGGGAGCACCTCGACCTCTAGCAGCCGAATAATTTCAGCGAGGACCACCTCTACCTACTCAGGTGGACCAGTTCGCGAGGGCCAGACATGGACTACCTGTCACTACCAGAATTTCTAGGAAAGGGTATTTTAGTCTTTTTCTATTTAATTAAATATTGTGCATTGTAAATAATTATTTATTGTATTATTTAATTGTTGGTAGATGTTATTTAATTATTTTAGACTTGTATTAGTGGACCCAACTAGTTTAGTTTGGACCCATGGACCAACATGAATTAATTAGTTAGACTTGGCCCATTTAGAAAGTCCATTGTTAAGGAGATGGATTAAATTAATTAAATGATTAGACTAGAAGCTTCCTTCCTTAATTATTTCTTCATAAGAGGCCCCAAGGGGTACATTGGACATTTTATAATTGCTTGGGGAAGGGGGCATGGCCGGCCTATATTAGAGGGGGGAAATTTCTCTCTCATCTCATTCTCATTCCAAATCTATATCTAGAATTCTCCACTCCCAAATTCCTTTCATTCCCATTCCAATTCCCTACCAAATTCATTCCAAATTCTTTCCAATTCATCATTAGAAAGTTGAGAAGCAAGGATCTAGAAGGAGGAAGCAAGGATCTACAAAGAGGAGCAAGGATCTACAATTTGGAAGCAAATTTATCTCAATTGGAGGTTTCATTGGAAATCCATCTCCCAATAGGTATAATTCAGTTTTTTTCATTAAAATAGCTTCTAAATCTGAGATTTAATCATGTAAAATCAACCTATATGTATGTACTACCCATAGGACTTGGTTTTGTGTTCATAGGAGACCCATGGAGAAAGTTATGGTACTTTTTGTGTCAATTTTGATAGAATTCTGAATTTATATTTTGTTGTGTGTGTCAATTGATCCTATAGATCAATTGGGCATGTGCTTATGTGTTTGGGGCTACTGTCGTGTCCATAATTGGGTACGTGTAGGTCGTATCCCAATAATTTGGTGATACGTGTCGTTTTGGGGATTTTTCCTCCGACACGGGACTTTGTACAAGTCGTATTTTGATACGGACATATAGATCTACTTTTGACACTTTGATTTGTTCATAAATATTATTTGTGACTTGTTTGTGTCCTTCGGGGTATAATTGGTTGTGTGTTGGACTCGTGTCGCATGGTATCCTAGATCTAGTGGGATACGGTGTGATACTCTCCAATTGTGTGTGTTTTTGTATAGATCTAATTATTTATGCTTTAATTCTTGTATAATAATTAGTATATATATATATATATATATGTTATATATTTATTTTAGTGTATTTATTATGGTATTTATTGTAGCATAGATCTATATATTTTTATGTGTGCTACTATGATGTATAAAAATATATATAGTTTTCTTTACATGTAATTATATATGTTACTACATATTAATAAAATAAATTATACATAAATGTTTTATAAAATATATTTATGTGTTTAAATGAGTAATTATATTAATTATAATTATTATATAATTAATTGTATATTAATGAATATATTTTATGTGTGCTTCTAGCTATGTTAAAATATGTATATTAATACATGCAATGTGTTTTGTAGCTATTAGTAATTATTTGTGTAGGATTATGTATATATATATAAGTATATATTAAATTAATTGTTTTATATATATAAATATATTGATTTATATATTTATATATTTCTATATATATATTTCTATATATATATATATTTACTATTTTTGGTGACAGTAGGATCAATGACAGTGAACTGTCATTGTTAGAACGGTTACAGCAGCCGCTGTAACAATGGCGGCGGGTTATTAATGACAGAGCCGCCACTGTCATTAATAACCGCATGCAACAGTGGGAATTTGCAGCAGTTGCGATGCCGACTTTGGTGACAGTTGAAAACTGTCATAAAAGGAGTGACAGCAGTGCAGTTGCACAGCAGCGTTTTGCGACGGTTTTGCTGTGACAGTTGGGACTGTCACTATAAGTCTGTTTATTGAAAATTAGTGTTTTAGCACACTATTTTCAGTGACAATTGGGCAGATTTAGTTTATATATTATATTTGTATATATATATGTGTTATTGTGAGGTATAATACTATTATTGTTATTATTTTATTTATATATAATATATTAGTTTATATATAATATATTATATATTAGAGTAAATAATATACCTATATGTATCTTGAGCATTACTTTGTGTGGATACCAATTGGGTTCAAAACCTTGATTCCTAAATTGTTGTATTTAATATTCTATATTATGCATTATTATTAATATTAGTATTGTGAGGTTTATTTTGGATTCACGTATCCGAAGATACGGTATCCTAATATTTAAGGACGTAGTCTTATGACTTAGAGCTTAGTATTTTGATCCAAGTTTTTGGTGCTAGACTTGTACAACCTAGAAATAGATAGTTGACCTTGGGTTGACCATAGTTGACTTTTGACTTAGAATTGACTTATTGACCTAGAAGTTGACTAGTTTAACTTGTTCTCTTTTCGGGACCTTGTATTGATGTTGTATTCCATATCTAGGTCTTCGAGGCACCGAGTCAGACATCTGTGAGACTATTCATTGGACTTCAGGCGAGTATATTCTCTGATAGTTTCTCATTTATGATATCCTCTATGTTCACTGTATCTAGTGTAGATATCCATGTTCTCTTGACACTATGGTTACACGGATTGGTATTCCGGATCTCGTCATGAGATGTTATTCCTTGGTATATGGTGTATATGGTGCAAGTATTGTTTCATTGGTTATCTTGTACATGTACAGACACCGATTCTCGGGGAGACTAGCTATCTTCTTGGGGAATCTCGTGCCATAGCATACCGTAGTTGGATCTATTATACCAGTCGGGGTGGGGAGTATTAGTATAGATATGTGATCAAATCCCTATTGAATAAAGTACTGGTAAATAAATAGTATTGATCATAAACCGCACTTATGATTAGCCAGGCCGTATTGTATCTTGCCTAAGCCGATCACATGTTAAGCTAGTACTCACACACTTAGTCATTAGTATTATTGTTTTATTGGCATATTGTTCATTATTGTATTTATTTCCAGTATTTCCTTATCGTACATATATCTCTTGTATCTATTGTGCATCTTGTTTATCCACAGATATTTACTGCTACATAGTTCTTATCATTAATTAGAACTGCTGTTAGAGATGTACTCTGCTCCTTTCCTGACTGGATATATTTTTCCAGATGATACTGAGGAGTGGTACCCTATCTTTTATGGACGCCAGGATGTTGTGGGTTTAGATTCTGAGACCCTGGCTCAAGAGGGACTTATCCCAACTGAGACAGTTGACCCTGGAGTTGTAGCTTCGTAGTATTCTTTGTACTGGATTTGTCTCCAGCTTTTTGTGTTGTTCTTCAGACTCATTGATGTATTATTTAGACTCATAAGTTATATTGTGAATATTCTATTCTTTATCTGATTCGTGCTTATTTCTATCTTAGTTCTGTGATTGAGTATACTATCATTATTGGTGGTTCATTATATTGTTAGATAGACTATCTAGACAGCGTTCTACCACCGATTTTGCGGCGTAGGCTAGGCGTTGTTTCCGACTAGTACCCTTACACCGGGTGCGGGTCGTGACACGTTTTTGGTGGTGGCCCATGTAGGTCTAGCTTCACAAGTATGTGATATCGTGGTAGTACGACAACTTAGTTGTACTACTGCGAGCCTGCGATAGAATATAGGATATAGGCTGAGATACTCAATCACATCTAGGAAAATTCTTTTGATTCAACTATTCTCCTTTGATATTGATACTTGATCCCTTAAACTGTCCTTTTCTTGATGTCTTACATCTTCTGCCATATTGATTCTCATTCTGTCTTTTTATAAGACATACTCGGAGATACTTGCGGAGGCACGCAAGGTTGAGCGGGATCTAGGTTTGAAGACCAAGAGAGACCGTGATTCTTTTCTGGGGGCCAACGGCAGTGTAGTATCTGCCAAATGTTCTCATTTCCAGTCCAGACCTTTCTAGCAGCCACAGCAGAATCAGACTCCAGCGAGCGCCTTTTCACCAGGTACCTCAGCAGAGACAGTTACAGCAAGCTCCATGCAACTTCTGCAAGAAGCCCGGCCACATCTGGGAAGTTTGCATGAGGAGGCTAGGAGTTTGTTTATATTATGGTACTGAAGGGCATCAATCGAGGGAGTATCCTCGTCGTGCAGTTCAGGGAGCAGCTCCAGCTTCGAGGACACAGACGAGACCACCTGCAGCACAGTCGAGGGGACCACTTCCAACACAGCAGCATCGTTTTATCCAGTATCAACAACAGGGAGGTGCTCGACAGGGATGAGCATTTGCTATGGCCGTCGAAGAGGAGGAACCCACCGGAGATGTCAATGCAGGTTCTATTCTTCTTGATTCCATTCCAGCTTTAGCTTTGTTTGATAGTGGTGCTTCCCATAGTTTTATATCGGTTTCTTTTGCTCTAAAGCATGGTTTGGTAGCTGAGTCTTTGCTTAGGACTTGCAAGATCATGACCGAGGGAGGCATTATCCTGGTTAATGATATTTGCAAGGATCGAAGAGTTACTCTGGGAGGCCGAGAGTTGAGTGCATGTCTACTTGTAATGCCACTTCCGAGCTACGATATTGTACTCGGGATGGATTGGTTGAGTAGGCACCGTGCTAGCATAGACTGTAGAGGAGGAAGAGTTTTGTTTGGTCCGCCAGGAGAGCCAGAGTTCGAGTTTGCTCGAGGAGCTGCAGAGCAGGGCGAAGGCATTATTTGTGGAGCTATGGTAGAAGACAAGAAGTTGTCGCATCCATTGATAGCAGAGTTCTTGGATGTGTTTCCTGAGGAATTGCCAGGATTGCCGCCAGATCGAGATGTTGAATTTTCTGTAGACTTGGTGCCAGGTGCAAAACCAATTTCGCAGCATGTCTATAAAGTAAACAACAGCGAGCTGGTCGAGTTGAAGAAGCAGGTGGACGAATTACAGGATAAGAGGTTTATCAGATCGAGTTCTTTACCATGGGGAGCCCCGGTATTGTTTGTACCGAAGAAGGATGGATCAGTGCGCATGTGCATTGATTACAGGGCTTTGAATAATCTCACTATCAAGAATAAGTATCCTTTACCACGGATTGATGATCTGTTTGATCAGTTGAGTGGTGCGAAGGTGTTTTCCAAGATAGATTTGAGATCAGGCTACCATCAAGTGAAGGTGAAGCCGAAGGACATACCGAAGACTGCTTTTAGAACTCGGTATGGTCAGTACGAGTTTATGGTGATGCCGTTTGGTTTGACTAATGCACCGGCAGTTTTTATGAACTTGATGAACAAGGTGTTCCACCAGTACCTTGACAAGTTCGTGGTGGTGTTCATCGACGACATACTCATATACTCGAGGACACCGGAGGAGCATGAGGAGCATTTGAGGATTGCGTTGGATGTGCTAAGGAAGGAGAAGTTGTATGGAAAGTTGTCCAAGTGTGAGTTTTTCTTGGACAAGGTGGAGTTCTTGGGGCATGTTGTGACTGGTGATGGTATTTCAGTGGATCCGAAGAAGATTTCAGCAGTGGAATCTTAGAAGACTCCGAGTTCGGTAGCAGAGATCAGGAGTTTCTTGGGATTGGCAGGCTACTACAGGAAGTTTGTGCAAGATTTTTCTAGGATTACCGAGCCGATGACCAGACTCACAAGGAAGGATGTGGAGTTTGTTTGGACGGAGGATTGCCAGGTTGCTTTTGATGAGTTAAAGAAGAGGTTGACGTCTGCTCCTATTTTGACGTTGCCATTAGGGTCCGGAGGTTTCACTATTTATAGTGATGCATCGGGAAAGGGTTTAGGTTGTGTTCTTCAGCAGCATGGGAAAGTGATTGCCTATGCATCTAGGCAATTGCGTCCTCATGAAAAGAACTATCCTACCCATGATTTGGAGTTGGCAGCCGTCATATTCGCCCTGAAGTTGTGAAAACATTATTTGTACGGAGAGCGTGTGGAGATCTTCACAGACCACAAAAGCTTGAAGTACGTTTTCACGCAGAAGGAGTTGAACATGAGGCAGCGTCGGTGGTTGGAACTGATGAAGGATTTTGATATCTCTTTGTAATATCATCCTGGGAAAGCAAATGTAGTTGCCGATGCTTTGAGCAGGTATCCGATAGCTATGTTCTTGACGCAGGATCGATATTTATTGGAGGATTTAGAGAGCTTGGGCATTGAGGTGATTGTTCCTGGGTGTGCTATGCAGATGTGGGGATTGCAGATACACTCAGATTTGATGGACAGGATCAAGGCAGCACAGTATGATGATGTATCTCTAAGGAGTATCAGAGCTCAGGTGAGAGCATGATTGGAGGATGATTTTATTATTGCAGCAGATGGATCTTTGAGGCATGGAGTTAGATTGTGTGTGCCTAGTGGGGAGTTGCGAGAGAAGGTGTTGCAGGAAGCGTATCGCTCTCAGTATTCCATACATCCAGGTGCTAACAAGATGTATCGGGATATGCGAGAGAGTGTGTGGTGGTATGGCATGAAGAGGGAAGTGGCACAGTTTGTATCCAGATGCTTAGTGTGCTAACAGGTGAAAGCCGAGAGGCAGAGGCCAGGAGGTTTACTTCAGCCATTACCCATTTCAGAGTGGAAGTGGGAACACATTACTATGGATTTTGTGTCCGGACTTCCACGATCTCCAGGAGAGAAGGACGCGATTTGGGTCATTGTTGATAGGTTGACCAAGTCGGCCCACTTTTTGCCTTTCAAGGTAGGTTTATCTACGGAGAAACTGGCAGAGATGTATATGAGGCAGATCGTTAGGATACATGGAGTTCCCGTCAGCATAGTCTCAGATCGAGATAGTCGTTTCACTTCTTATTTCTGGAGGAGTTTGTAGAAGAGTTTGGGCACTCAGCTCAAGTTCAGTACTGCATATCATCCCCAGACAGATGGGCAGTCAGAGAGGACTATCCAGACTCTCGAGGATATGTTGCGCACTTGTGTACTAGATTTTAGGGGTTCTTGGGAGGACCATCTCCATTTGGTAGAGTTTGCTTACAACAACAGTTACCAGGCCAGTATAGAGATGTCACCTTTTGAAGCTCTATATGGTCGGAGGTGTCGTACTCCTTTGTCTTGGGACGATATTGGAGAGAGAGTTTTGCTTGGGCCAGAGATGGTTGTGGATGCAGCGGAGAAGGTTCAGTTGATCAGAGACAAACTTCGAGTGGCGCAGGACAGACAGCGGCATTGGGCCGATAGCCATCGAAGACCCTTGGAGTTTGAGGTATAGTTTAGATTTTGTTTGTGCTTGTTCTTTTTTGTTATAGATTAAGTTCTTAAGATGGTGTTTTGTTCTAGGTGGGTAGTTTGGTGTTTCTGAGGATTTCTCTGACACGAGGCACGATTCGCTTCGGTGGAGGCGGAAAGCTTAGTCCGTGATTCATCGGACCTTTCATTATTCTAGAGAGGGTCGGTGCAGTTGCTTATAGACTAGATTTGCCACATGTATTGGAGGAAGTGCACAACGTGTTTCATGTGTCGTAGTTGAGACGATACGTGGCCGATCCTAGCCATGTATTGGATCACTCGGAGATAGAGGTGGGCCCTACTCTTAGCTATCCAGAGCAGCCAGTTGAGATTCTGGATCGGAGAGAGAAGGTGCTGAGGAACCAGACTATTCTTTTGGTGCGCGTCGCATGGAGGCATCACTCTCCGGGGGAGTCTACCTGGGAGAGAGAGGATGACATGCGAGAGCGTTATCCATATTTGTTTGTACCTTGAGGTATGTTATTTTCTAGTTATGTTCTGTTCATTGGTTAATTGTGATTATTTAGTTCTGTTTTGTGATTTTCTGGGGGTAGTTTTTATCTTTGAATTTTGAGGACGAAATTTTTTAAGGAGGGTAGACTTGTCACTACCATAATTTCTAGAAAAGGGTATTTTAGTCTTTTCCTATTTAATTAAATATTGTGCATTGTAAATAATTATTTGTTGTATTATTTAATTGTTGTTAGATGTTATTTAATTATTTTGGACTTGTATTAGTGGACCCAACTAGTTTAGTTTGGACCCATGGACCAACATGAATTAATTAGTTAGACTTGGCCCATTTAGAAAGCCCATTGTTAAGGAGATGGATTAAATTAATTAAATGATTAGACTAGAAGCTTCCTTCCTTAATTATTTCTTCATGAGAGGCCCCAAGGGGTACATTGGACATTTTATAATTGCTTGGGGAAGGGGGCATGGCCGGCCTATATTAGAGGGGGGAAATTTCTCTCTCATCTCATTCTCATTCCAAATCTAGATCTAGAATTCCCCACTCCCAAATTCCTTTCATTCCCATTCCAATTCTCTACCAAATTCATTCTAAATTCTTCCCAATTCACCATTAGAAAGTTGAGAAGTAAGGATCTAGAAGGAGGAAGCAAGGATTTACAAAGAAGAGCAAGGATCTATAATTTGGAAGCAAGTTCATCTCAATTGGAGGTTTCATTGGAAATCCATCTTCCAATAGGTATAATTCAGTTTTTCCCATTAAAATAGCTTCTAAATCTGAGATTTAATCATGTAAAATCAACCTATATGTATATACTATCCATAGGACTTGGTTTTGTGTTCATAGGAGACCCATGGAGAAAGTTATGGTGCTTTTTGTGTCAATTTTGATGGAATTCCGAATTTATATTTTGTTGTGTGTGTCAATTGATCCTATAGATCAATTGGGCATGTGCTTATGTGTTTGGGGCTAGTGTCGTATCCACAATTGGGTACGTGTAGGTCGTATCCTAACAATTTGGTGATACGTGTCGTTTTGGGGATTTTTCTTCCGACACGGGACTTTGTACATGTCGTATTTTGACACGGACACATAGATCTACTTTTGATACTTTGATTTGTTCATAAATATTATTTGTGACTTGTTTGTGTCCTTCGGGGTACAATTGATTGTGTGTTGGACTCGTGTCGCTTGCGTATCCTAGATCTAGTGGGATACGGTGTGATACTCTCCAATTGTGTGTATTTTTGTATAGATCTAATTATTTATGCTTTAATTCTTGTATAATAATTAGTATATATATATATATATATATTATATATTTATTTTAGTGTATTTATTATGGTATTTATTGTAGCATAGATCTATATATTTTTATGTGTGCTACTATGATGTATAAAAATATATGTAGTTTTCTTTACATGTAATTATATATGTTACTACATATTAAGAAAATAAATTATACATAAATGTTTTATAAAATATATTTATGTGTTTAAATGAGTAATTATATTAATTATAATTATTATATAATTAATTGTATATTAATGAATATATTTTATGTGTGCTTCTAGCTATGTTAAAATATGTATATTAATACATGCAATGTGTTTTGTAGCTATTAGTAATTATTTGTGTAGGATTATGTATATATATAAGTATATATTAAATTAATTGTTTTATATATATAAATATATTAATTTATATATTTATATATTTCTATATATATATTTCTATATATATATTTACTGTTTTTGGTGACAGTAGGATCAATGACAATGAACTGTCATTGTTAGAACGGTTACAGCAGCCGCTGTAACAGTGGCGGCGGGTTATTAATGACAGAGCCGCCACTGTCATTAATAACCACAAGCAGCAGCGGGAATTCGCAGCAGTTGCGACGCCGACTTTGGTGACAGTTGAAAACTGTCACAAAAGGAGTGACAGCAGTGCAGTTGCACAGCAGCGTTTTGCGACGGTTTTGCTGTGACAGTTGGGACTGTCACTATAAGTCAGTTTATTGAAAATTAGTGTTTTAGCACACTGTTTTCAGTGACAATTGGGCAGATTTAGTTTATATATTATATTTGTATATATATATGTATATATATATATATGTGTTATTGTGAGGTATAATACTAGTATTGTTATTATTTTATTTATATATAATATATTAGTTTATATATAATATATTATGTATTAGAGTAAATAATATACCTATATGTATCTTGAGCATTACTTTGTGTGGATACCAATTGGGTTCAAAACCTTGATTCCTAAATTATTGTATTTAATATTCTATATTATGCATTATTATTAATATTAGTATTGTGAGGTTTATTTTGGATTCACGTATCCGAAGATACGGTATCCTAATATTTAAGGACGTAGTCTTATGACTTAGAGCTTAGTATTTTGATCCAAGTTTTTGGTGCTAGACTTGTACAACCTAGAAATAGATAGTTGACCTTGGGTTGACCACAGTTGACTTTTGACTTAGAATTGACTTATTGACCTAGAAGTCGACTAGTTTAACTTGTTCTCTTTTCGGGACCTTGTATTGATGTTGTATTCCATATCTAGGTCTTCGAGGCACCGAGTCAGACATCTGTGAGACTATTCATTGGACTTCAGGCGAGTACATTCTCTGATAGTTTCTCATTTATGATATCCTCTATGTTCACTGTATCTAGTGTAGATATCCATGTTCTCTTGACACTATGGTTACACGGATTGGTATATCCGGATCTCGTCATGAGATGTTATTCCTTGGTATATGGTGTATATGGTGCAAGTATTGTTTTATTGGTTATCTTGTACATGTACAGACACCGATTCTCGGGGAGACTAGCTATCTTCTTGGGGAATCTCGTGCCATAGCATACCGTGGTTGGATCTATTATACCAGTCGGGGGTGGGGAGTATTAGTATAGATATGTGATCAAATCCCTATTGAATAAAGTACTGGTAAATGAATAGTGTTGATCATAAACCGCACTTATGATTAGCCAGGCCGCATTGCATCTTGCCCAAGCCGATCACATGTTAAGCTAGTACTCACACACTTAGTCATTAGTATTATTGTTTCATTGGCATATTGTTCATTATTGTATTTATTTCTAGTATTTCCTTATCGTACATATATCTCTTATATCTATTGTGTATCTTGTTTATCCACAGCTATTTACTGCTACATAGTTCTTATCATTAATTAGAACTGCTGTTAGAGATGTACTCTGCTCCTTTCCTGACTGGATATATTTTTCCAGATGATACTGAGGAGTGGTACCCTACCTTTTATGGACCCCAGGATGTTGTGGGTTTAGATTCTGAGACCCTGGCTCAAGAGGAACTTATCCCAACTGAGACAGTTGACCCTGGAGTTGTAGCTTCGTAGTATTCTTTGTACTGGATTTGTCTCCAGCTTTTTGTGTTGTTCTTCAGACTCATTGATGTATTATTTAGACTCATGAGTTTTATTGTGACTATTCTATTCTTTATCTGATTCGTGCTCATTTCTATCTTAGTTCTGTGATTGAGTATACTATCATTATTGGTGGTTCATTATATTATTAGATAGACTATCCAGACAGCGTTCTACTGCCGATTCTGCGGTGTAGGCTGGGTATTGTTTCCGACTAGTACCCTTACACCGGGTGCGGGTCGTGACACTACCTCAAAGGACTGGACAAGATTTTGTACTAGAGGTGGATGACATGGTGCAGGAGATTGATGTTATAGCAGGTATTACTCTTGTTTCTACTTTTCCTTGTGTGACATTATTTGATACGGGAGCTATACTCATTCATATCTTCTACTTTTGTTGCCAAGCACAATATTGCCACTACACCATTGCCTAGTTGTGTTAGAATTCTTACCGTGGGGAGTTGTACCTGTTAGCCAGGTTTGTAGATCTTGTCCTATAGTGATTCGCGGCAAAGAGATGAATGCTCGACTCTAAGTCTTTCCCATATTGAACTTTGATGTTGTGCTTGGGATGGACTGGCTAAGCAAGTACCACGCTTTTGACTGCTATGGAGGAAGCATTCTTTTTAAGGTACCAGGCCAGCTGGAGCTCGAGTTTGCACGAGGATCCACAGAAGTTCTTGATGGTGTTCAGCTGGAAATGGGCGACGTTATTTATCATTCAATCATTTTAGAGTTTCAAGACGTCTTTTCAGAAAAATTGCCAGGACTACCTCTGGACAGAGACATGAAATTCTTGTTTGAGTTGACACCGAAAGCAGTACCCATAGCATCACATATTTATAGATTAGCAAAGAAGGAGATGGATTAGCTGAAGGCACAGTTGAAAGAATTAGAGAAGAAAGGCTTCATCCGGCCAAGTGCATCACCTGGGGAGCACCCGTATTGTTTGTACTAAAGAAGGATGAGTCAGTGCGCATGTGCATTGACTATAGGGTCTTAAATGCTATGACAATAAAGAATAAATATCCACTGCCATGCATTGATGACTTATTTGATCAACTTAGTAGAGCCAAGGTATTCTCGAAGATAAACTTAAGATTGGGATATCACCATGTGAAGGTGCGGAAGTAGGACATTTCGAAGACCACATTTAGGATAAGATATGGACACTACGAGTTTTTGGTCATGCCATTTGGATCGACCAATGCTCCAGCTATTTTTATGGACTTGATGAATTGAGTCTTCCATCAGTATTTGGACCAGTTTTTGGTTGTCTTCATAGATGACATACTTGTCTATTCGAAGAGCCACGAGGAGCATAAGAAGCACCTACGGATTATCCTAGAGACCTTGAGGAGAGAGCAGTTATATGTGAAGATCAGTCAATATGAGTTCTTCTTGGATATGGTCTCTTTTCTTGGCCATGTCATAATGGAAGATGGTATTTCTATTAATCCAGAGAAAATCTTAGCAGTTAAGACATGGTCTGTTCCTAAATTAGCATCTGAGGTGAGAAGTTTCCTTGGACTTGTGGGATATTATCGACAGTTCATGGAGAACTTCTCAAGAATAGCAGATGCGTTAAGTCGAAAGCCTGCAGCATACTTCTTGACGACACAACGGGAGTTACTGGGGGACTTGCAAGAGCTTGGCATAGAAGTTGTATTACCCAGAGCTAACGGGATACTAGCCAACTTGCAAGTATAGTTACCACTAGTAGAGAGAATTAATGCATCTTTGCCTACGGATGCCAGATTCAGGAGGCTGAGAGAGAGGACAGAGGCTGGAGAGAAGACATTATTATGCATTCATGATGATGGGATATTACGATGTGGTGATCGTCTATATATTACCAATGGAGAGATTCGACAGGAGCTGATGGCGTAATCTCATAGTTTAATATATTCTATTCATCCTGGAGGCAACAAGATGTACCGTGACTTACGATAGCACTTTTGGTGGCATAAGATAAAAAGGGAGATAGCTCGCTTTGTGGCCAAATATCTAGTATGTCAGCAGGTCAAAGCTGAACATTAGAGGATAAAAGGGCTACTGCAACCACTTTTGATTCCTGAGTGAAAGTGGGAGAACATCCCTATGGACTTCGTTACGGGCTTCCCGAGGAGTCCAAGTGGGCGAGATACGATTTGGGTAATCATAGATCGACTCATCAATTCAGCTCATTTCTTGCCTTTTCGAGTTTGCTAGTCTACAAAAGCTTTGGCTGACTAATACATATGGCAGATCGTGAGGTTGCATGATATTTTGGTTAGTATTGTGTCAGACAGGGATTCATGTTTTATATCTCACTTTTAAAGAAGCATGCAACAGAGTCTTGGGACTCGTCTGAAGTTTAGTTCATCTTATCACCCACAGACAAATTGTCACGACCCGCACCCGGAATTTGGGCATGAGTCGTGGGTACGTCCAGCCTACGCCGCAGCATCGGCGGTAGAACGCTGTCTAGGTCACAAACATAGTATATCCTGTCAATAGTCTCAACTCCGTACGGAGGACAATGATAATTAAATCACAGTTCTATAATATACTCAATCACAACTATAAACATAATGGCACGATGAGAATTGAAAGAGTTCTATTAAAAACCAACCACAATAATCCAACTCAAATCCTGGGTCTAAATGACCTCACAAAGTCACAAATAATAAATACATCTCAGTCTCAGTATAAAACAATAATGCAGAAAAGTAGTCTAAGAACAGGCTGGTAAGTTCTCCTCTAGGATAGGCACCTCCTCTGGGATTTCTGGAGTGAAATCTCCCTCTATTCCTGGGCCGTAATGAGTGGGGCAAAAGTCCTCCAGGTCCTCTGAAAATATTGTTATCCAGTCAGGATTAGAGCGAAGCACAAGCACTAACAGCAGTTTCATTAAATTGACAAAATCTATAAACAGTGTAAGAGATACAAGATGGAAATAAATGCTGAAAAATGAGGAGTACAGGAGAAATGAAATAGACAATAGAGTATCTAGCAATGAACAATAAATAGTGAATGCTAGGACAAGTAAATCTGAATAAAGATAAAACATCTAACTAAGTGTTTGAAATATTAGTTTATTATGTGATCGACTTGGGACTGGATCAGGCTGGTTATATATGATTAGCTATGATTCTTGAAGGTCAGGCTAACCATATGGTTAGCTATGATGCATGATAATGGTCAGGCTAATCATATATAACAGCTATGAGGCATGATGATGGTCAGGCCGCACCCGACGTGAGATGTGGGGTGAGCTATGATGCATGGTAAGGGTGGATATGATCACATAATCTACTAATAGTTCCCCATCCCCCAGCTAGCACGATGGATTCCAATCACGACTCCTCATGATGGGGATCTAGGGTGCTAACCCGTGTATCCATAGTGTCGGAATCAAGTATGTAATACACTACAATTTATAGAAGTAATCAACCATGAAAACTGTCAGAGAATGTACTCACCTGTGGTCCTGAGCAGAATGTGAGGATCGAGGTCCAAAATGGAATCACAATGACCTATTTATGGAAATTCAATGTTAATTAATGAATTAAAAGAATAACATGCTTAACAATTTAAAAATGAGGTTTCTAGGTCATGTCTAAGGTTTACTGGTCAATACTAGGTCCAACTGAGTCAAATTGGTCTAATTTTTGCTACTAACTAGCTATTCTAGGTCTTAGCTAGGTCCAACTAGGTTAACTAGGTCTTATCTATACCATAATAGTCTACATTAGACAATATCTAACTAAAGTAGTTATTATTAGTTATACTCACTATTTATTGGTTATACTAAATGTTTTAGTGATTTTAGTATATACTAGTTAGCACTAGTTACTACTTTACTACCTTAGTATTTCATCAAACCCATACCAATACCTACCAATACTATTACCTATCTACTGATACACACTCTAATTATCCCTCACAGTGAACACCTCACCACACCTACACAGTTACATAGCTTAAGTCAAAATCCTGCACACTGTCACTCATTAACACATAGGTATAATGAGCTCTATGGTACACACACTGAAATCTGGAATCCCCCAAATCCCACTGATACCCTAACTCCACACTGATACATATTCCCTAAATTGAATGCTGAAACACAGGTACTGATACTTAAACACCCAGATTTCTGAGATAAATTACACAGGTATCTCAACTGAGACTCAACACTAAGACACTGCTCTCTGAACTCAGTCCTCACACAGCCACACTCACTCACATGTCCTGCCACATAGCTCACTCACTGGCACCTACACCCTAACACTAATGCACCCTCACATTCAGACATGCTGCTACTGGACACAGGTTTATACCCAGCATAAATTCCCCTCACCCTGAATACAGCACACTTGTTACACTGTCCAAATCTCTCATTCTCTCAATTACTCACTCACACACACCTAATTACCCATGGACACAGATACAGCACAGCAAATCTGCACACACTGAGGCTACACTGAACACACATATACCTATTTCCTCCCCCCTCTCAGAGTTACACACACTTTTGCCCAACTGAAACCCCACTGCTGATACATTACAAATGCTGATACCTCACAGTTCTCTCACTCACAAGCACACACAAAATCTGAAGCAATAACTCTACACACACAGGAATTTATACTCAGGCACATACTGCCTCTTAATTATCTATACACGGGTATTACTGACCTGCACATCCTCCTACAGTATGGACTGCACACAGGTATCAATTTCTGCACACTGCAAACTTGCACATAAACTCACCAAAAACTGATACACACAGATATCTTAAATACCTACACACTGATGCAAACTCTACAACACATTGGTTCATATAGGTAATACACTGAGAATTTCTCAGTAGCCACAGGTCATCTAACACCTAGGTAATACCCTGTCTACCCATTTGCACTGCACAGGCACTGATGCACAGCAAAGTCCCCCCCTCTCATGTGCACAGAAATCTCTCAAACCCGATACACAATGAAACCCAAACACAGTCTGTACATACCCGACTGCATCCCAGAATTTCCCCATCGATGTACACACAACACACAACCTATTAGCAACACAAATACATTCATGTATATAGTTCATATATCAAATATGCAGAAATTGAATAAGCTAGATAGATAAGTTCCTACTAGACATTTCATCGAACACCAGAAATGCAGAAAAACAGATCCCACCATATTACTCATGAACCCAAACATAAAACCCTAAAACTCGGGTTCAACCCACTCCCTGTGAGATGAAATCAGTCTACCTACAATACCTAGGGTTAGGGTTCCTGTTAATTGGGAAAAACCAAACGAAATTCATCAAACCCTAGATCTCCTAGGTTTTACCTGCAAAAATCCCTAAAATTCGAATCTACACAGCCAGGGGTGTTTCCTAATGGCCATTACCATCTAAAAACAGAAATTAAAGGAATAAAAACTAGGGTTTTACCTGCAGGGAAGGTTCTTCTATGAAAGTCCTTCCTTTCCGAGTTTCCTTGAGCCAAGTTCCCTGATTTCCTTCCTTTGGAGAAGGAGAAAATGGAAACCTAGGGTTAGCTCTCGAAAATTTGGGTGGGAGATGGATTTCTCTAGTGGAGGCTAGGGTTTCTCCTGTCTACATGAAGAATAGCCTAGAAAGAGGCTTCCTATTTATATTAACCTGATTTTAGGGTTTCTATGCACAGCTTTTAGACTAAACCCCCCTGACCCTCTCATGCAGAACCTAAAGGACTCAGGTTTAGGTCTGCTAGAGTATTAAGGGTTCACCCTAATTTTAAAATTCTAGGGTTTCGCTAGAATAGGGTTTACACATTAGGGTTTGGTCATTAGGGTTTGCCCTAAAGCATTCTAGGGTTGACCAAAAATCAAATATCACTAATAATAATATAATTAGTTTATAAAACTCAGCAATAAATTTAATACATAATTATTTAAAATAGCTAAATTACACAAATGCCCTCATATGGAAAAGTGGTAGTGACAAGTCTACCCTCCTAAAAGAAATTTCGTCCTCGAAATTGGACTGAACTACAACAAGGATGAAACCAGAAAAGGAAATATACCTCAAGTCTGGAAGAGATACGGGTATTGCTCGCGCATTTCGTCTTCTCTCTCCCAGGTCGACTCCCCTGGAGAGTGATGTATCCACGCTACGCGAACCAAGGGAATAGTTTGGTTCCGCAACACCTTCTCTCTGTGGTCCAAGATCTTTACGGGCTGCTCAGGGTAGCTGAGCGTCAGACCAACCTCAATCTCCGAGTGGTCAAGTACGTGACTAGGGTCTGCCACGTACCGTCTCAGCTGCGACACGTGGAACACATTATGCACTCCCTCCAATGCAGGCGGCAAGTCCAGTCTATATGCCACTGCACCTACCCTTGCAAGAATACTGAAGGGTCCGATGTAGCGTGGGCTAAGCTTTCCGCCTCTACCAAAACGAATCGTCCCACGCGTCGGAGAAATCCGTAGGAATACTAGATCGCCAACCTAACACAAAACAGTCTCAACATGCAGTCTAAACAAACAAACAAACACAACCAGAAAACAACAATCTATACCTGAAACTCAAGGGGTCTACGGTGGCTGTCGGCCCAATGCCGCTGTCTGTCCTGCGCCACTCGTAGTCTGTCTCTGATGAGTTTCACCTTTTCTGCTGCATCCACGATCATTTCTGGTCCTAGCAAGGCTCTCTCCCCAACGTCGTCCCACGATAGCGGTGTACGACACCTCCGTCCATAAAGAGCCTCAAATGGTGACATCTCGATGCTGGCCTGGTAGCTGTTGTTGTAAGCAAACTCTACCAGGTGCAGATGATCCTCCCAAGAACCTCCGAGATCTAGAACGCAAGTGCGTAGCATATCCTCGAGAGTCTGAATAGTCCTTTCAGACTGCCCGTCTGTCTGGGGGTGATATGCGGTACTGAACTTGAGCTGAGTGCCCAAGCTAGCCTGCAGACTCCTCCAGAAGTGGGAAGTGAAACAACTATCCCGATCTGAGACAATGCTCACAGGAACTCCATGAAGCCTAACAATCTGTCGCACGTACATCTCTGCTAGCTTCTCTGTCGACGTGCCCACCTTAAAAGGTAAGAAATGGGCTGATTTGGTCAACCTGTCCACGATGACCCAAATCGCGTCCTTCCCTCCTGGAGAACGTGGAAGCCCTGAAACGAAATCCATGGTCACGTGCTCCCATTTCCATTTTGGAATCGGTAAAGGTTGAAGCAAACCACCTGGCCTCTGCCGGTCTGCCTTTACCTGCTGGCACACTAGACACCGGGATACGAAGCGTGCTACCTCGCGCTTCATTCCATACCACCATACATGCTCCCTCAAGTCTCGATACATCTTGTTGGCACCGGGATGCATCGAGTACTGAGAGCGGTGTGCCTCCTGCAAAACCTCCTCGCGCAGCTCCCCGCTCGGCACACATATCCTTGTGCCGTGCCGTAGAGAACCATCATCTGCGATAGTGAAGTCGTCTGACAATCCCATCTGAACTTGGGCTCTGATACTCCTCAGAGTCTCATCATCGTACTGTGCAGCTCTGATCCTGTCCATCAGTTCGGACTGTATCTGCAATCCCCACATCTGAATTTCAGTACCGGGAACTAACACCTCAATCTCCAAGCTTTCCAGATAAGCCAACAAATGTCTATCTGTCGTCAAGTACATAGCCATCGGATACCTGCTCAAGGCATCGGCGACTACGTTGGCCTTCCCTGGATGGTACTGCAATGAGATGTCAAAGTCTTTCATCAACTCTAACCACCTCCTCTGCCTCATGTTCAGCTCCTTCTGTGTGAATACGTACTTCAAGCTCTTGTGGTCTGTGAAGATCTCCACACGCTCTTCGTACAAGTAATGTTTCCACAGCTTTAGAGCGAATATAACCGCTGCCAACTCCAAATCGTGGGTGGGGTAGTTCTTTTCATGAGGGCGTAACTGCCTGGAAGCATAGGCAATTACCTTCCCGTGCTGTTGAAGAACACATCCCAGACCCTTCCCTGAAGCATCACTGTAGATGGTGAAACCACCTGTCCCTGATGGCAACGTCAAAATTGGAGCTATCGTCAACCTCTTCTTCAGCTCATCAAATGCAGCCTGGCACTCCTCCGTCCACACAAAATCCACATCCTTCCTAGTCAGTCTGGTCATCGGCGCTGCAATCTTGGAGAAGTCTTGTACAAACCTCCTGTAGTATCCTGCTAGCCCGAGAAAACTCCTGATCTCAGCTACCGAACTGGGGGTAGCCCATGACTCCACTGCCTCGATCTTCTGTGGGTTAACCGAGATTCCGTCACCCGATACCACATGCCCAAGAAATTCGACCTTGTCAAGGAAGAATTCACACTTAGAGAGTTTCTCGTACAGCTTCTCCCTTCTGAGAGTCTCTAAGACCAATCTCAGGTGCTCTTCGTGCTCCTCCGGGGTCTTGGAATACACAAGAATATCGTCGATGAACACCACCATGAACTTGTCAAGGTACTGGTGGAACACCTTGTTCATCAAGTTCATGAATACTGCCGGTGCATTGGTTAAACCAAATGGCATCACCAGAAACTCAAACTGGCCGTATCTGGTCCGAAAAGCTGTCTTCGGCGTGTCTTCTTTCTTCACCTTCACCTGGTGAAAGCCTGACCTCAAATCAATCTTTGAAAACACCCTCGCCCCGCTCAACTGATCGAAAAGATCATCTATCCTCGGCAGCGGGTACTTGTTCTTGATAGTGATATTGTTCAAAGCTCTATAATCAATGCACATGCGCACCGTGCCGTCCTTCTTCGGTACGAACAATAACGGAGCTCCCCATGGTGATGAACTGGATTTGATGAAACCTTTGTCCTGCAGCTCCTCGACTTGCTTCTTCAGTTCTGCCAGCTCGCTGTTGTTGACTCTATAGACATGTTGTGAAATGGGCTCCGCTCCTGGAACCAGGTCTATAGAGAACTCAACGTCTCTGTCTGGCGGCAAGCCTGGCAACTCTTCTGGAAATACATCCAGGAACTCCGCTATCAGAGGATGTGGCAACTCCTTTTCTTCCGTCCTGGCTCCGTAAAATGTGCTCCCTCTCTGCTCCGCTGTTCCTCTGACGACCTCAAACTCCGGCTCTCCTGGTGGTCTAAACAATACTCTGCCTCTATAACAATCTATAGTGGCATGATGCCTGCTCAACCAGTCCATTCCGAGTACAATATCGTACCCCGGAAGTGGCATGACAAGTAAGCTCACGCTCAACTCTCGGCCTCCTACTGACACTCTCCGGTCCTTGCAGTGATCACGGACTAGGATAATACCTCCGCCAGTCATGATCTTGCAAGTCCTAGCTAAGGGTTCTGTGTCTAAATGATGTCGAAGTGCATATGATACAGACACAAAACTATGGGAAGCGCCAGAATCGAATAAGGTAAATGCGGGAATACAATCGAGAAGAACCGAACCTGTGATCAAGTCTCCTGCTGGCTCGATCTCCTCGACTGCCATGGCGTACGCTCGCCCCTGGGGTGCACCTCTCTGCTGCTGATGTTGGGCAAACCTCTGATTTTGCGGTGGAAGTGGTCCCCTCTGTTGTTGGCCTCCTGGTACGGTAGGTACCCTGCCTGGTCCCCTCTGGGCGGCTGCTCCACCCTGACCTGGACGAATGGTAGGGCAATCCTTCAGCTGGTGTGTCGTCGATCCGCAATACAAACATGAGCCTAACCTCTTCTTGCAGTTCTCTCTGGTATGTCCCATCTTCCCGCAATACGCACACTGGATGGCGGGCTGAGTCTGCCGCTGCTGCTGTTGTTGAACCTGCCCTCGGGCTGGTGCCTGGTATTGCTGGTGCTGCTGCTGAAAGGGCCTCTGCTGCTGGTGCTGAAAGTGTGGACGCTTGCCTGGTCCCGCACTACTGTTTGCTCCTCCGGAAACATCACGTCCCCTCTTGGGCCTGAGGTCTAAGTCGTCCTCGGCTATCTGGGCATCCATCAATATGCCCTCAAAGGTGGCGGTGCGACGTCCCGACGTGCGAGACTTGATCTCCCTTGACAGTCCCTTCCTGAACTTCCGGGCCCTGTCCCCCGGATCTCTAATCATTGATGGCGCGAAGCGGCTCAGACGGCTAAACTCCGCGGCATACTCATCGACGGACGAGCTCCCCTGGACTAAGTCATGGAACTGACTTTCCAAGGCTCCTAGGGCAACGTCAGGAAAGAATTTCTCCTTGAAGAGCTCCCTGAAGTCTTCCCAAGTCAGTCCCCTACGCATGAGTCTCGGTTCCGTGCGAAACCACGTCAGGGCAATGTCAAACATCTGGCTGCCAGCTGCCTCGATCTTGAGCGCCTCTGGAAGCTGCGCCAAACGCAAGTTCCTCTCGATGTCCTCTAGCCAATCATCGGCGTAGAGTATCCCTTCTGTCCCCTTGAACTCCCGAGGCATCATCCTCTTGAAGTCCACAATGGTGCCCGGCCTCTGCTGTTGCTGACCAGGATGTTGCTGCTGCTGAGCGACCCTCTCCACAGCTTGGAGAGCCACTTGGTGAGCATTCTCCATGTTCACCCTCATCATCTCTGTCTGAGCCTGATGGGCCTCAGCCTGCATTCTCTGGGCCTCTGCCGACGTCCTCTGGGCATCGACCATGCCCTGAATCAAAGCGAACATCTGTGCCCCATCGGCAGGCACACCTCCGGGATACTGAACTGGTGGTGGTGGCGGTGGTGGTAGCTCCGTCGTAGCTGCGGGGACCCTCTAAACAGGTGGTGGTGGACCCCCGACTGCTGCAGACACTCCCACTTGTACTGGAGATGTAGGAGGTGCTGCTGATGTCTGTCCGGCAGCGCGAGAGGTGGCAGACCTCTCTGTATCTGCTGCTCCGAGTCTCTGGGATCTTCTTGGCGGCATCCTGAAGACAGATCGAAAGATTCAATTAAGGCAATAGATATGATATCAAGGAAGGACAAAAAAATTTCTAAAGGAATAAATCATTAAGAATAGTATCATAAGAATCAGAATTCCCTAATTGTGATTGAGCATATCCTTGGCCTAATTCCTATTACTACAATATCGCTCTACTGTGAATCTAAGACTACGGACTAGACCTGCATGGGCCACCACTAAAAACGTGTCACGACCCGCACCCGGAATTTGGGCATGAGTCGTGGGTACGTCCAGCCTACGCCGCAGCATCGGCGGTAGAACGCTGTCTAGGTCACAAACATAGTATATCCTGTCAATAGTCTCAACTCCGTACGGAGGACAATGATAATTAAATCACAGTTCTATAATATACTCAATCACAACTATAAACATAATGGCACGATGAGAATTGAAAGAGTTCTATTAAAAACCAACCACAATAATCCAACTCAAATCCTGGGTCTAAATGACCTCACAAAGTCACAAATAATAAATACATCTCAGTCTCAGTATAAAACAATAATGCAGAAAAGTAGTCTAAGAACAGGCTGGTAAGTTCTCCTCTAGGATAGGCACCTCCTCTGGGATTTCTGGAGTGAAATCTCCCTCTATTCCTGGGCCGTAATGAGTGGGGCAAAAGTCCTCCAGGTCCTCTGAAAATATTGTTATCCAGTCAGGATTGGAGCGAAGCACAAGCACTAACAGCAGTTTCATTAAATTGACAAAATCTATAAACACTGTAAGAGATACAAGATGGAAATAAATACTGAAAAATGAGGAGTACAGGAGAAATGAAATAGACAATAGAGTATCTAGCAATGAACAATAAATAGTGAATGCTAGGACAAGTAAATCTGAATAAAGATAAAATATCTAACTAAGTGTTTAAAATATTAGTTTATTATGTGATTGGCTTGGGACTGGATCAGGCTGGTTATATATGATTAGCTATGATTCTTGAAGGTTAGGCTAACCATATGGTTAGCTATGATGCATGATAATGGTCAGGCTAATCATATATAACAGCTATGAGGCATGATGATGGTCAGGCCGCACCCGACGTGAGATGTGGGGTGAGCTATGATGCATGGTAAGGGTGGATATGATCACATAATCTACTAATAGTTCCCCATCCCCGAGCTAGCACGATGGATTCCAATCACGACTCCTCATGATGGGGATCTAGGGTGCTAACCCGTGTATCCATAGTGTCGGAATCAAGTATGTAATACACTACAATTTATAGAAGTAATCAACCATGAAAACTGTCAGAGAATGTACTCGCCTGTGGTCCTGAGCAGAATGTGAGGATCGAGGTCCAAAATGGAATCATAATGACCTATTTATGGAAATTCAATGTTAATTAATGAATTAAAAGAATAACATGCTTAACAATTTAAAAACGAGGTTTCTAGGTCATGTCTAAGGTTTACTGGTCAATACTAGGTCCAACTGAGTCAAATTGGTCTAATTTTTGCTACTAACTAGCTATTCTAGGTCTTAGCTAGGTCCAACTAGGTTAACTAGGTCTTATCTATACCATAATAGTCTACATTAGACAATATCTAACTAAAGTAGTTATTATTAGTTATACTCACTATTTATTGGTTATACTAAATGTTTTAGTGATTTTAGTATATACTAGTTAGCACTAGTTACTACTTTACTACCTTAGTATTTCATCAAACCCATACCAATACCTACCAACACTATTACCTATCTACTGATACACACTCTAATTATCCCTCACAGTGAACACCTCACCACACCTACACAGTTACATAGCTTAAGTCAAAATCCTGCACACTGTCACTCATTAACACATAGGTATAATGAGCTCTATGGTACACACACTGAAATCTGGAATCCCCCAAATCCCACTGATACCCTAACTCCACACTGATACATATTCCCTAAATTGAATGCTGAAACACAGGTACTGATACTTAAACACCCAGATTTCTGAGATAAATTACACAGGTATCTCAACTGAGACTCAACACTAAGACACTGCTCTCTGAACTCAGTCCTCACACAGCCACACTCACTCACATGTCCTGCCACATAGCTCACTCACTGGCACCTACACCCTAACACTAATGCACCCTCACATTCAGACATGCTGCTACTGGATACAGGTTTATACCCAGCATAAATTCCCCTCACCCTGAACACAGCACACTTGTTACACTGTCCAAATCTCTCATTCTCTCAATTACTCACTCACACACACCTAATTATCCATGGACACAGATACAACACAGCAAATCTGCACACACTGAGGCTACACTGAACACACATATACCTATTTCCTCCCCCCTCTCAGAGTTACACACACTTTTGCCCAACTGAAACCCCACTGCTGATATATTACAAATGCTGATACCTCACAGTTCTCTCACTCACAAGCACACACAAAATCTGAAGCAATAACTCTACACACACAGGAATTTATACTCAGGTACATACTGCCTCTTAATTATCTACACACGGGTATTACTGACCTGCACATCCTCCTACAGTATGGACTGCACACAGGTATCAATTTCTGCACACTGCAAACTTGCACATAAACTCACCAAAAACTGATACACACAGATATCTTAAATACCTACACACTGATGCAAACTCTACAACACATTGGTTCATATAGGTAATACACTGAGAATTTCTCAGTAGCCACAGGTCATCTAACACCTAGGTAATACCCTGTCTACCCATTTGCACTGCACAGGCACTGATGCACAGCAAAGTCCCCCCCTCTCATGTGCACAGAAATCTCTCAAACCCGATACACAATGAAACCCAAACACAGTCTGTACATACCCGACTGCATCCCAGAATTTCCCCATCGATGTACATACAACACACAACCTATTAGCAACACAAATACATTCATGTATATAGTTCATATATCAAATATGCAGAAATTGAATAAGCTAGATAGATAAGTTCCTACTAGACATTTCATCGAACACTAGAAATGCAGAAAAACAGATCCCACCATATTACTCATGAACCCAAACATAAAACCCTAAAACTCGGGTTCAACCCACTCCCTGTGAGATGAAATCAGTCTACCTACAATACCTAGGGTTAGGGTTCCTGTTAATTGAGAAAAACCAAACGAAATTCATCAAACCCTAGATCTCCTAGGTTTTACCTGCAAAAATCCCTAAAATTCGAATCTACACAGCCAGGGGTGTTTCCTAATGGCCATTACCATCTAAAAATAGAAATTAAAGGAATAAAAACTAGGGTTTTACCTGCAGGGAAGGTTCTTCTATGAAAGTCCTTCCTTTCCGAGTTTCCTTGAGCCAAGTTCCCTGATTTCCTTGCTTTGGAGAAGGAGAAAATGGAAACCTAGGGTTAGCTCTCGAAAATTTGGGTGGGAGATGGATTTCTCTAGTGGAGGCTAGGGTTTCTCCTGTCTACATGAAGAATAGCCTAGAAAGAGGCTTCCTATTTATATTAACCTGATTTTAGGGTTTCTATGCACAGCTTTTAGACTAAACCCCCCTGACCCTCTCATGCAGAACCTAAAGGACTCAGGTTTAGGTCTGCTTGAGTATTGAGGGTTCACCCTAATTTTAAAATTCTAGGGTTTCGCTAGAATAGGGTTTACACATTAGGGTTTGGTCATTAGGGTTTGCCCTAAAGCATTCTAGGGTTGACCAAAAATCAAATATCACTAATAATAATATAATTAGTTTATAAAACTCAGCAATAAATTTAATACATAATTATTTAAAATAGCTAAATTACACAAATGCCCTCATATGGAAAAGTGGTAGTGACACAAATGGGCAGTCAGAGCATACTATTTAGACAGTGGAGGATATATTGAGGGCTTGTATATTGGACTTTAGATGATCATGGAAGGACCACCTAGATCTTGTAGAGTTTTCTTACAATAATAGCTATCAAGCGAGCATCAAATGGCACCATTTGAAGCATTGTATGAAAGAAAGTATAGGTCTTCTGTGTGTTGGAGTGACGTGGGAGAATGTCAGATATTGAGACCAGAGTTGGTAGTTAGCACTGTAGAGACAGTGAAGAAGATACAAGGGCACTTTCGAGCAGCACAAGGCAGGCAGAAGCAGTGGGCATATCTTCACTGTCGTCCCTTGGAGTTTAAAGAAGGCGATCATGTCTTCTTGAGGATATCATCTACTAGAGGCACTATTCACTTTGGAGGACACAACAAGTTGAGTCCAAGGTATATTGGACTATTTGACGTGCTAGAGCGAGTGGAATAAGTGGCGTATCGACTGTCACTACCACCTTCACTCAAAGGGAGTGCATAATGTATTCCTCGTGTCACAACTCAAGCAATATGTGGTTGATAGAAGTCATGTTCTCGACCACTCTGAGATCACCATTATGACGAGATTGTCATGCCAAGAGCAACCCGTGGAGATTCTTGATCGTCGAGAGAAGGTGTTGAGGAATCAGTCTATTTCTTTGGTCTGTGTGGCATGGAGGCATCACTCGCTAGGAGAATCCACTTGGGAGTATGAGGATGACATTAACAAATATTTTTCACATCTGTTCCAAGAGCAAGGTATGATTTACTTGGTTCTTTTCGTACCACATATTTTTCATTTCCTACCATGGGTTAGTTTTAATTTCGAGGACAAAATTTCTTTAATTGGGGGTAGAATGTAACCACCCTAAAATTTTTAATTAATAAAATTATATATATATATATATATATATATATATATACGTAGTTTTGTAAGAATAGTGATACGTGAGGGTGACCCCTACAACGTTAGTATATTAAAAATTAAAATTTCTCGTAATAAATAAAATAATTTTGGTATTATAGAATAATAATAATGATTCTAGTGTTAATAATAAATAAAATAAAATATAATAAAATATATTAATAAATAATTTAGTTGATAAAAAGAATAAATAAAATAAAAGTAATATAAATAAAGAAAGTATTAATAAAGTAAAGAAAAAAAGAGCACTTGCTAGTGCTACTAACAAAAGAAGCAGCAGCATAGACCTTTCACCCCCGCCCCTTAAACGCGGAAAACAACAACATACCAACTCGACCCATAACTTCCGTATATATATATATATATATATATATATATATATATATATATATATATATATATATATATATATATATATATGCATCCAATAAATGAAATCCAAACCTAGACCCTAATACTAAACCTAAACTCTACCCAACCTACCCTTAACAACCCGACATCCCCCCCAGCTGACCCGCACGAAAACCCCCATTCCCCCTATATATTTAGGCACAACACAAACCCTAACCCTAAAAATTTTCTTCACCGCACGGCTGGCGACCGCTGCTACAGTCGCCACGGGCTGCCCGCACGCACAGTCGCAGCATCCTTCAACCTCTTACTTTGAGGTAATGTAATCCCCTCATCTCCGCATCTTTTTGTGAATAGTTTATCCGTACGCGCTCATAACATGACTCTCTACGATTCTCTCCAAGCGGGACGAGTATTCGTATCCCGAATTGATCGAAAAATCGACCGAAAGTTGGACGAAAAATTGTTCCAAATAATTCAGAAATTAATCCAAGTACCCATGTTCATATCCAATTTTCTTTTAACCCGTTTAATATTTTAAAAATCTAATTAAAAGAACTTATTCACAGAATAACCAAGATTATTTTTGTTCCTTTAGTTTTTCATAGATTGCTTTATTTGTCAAGATATTTCTGTCAGAAGTTGACCAAAAACCTGTTTTATAAATCCTAAAAAATTGTAATACAGAGTGCGTCCCACCAAACGGGACCACCCCGTCGGGTACCAATTATACCAAAAGATGCGTATGATATTTTCTGACGTGCGAGCTTTTGCGAAAGTTGATTCGAATGTGTGTGCATGTCGAAATCAACCTGTATCCGTCGAATGTCTCCTGTATCAGTGTTTTACCAATTATCCTATTAGTTTGTATATGCTCTTCGGATTGCCACAAAAATTATGCCAACAGATCTGTGGTATCACGTTGGCCCTGTGACCCAAGTTTTATGCGATTCTGAGATAGTTGACCGGACTGCCTATTTGCGGGTCCTAGGGTTTGACTTGACGAGCGATTTTGTGATTGGCTCACCAAAATCCAAAATTGGATATACCGTTAATTTGTATCGATGTTTAGTATTTTTTTAACCTATAATTTGTCCAATTTAGAGACTTTATCCATGGCACATATTTTGGTGCAAAGTGGCCCATATATGGACCCGTTTTAACCCAAAATGACCGTTTTAGCCCCTGTGTCCAAATTGGATGAAAGGATAGTATTTTCTAGCTATCTTGCTTATGTTGGAGGCGTTGGTGATGTCTGTTGCAGCATTCAGAGATATTTTTTTAGCTTTTATATTTTCTGGATCGATGTACCTGTTATCTTGCATTATTTTATAATTATATCTTTAAAATTATAATATTAAATATTGTGCATATTGTAATTATTATTTATTGTATTATTTATTTATTGTTAAATGTTAGATTTATTTTTGGACTTGTGTAGTGGACGTAACTAGCTTAGTTTAGATCCATGGACCAACATTTAATTCTAGTTATTATTGAGCCCAATAGTATGCCCATTCATTAGGAGGTTAAGGGCCGGCCACCATAGGGAGGATAGAGACTCTCTCTTCTCATTTGTCATTCCAAATCTAGATTTAGAATTTTTTTCTTCCAAATTTATCATTTTCACACTAATTTCTACTCAAATTTCTTTCCAATTACTTTCCTATTCATTATTAGAGGCTAGTAGAATAAGGATCTACAAGGAGGAGCAAGGATCTACAAGTTGGAGGCTACTTTTACTCAATTTAGGAATTTTATTAGGAATCTATCTTCTAATAGGTACAATTCAGTTTTGTCCAACTAATTAGACTCTAAATTTGTGATTTAATTATTATGAACCACCACATATGGTAAGATTACCTATAGGAATTGGAATTAGATTCATAAGAGGCCTATGAAGAAAGTTATGTGGTGTTTTGGATCAATTTTGGGAGAATTCTGAGATTGGCACATCTTGTGTTTGTCAATTGGTCAATTAGACCAAATTAACATGTGTTTGATTGTGTGTGACTAGTGTCATATCCACAATTGGATACATGTAGGTCGTATCCCGATAATTTGGAGATATGGGTTGATTTAGGGGTTTTTCTCCGACACGGGAGTTTGAGCATGTCATATTTTGACACAGACACGTAGTTGAGTAGATAACACTTCGTGTTGTTCATATTTATAATTTTCTCATATCCTTTGGGATACGTTTGGTTGTGTGGTGGAGCTGTATCGCAAGCGTATCATAGAATGAGTGTGACACGGCTGCGGTGCACTCCACGTGTTTGTTTTATTGTATTTAAATTCAAGTTGACTTGGTAATATCTATTAAAATGATGTAATTATATGATTGTATGATTATGTATATATGTATATATATCTATAGTATTATATAGATATGTATATATAGTAATGTGTATATGTGTAGTGATATGTGTATATATATATATTGTATTATATAGATATGTATATATAGATATATATATGTATGATCATTATGTGTATGTTTATATATGTATATATAGATATATATATATATATATATATATATATATATATATATATATATATATATAGATATATATATATAGATGTATTTGTAACTCTAGTGCTATATATATATATATATATATATATATATATATATATATATTGATATGTATATATATATATATAGATGTGTGTTTTATCTAGTGTTATATATCTATATAAGTATATAGATGTGTGTGTTTGTGTGTGTGAGTGTTGTATGTAGTGAGGTGAGAAGGGGGTCAGGCAGTAGAGTAACTGCATTCAGCAATTAGCATCCAGCACAGCAGTAGCCTGCATCACCAGCCGCAGAGAGCAACAACAGCGAAGTGCAGTCATTAACTGCAGCACAATAGTATGCAGCAACCAGCATGGGCAAGCAACAAACCACTGCAGCATCAACATCAACTGCAGCAATAACAGCATGCAGTGCATCAGCTACAGCAACAGCGGCTGGAGCAGCAACTGCAGCAGCATGTGTCAGGACCCGCACCCGATGTAAGGGTACAAGTCGGAAACAACGCCCAGCCTACGCCACAGAATCGGCGGTAGAATGCTGTCTGGATAATCTATCTAACAATATAATGAACTACCAATAATGATAATATACTCAATCACAGAACTAAGATGGAATGAGCACGAATCAAATAAAGAATAGAATAGTCATAATACAACTCATGAGTCTAAAATAATACATTAATGAGTCTGAAAGAAGTAACAAGAATAAGCTGGAGACAAATCCAGTACAAAAGAATACTACGAAGCTACAACACCCGGGTCAACTGTTTCAGTTGGGATAAGTCCCTCCTGAACCAGGGTCTCAGAATCTAAACCCACAACATCCTGAGGTCCATAATAGGTAGGGTACCACTTCTCAGTGTCATCTGGAAAAATATATCCAGTCAGGAAATGAGCAGAGTACATCTAACAACAGTTCTAATCAATGATAAAAATAATGTAACAGTAAATAGATGTGGATAAACAAGATGCACAATAGATACAATAGATATATATACGATAAAGAAATACTGGAATAAATACAATAATGAACAATATTCCAATGAACAAGAATACTAATGACTAAGTGTGTGAGTAATAGCTTAACATGTGATCGGCTTGGGCAAGATGCAATGCGGCCTGGCTAATCATACATGCGGTGTATGATCAACACTATTCAGTAATCAGTACTTGATACAATAGGGATATTGATCATATATCTATACTAATACTCCCCCACCCTCGACTGGTATAATAGATCCAACCACGGTATGCTATGGCACAGGATTCCCCAAGAAGATATCTAGTCTTCCCGAGAATCAGTGTCTGTACATGTACAATATAACAAAACAATACTTGCACCATATACACCATATACCAAGGAATAATATCTCATGACGAGATCCGGATATAACAATCCGTGTAACCATAGTGTCAAGAGAACATGGATATCTACACTAGATACAATGAACATAGAGGATATCATAAATGAGAAACTATCAGAGAATGTACTCGCCTGAAGTCCAATGAATAGTCTCACAGATGTGTGACTCGGTACCTCGAAGACCTAGATATGGAATACAACATCAATACAAGGTTCCGAAAAGAGAATAAGTTAAACTAGTCAACTTCTAGGTCAAAAAGCCAATTCTAAGTCAAAAGTCAACTATAGTCAACTCTAAGGTCAACTATGGTCAACTATGGTCAAACCAAGGTCAACTATCTATTTCTAGGTTGCACAAGCCTAACACCAAAATATTTGGTCAAGATACTAAAGTCTAAGCCAAGAAACCCACATCTTAAATATTAGGATACCGTATCTCCGGATACGTAATTCCTAAGGTAACATCAATAATAATGTCAAACAATTATTCATAATAATATAGATTCATAATTTACAACATCCAATAGGTACCGTGGTTTTGAACCAACTTGGTATCTCAACAAAAATCACAATCTTGATACCCGAACCCCGTATCTTGAGTATCCCCAATTACCTTGGTTTCCTCAAGGTAATTCCCAATACCTTGGTATAATAATTACCCTTATATATATAATATATATATACTAATATTATGCATATAAAGAATTTAGCAATAATAATTTATTATCTCAATATTAATACATATATATATATATATATATATATATATATATATATATATATATATATATATATATATATATATATATATATAAACATATATATATAAAATCTGCCAACAGTCGTTGAAAACTGTGTTGAAAAAATACTAATTTCTGATACGCTGCTTTTAGTGACAATTTCTGCCTGTCGCTGAAGCTGCTGTCACTACTGCTGTTGGAATCCTGCACTGCTGCTGCTGCTTTGGTGACGGTTTGCAACCGTCACCGCTCCAACTGTCGCCGCTGCTGCTTCTTTCCTGCCGTCGCTGCTGCTATTAATGACAGCGGTTGCTGTCATTAATGCCGCCGCCTTAAGCTACAGCGGCTGCTGCTATTCTCCCGCTGCTATTAATGACAGTGGCTGTCATTAAACCTACTGTCGCCAAAAACCTATATATATATATATATATATATATATATATATATATAAAACTCATAATAAATATATATATATATATCTATATATATAATTACCAAATAAATTATAAATACACCCCCTCTATAATAATATGTACTTAATAGGACATAGCCTCAACACACATACACATAAATACATTATATTATATATCTAAACATATATATAAATAATCCCATAACAACTATAAATTATATAATTACCCAATTAAACATATATATATATTTTAATAACATATACATATATATCCATACAATATACTATAACATATATATTAATGCATGTAGAAGAAAGGCTACCTCATATATATTCTCTATATATAATACATAGATCTATGATACAACAAACACTATAATAAATATACTATAATACATATATAATACTATATATATATGCATAATTACAACTCATGAATTAAGAGCACAATAATTAGATCTACACAAAAATACACAACATATGGAAAGTATCACACTGTATCCTACTAGATCTAGGATACGCATATGACACGAGTCCACCACACATCCAATTGCACCCCGAAGGACACAAACAAGTCATAAATAATATTTATGAACAATACGAAGTGTCAAATATAGATCTACATGTCCGTGTCAAAATACGACATGTACAAAGTCCCGTGTCGGAGAGAAAATCCCTAAAACAACACGTATCACCAAGTTGTTGGGATACGACCTACACGTACCCAATTATGGACACGATACTAGCCCCAAATACATAAAATCATGCCAAATTGATCTATAGGATCAATTGACATACACAACAAATGTCAATATCGGAATTCCCCAAAATTGACACAAAAAGCACCATAACTTTCTCAATAGGTCTCCTATGAACACAAAACCAAATCCTATGGGTAGCCTATGCATATGGGTTGATTTTCTATGGTTAAATCTCATATTTAGAAGCTATTTTAAGGGGAAAACTGAATTGTACCTATTGGGAGATGGATTCCCAATAAAATCTCCAATTGAGATAAATTTGCCTCCAACTTGTAGATCCTTGCTCCTCTTTGTAGATCCTTACTTTCTCTTTCTAGATCCTTACTTCTCAAGTCTCTAATGGTGATTTGGGAAGGAATTAGAATAAAATTTGGTAGAAAAATAAAGTAGGAATGAAAGAAATTTGGTAGTGAAAAATTTTAGATCTAGATTTGGAATGAAAAGAGGAGAGAGAAATTTCTCCCTCTAATTAAATAGGCCGGCCCCTATTTCCCCTCCCTCAAGTTATCATATAATATCCAATATACCCCTTGGGGCCTCTCATGAAGAAATAATTAAGGAAGGAAGCTTCTAGTCTAATGATTTAATTAATTTAATCCATCTCCTTAACCATGGGCTTTCTAAATGGGCTAAGTTTAACTAATTAATTCATGTTGGTCCATGGGTCCAAACTAAACTAGTTAGGTCCACTAACACAAGTCCAAAATAATTAATTAACATCTAACAATAATTAAATAATACAACAAATAATTATTTATCAAGCACAATAATTAACTAAATAGGAAATTACTAAAATACCCTTTCTTAGAAAATGTGGTAGTGACAGCATGTTGCAGCAGCAGCAATAGCATGAGCAGTAGCAGCAAATCAGCAAGAGGCAATAGCAGCTAGCACAGCAACAAGGCCAACAATAACAACAAGATGGGCAGCAACTAGAGTAGTTAAGGTAAGAGGGTTAGCTACTAGTTCAATATTGCCTTTGGGCTCTGTAAGAGAGTAAGCGCAGTTGATGACCAGATCGTCTGGAAAAATCAACACTATCCCGACTCTAGAGTCAATATTGCCTTTGGGCCCTGTTCTTGAAGATCCATCGAAGAACATTCGCCAAACAACCACTGCGCTCGTTACGTTGGAGTCTGCCACTTTGTTTGGAATCTCGTCGTAAAATTTTAATATTTTTAGCACCGGATGGGCAACCAGGAAATCGACCAATGCTTGGCCCTTGACTGCCTTCTATGAAATGAATATCATGTCATATGGTGACAACAGTATTACCCATGTACCAAGTGAGAATTAAGCGCCCCGGGTTTGGTCATGAGAACCTTAAGAGGATTAACTAGCGAGACCTCGTGAATTATTTGCCCAACCACGTAATGTCGGGTTTTCTGAATAACAAAGACTTGAGAGAGATACTCCTTCTAAACGTTATTGTATATGTGTTCCGTGCTGACCATTATTCTGCTGAGATAATAGAAGGCATGCTCATGACCTGTATCACTTTTCTGGCCTAGTAGAGCACCGAAAGAGTGATCCATTACACGTACATACAGTAGGAAGGGTTTTCCAACAATAAGGGCTACCAAGATTGGGGGATTTATAAGATACTTCTTGTTGACATCAAATGCTTGCTGGCATTCTTCAGTCCAGATAAAGGAGTCTCCTTTCTTCATTAGCTGAGTGAACGGCTGACAATGCCCAAAGATGTTTGATATGAACCTCCTGATGTATGCTAATCTCCCATGAAGGCCGTAAAGTTCTCTGAGGTTCTTCGGTGGATGCATTTCAAGGATTATTTTAGTCTTGTCAGGGTCTTTGTGGATACCCTTCGACGTTGTAGTAAAATCGAAGAACTTGTCGCTGGAGACTCCTGTGAAGGATTTGGTGGGGTTCATCTTGACCCGGTGTTCCCGCATCAGGTCAAACACAGTCCCCAAGTCTTGGAGGTGGTCTTCTTGGAAGCAAATTTTGACAGTGATGTCTTTAACATAACACTCAACTGTTTTGCATATATGTTCGCAGAAGATGGTGCTCATAGCTCGCTAGTATGTAGCACCTGCATTCTTTAGGCCAAAGGACATAACTGTGTAGCAATATACCCCTATCGGTGTTCGGAACGACGTATGCTTCTCGTCGTCTGAAAATATCTTGATTTAGTTATAGCCTGAGAATCCATCTATGAAGGACATACGCTAGAAACCATATTAATCATTATGTCGGTGATCGAAAGAGGAAACTCGTCATTTGCACATGCCATATTTAGATCACAAAAGTATATGCAAATTTAGATTTTTTTGTTCTTCTTGATGACGGACATGATGTTGGCCACCCAATCCAGATGTTGTTCTTCTCGGATGAAGCAACTGTCTATCAGTTTGTTTACTTCATCTTCGATGCGTTAATAATATCTGGACGGAACCGCAGTTGCTGCTGCTTTACTGGATTAGCATCTGGCAGGATGTTGAGTTTCTGGACTACGATCTGGGGGTCAAATTCTGGCATGTCTTCATAGATCCAGGCAAAGACGTCGATATACTCCCTTACGAGCTATAGTAGGGATTTACGATCTTCACCGGACATACTTTTGATAATGAAGATAGGTTTAGGGGTAGATTCATCACCCAGATTAGCTTGTACAACTTCGTCTTCAGTTGGAGGTTCTCATTGTTCGAACCACAGCTCCCACTTTGCTCCTAGGCATTGGGCCCATGGCTAAATCTCAAAGGGTTCAGGTGGGTCATCTTCATCTTCTTTCGAGTAAACGAATGCCATGTTGACATATAGCATTTTCTTGAGCATTTTTTCATTGCATGTATCGGAGTCCCAAGATGAGGATTATGAAGAGTGAGAATATGGTTCGTCCACTACTTTTGTGTCTTCGGGAATCGATATAGGTGTAACGTGCCCCTGACCATTCCGAGTCGTGTGGTAGTAATCCTCGGACTTGATCGTCGGAGCTTGGAGAAGCAGAGTCAGTCGCCGACCTTTTCCATAATTTAGGTCTCAGTCACTTTTATGATCAACACCCATCTTCTTGATAAAGTGCTTGGCTTGAGAATTGTACCGGTAAAGTCACATTCTTCTGCCTTCAGGTTCTGGTTCTTGCTCCTCTGGGATGAAGGACTGAGAATATTCTACTCAGCCAAAGATGATGGGTTTATCTTTCCTCCTTCTTGCTGGTACTATGAAGTAGGAGCTTTATCTAGGGAGAATTCAGTTTACAGCATAGGTGGTAGTCACCTGTGTATGCAGTTGCTGGCCTAGTCCATGCTCTAAAGAATAAAAGGCCCTTAAATGTGTGACATTAGAGTAGTTCAAAGATAACCCCTTACTCATAAAGTAAGATATCTTTTCTAGGGGGATTACATTATCTAGGGAAGGAACATCAGATGAGCATCTACATATTCTCCCAGTTCATCTTTTACGTAATTACCTCCAATGCGAGCGACGACTTCAGTAGTTTCGTGCAAAGCTTTACCACCAATGGTTCTGAAGAAGTAATGGGTACTAGATCCTTTTTAGATAGTTGACTCGGACTTCGTAGGTGAACGACCAGAGGTTCTACTGCCTTCTTGTAAAGTTTTACTATGAGAGGAGGAGCCGTGTTAGGAGCCCGTCCTTTGAGACGGACACTCAAAGGCTCGTTCGATATTGCACCAACTGCCACTTCATCGCCGGCTTCTTTTATACCTTTGTCTTGGTAGACTATCTTGTATAGGATCGAGTCAGAGTAATAGTCTTTGATCCCTTTGAATGGATCAATATCAACAAAATCTTAGATGACGATGTTATGATCATCGACGTAGTTTAGGCACTAATGCAGAGTCGATGGTACGATCATGTACTCATGTATCCATGGATGTCCCAACAAGATGTTGTAAGATATGTATACGTCTATGTAGTAACAGGTGAACTCTGTTTTTAGATCGTCGATATGGCATTTCAGGCGAATATTACCCAGAGGGTAACTCCTTCCTGTGTTGAAGCCACTGATGGCAGTATTGGTTGCTGCCACCTGATGTATTGGGATGCCCAAAGTCTGAAGCAGACTCCACAGAATGATGCTAATGGATGAACCAGGGTCGATATGCATCTGGTACACCTTGATGGCGCCAATGTACCCTATATAGTACAAGGGGCAATCATGTCTATTATTCTTTAGCAACATATATTGTTGAGAGAATGTGATATTGGGTATTACCTCCATCACATTATTGCAATGGGGATATACAACAGGATTCTCTGCTGGCGGCTTGACCTACGTCAGATAGGTGTTAGAATTCTGTAATGCCTCTCTCAGAATATCCCGAGTATCCTTGGAAAGTCGTAGGAGCTCAAAAATTGACAACTTTGCCGGAGAATTGGTAAGTTGTGCCAAGTTATCAAAATTGTAGGATTTCTCCAACCAATAAGCCATCTCTTTTCGTAAAGGTTTCTCGAAGCGAGTCTATTTGTGCTTCTATTTGTCGGCTGCGGGAGGCTGAGAAGGACCCGGGTTAGAAGAAATGGTGGGAGGAATGACATCTTCATGAGCATTATGGTCGCGTTGTTAGGCGAGGCCTGACCTAGTTTTTTTGCTATAGCTTCTTCTGTAGGGGAGAAAAGGTATAGCATGATTGGATTTTTTTCCTTGGAATTAATGGTGGTAGGCATTGCATGTTGCATCAAGTCTGGAGCAAGATCCGGGTGAACCCACATGACCTTGCTCTGCAGCGTTCTAAAAGGTACCAACCCGACAACTTGGTCACAAGATGGAAGAAGATTGACAACCTCCATTATTGCCTCGAGATCGGGATAATACAATCTTGGGCTTCCATCACCGAAAAGTCACCAAACTAGAGAGATTCCATATTTGCGGCAATTGTCTTATCATAAAAGTCTAAGGTGAGGGCTTTGGAATTGAGCAGATGCTGGATATATCACTTCAACGTGTAGCAATCCTGCGTTGAATGGTAGACATACCGGTCATAGTGGCAATATTTGGGATTATCAACCTTGTCTGCCTTATTAGGGCATTTGATTTTTGGGAGCCGGAGCTTGTCTCCCTTCATTAGCACGTTGAAGATCTCTATTATGTCATTGTCGTTGAAAGAGTAAGTCTCTTTCGGCCTTGGAGCTTCGACTGATTTTTGATCCGTCGTAGAGGACTTTTTGGACACGTTGACGGTAAGGGCCTGTTTTCCTTTGTTGTCACGGGCTTCATTGTTGTTGTTGTAAGGACGCTTTCCCCTATCATCAGTGATAGAGATATGTATTCCTAGTATTCAGGCTTCCTTTAAATTTTTTTCAGCAGCGACGACACTTATTATGAACATTGTTCAGTTTTTGAACTGGGTAGAGCCCGTCCAAAGTCTGACTGTCGAAAGTAGATTTCTTTGGCACAAGTCCATTATTGTAGACTCAGGATTGTCAGGGGGTAGCTTTAGGGCATCTTGCCTGTATCGTTCTATGTATTCCCGTAAATGCACTTTTTTCTCTGAGTGATGTCCGTCTAAGAGGACATCGTTGTTGGCCCAATATTTATGTTGAGTTTTTGAATATGGCTATTCAATTAAGTTTATTATTATGGTAATCGATCAATCACTATAGTATCTTCTACTTAATCTCAGCATTATCCAGATATGTAATATTTGCTTCTGTATATTTTCTTATTCGTCTAACATGTACTTGAAGAAAGCAATAAGCAAGATAAGAAATAGACATATGCTATATAACGATGAGCCAAAGAAGGTATTATACCAGAAGATTTCGTCCAACCGTCAACGACTTATCTGGAGCCTCGCACCCAGGGGTTCCGCTGATTCCCAGATCTAGTTATCTTTGGACAAATACCGTAAAGGAAAATACATCTTCAAGTCTGCAGATGTTTCAGAAGTTTGGCGTCTTCAGTTCTCTTAGTTTTTATATATAATATTTTATTTATTTTAGTCTAGGATTGATGTATGCTGAGTCGTACTGGCAAATCCAAGTACCTATACCCAGATACCTAGTCTACTTAAATAAACCAAATAACCTATCTACCAAATCAGGCCACATTCATTAACAAAGTCTACCATACTTAGAAATTGAACTTGGGCCAAACTCATGTCGAACTCGGTTACCCTTTTAGTATAAAATCAACCAGTTCAATTAGCTCCTGATTTCAGGCCCAACGGTTAAAAATTTAAATTAAACCCTATCCGAATTCTGGCCGAATTCTGTTTGCCAATACCCTATAAATAGGATTGGATTTCCATATTCCTACTCACTCAACCATTCTCAATCTTTCTATCCTATAGTGAGTAAACCCTCAAAGCTTAAACTTTTTTATCTCTAAGATCAACTCCCTAGCCTTCTGTAATCACCCTGATTTTTCAGAATATTTTTAATATAATTATTCCTAATTTTTTGGTATTTTTCTGGAATTAAAACTTAGAAATTTATAATTAAAAGATTTTTTATATGCTGATATTTGATGATAAAATATTATGGAAATAATATTTTATGGTGTAAAATGAAAAACCGGACATAGGGTAATTTTCTGTGAATTTATTGGACTCCGGAATCAGTTTTAAAGCCCTAAAAACCAACGTAGAATTAAACCCAATTAAACCTGACTGAACCGAACCAAACCGTTGACTGAACCGAACCAAACCGCTGACTGAACCAAACCAAGCCAACCCAGCGTAACGGGTCGGGTCGGGTCGGGGCGGATCCGAGTCAAACCCGACCCGGACCCGAACCCAAACTAAACCCCATCGAAAATACTGTTCCTGACCTATGAAACCCTCGTAATGCGTGCCCAGCCGACCGAAATCCTAACGCTGCCGCCCCTTTCTCCAGATCCCTCTTCTCTGCCGCTTCCCGCTCGAACCCCTCGCCGTGGACCACCCGATCACGATGCCACCGTCCCTCCTGCAATCCCCTGCACCTGAGAACCACCTGTCCCCGATCGTTACAACCACCCGTCCCCGATCATCTCCTCCCCCAACTCCACCGGACTGCCCCGCCTGGAACACCACCGCCCCCATCGGCTTCCTCTTCTCCTTCTGCCGCCTGACCCTGTACGGCCAACTGACCCCCCCGCATGGCCCGACAGTGCAACCATCTCGTCCGGTCCACCCCGCAGCGACTCCGGCCCGGCCACTCCACCAACCGCCTCCGCTCGCGTCGACTCGGTCCGGTGAAGCCAATCCCTGCCAGCGCAGTCTCCGACGAGCCCACCCCGCTGTCTCTAGATCAAAACCCTAAACCCTAGAGCAGCGGACACGGACACGGACGCAGGAGCTCTCGACCCGGACACGAACAAACACACGGACACGTGAAATTCAGATTCACGGAGCCCTGTTCAGGTAGCATTTCCTTTCTCTTCGTAATTTTGTTTTCGATTCCGTCTGTTGCAACGCGTAGACTGTGTAAACCTCTCGATGCCCGTGTAACCCACTCGGTGCATCGCGTCCTGTGGTGATCGCAAACCGTGATCCAAAAATAGGAAAACCAACACCTTGTTTCACCCCGAAACTGAGTGCGCCCCGCCAAACGGGACGACTTGGTCGCACGCGGTCTTTATCGAAATGTGCGCATCGTTGATACGGAGATGTGAAATTTTGTAAAAGTTGATTTGGATGTGCGTGCATACCGAAATCAACGCGTATCCGCCGACAACGTCCAGTATCCGCCTAGTCTGGAACAAACTGTAACTTTGTGTACATACGTCAGATCGAGACGAAACTTGCGCCATCGGACTCATAGCAATTCGCTGGTCCTGTGACCCAAGTTTGGTTCGATTCCGAGAACGTTGACAAAATCTCGTATAGTAGGCCCCACCGGCTCCACTTGACGGGCAATTTTGTGATCGGCTCATCAGAATCCAATTCTGGAAGTTCTGTTGGGTTCGTATCATCGTTCTTGACTTGTTGATACTAAGTTTGATGAATTTGGAGACCTTTGACCCTGATACGCTTTTCGGTGCAAAGTGGCCCATATATGGACCCCGCTTTGACCCGAAAATGTCATTTTTGCCCTTGTTCCCAAATTGGACTTAAGGACAGGCGTTTCTAGCTATTTGATATCTTCTGAGACAGTTGGTGATGTTTATTACAGCTTTTGGAGGAGTACCTACCGGATCCACTGATACAAGGACGACTGTTGGTATTCAAATCCCAGGCAAGTGTACCTTGCCAAACTCTGCAGTATTGTTACATATTTTTTTTGATTCATTTATATTGCTGTGTATGCTTAACCTAGGACTGTGTGACGTACTTAGTGTCTGATTATTAGTCGGGTGCCAACACCGTACGCGGTATTGTGTATTGTCATCTAGAGATGGACATTCGTGACCCCCTTTATATTCTCGTACATGTCTCACCAAGTACACTATAACCCAGGACACTTGACACTTTAGATAAGGCAGGATCTTCCTAAGATATTCATGGTGATTCTGTATAAGATACAGGACTTGACAGAGATACTATATTCATAGATACTTTATGACTTGTTGTATTAGCTATGATCGTGCGTGACATGTACATGAGACGTTATGGACATGAGATATGTGGTTACATTGGGTGGGGAGAGACACACAGGCTACAGGCTGATTATACATATATATCCCCTATTATTGTGAGGCGCAAGACTCTGAAACCCGAGCTTGGCCCATTACTCATTATCACTGCTACCGGCTCCCCGACAACGAGCTTGTAGTGGTTTCGCCTGAGTTCTAGTGCTGCTCTCATCTTGTATATCATTTAGCTGGTTATTTAGTGTTCCCCTATTTGTTCCATCTATTGCTGGAGAGACACACAGGCTATAGGTTGACTATATTATGCCGGCTTCTCAGTCTCCCGCTGAGCTAGACCACCTCATGATATCACTGCTACCGGCTCTCCGACACAGAGCTTGTAGTTATTTCAGCATGAGTACTATTGATGCTCTCTCTTGCATTTCACACAGATGATTACATACTTACCCTCTTTATTTCATTATTTACTGCACTATATTTATTTTGGCTTGTATTATCTATACCTTGCTATGTCCCCTGAGGACCTGAATCCGGATTATGTCGCCAGGATTTGTAGATGAGATTTATCCCGAGGTATACGGTACAGCAGCAGTAGCAGGAGCAGAAGCAGAAGCAGATACAGGACCTGTACCGACACCCGAGGATGAGGTGTTAGCTGAAGACCTTTCCTGAGCATCCATGTTACATGCTCAGTATTTATTTTATTTAGTCATTTATATTTTGGTCTGTTGAACCATTGTATCAGATTTTATCGGATTATTCTCCGGAGCACTTTGTGAGACTGTTTGATGATTTACATTTCTTATATCTGTGGATCATATTTTATCTCGTGTGGATGAGATTAGTTGTGCCATATTGTCATAGACTTTTTTTTACAGCTTAAGTACGCCCTGATGGATCCATTAAATTGGGTTTATCCATCGGTGCGTGCTGCTGGCCATTGCCACGTGTCTGGTCCCTCGATATTTTGGGACTGGGGTATGACATTGTTTTTGTGGTGGCCCATATAGGTCTACGACTAAATTGTTCATTTTCAACTTAGGGACTGAACAAGCCTGCCCTAAGGATAGGATAAGTTATAGGATCTCATCCATTGTTTGAACCATTTTTGAACTCTATATCGAACTCAAAATTGTTACTTGATTTGCATCCTGTGTTGATTCCTCTGAGCGTTCTTATAGTTTATCTTTTGGTTGCAGAGAAATGGATCCCAGGACGGAGATGAGAATCCCTTGGATACGCCATACGACGCTGTGGTTACTTATATAGACGGAGTGACACAAGGGAATAGAGGACAAACATCGTAAAGCAATCAAACCGGCCAACCTAGTCCAAGGTTCCGGCATGATAACATTCCACCTCCGCCATAATTTACTCCACAAATACCAGTTTTCCCGCCAGGGCAAGCCATGGACGGGCAACAGATATTTTAGATAATATATGCCATAATGCAAGCCCAACAGCAGGTTCAGCACGAGGCTCAGCGTCACGAGGCAGAGTATTTGAGAACCAGCCTAGTATCAGCAATGGAGCAGGCAAACCCACCAGCGAGGCGATCAGCGACAGGATCTATCACCAATTTTTGTCAGCTCAAGCCTTATACCTTTTTTGGTAAAGAGGGGCCAACAGAAGTTCACGAATGGCTCACGAACATACAGCACCAGTTGGAAGCAGCTGAACTTCCAAGAAAGAAATGGATGACTGCGGTCAGAATGCAGTTGACTAAAAATGCACATCATTGGTGGTTATCAGAAGAGAGGAGGCTCGGACAGGACCGAGTCACTTGGGAAAAGTTCTCCAGACTCTTCCGAGAGATGTATAATCGAGCAGTTGCACGGTCGGAGCTCAGAGACAAGTTCAACTGCCTTATCCAAGGCAATATGTCGGTAGAAGAATACAACGCAGAATTTATTCGTCTGAGTCGCTTCGCCCCAACCTTGATTTTGACAGAGAAAGGGAAAGCTGAGAAGTTCTTTGACGGACTGAAGTTTGAGCTACAGAGGTTGATTGGATCGATTGCACCTATATCATATACCGACGTCCTTGCAGCAGCACGACGCATGGAGCGCGTCACTAGAAGGGAGTCAAATCTGAAGAGGCCAATCATACCAGCACCATCCAGGACAGCACATAGGGATTCAGCAAAACAGTCCCAGAGGAGTATGCCAGAGAGAACAGCACACATGGCCATATCTCTCCCTACTTTCCACCACTGCGGCAAGATAGGTCACATCGAGAAAGAATGTAGACGCAAGTTCGGACTATGCCTGGCTTGCAGATCCAACCAGCATCAAACCAGAGACTACACCGAGCGCAGAGAGGGAGCACCGAGACTAGCTTTACCTGCACCACGACCAGCTTATCCAGTAGTAGGAGCACCGCAGACAGGAGTTGGAGGAGCCAGACCACCAGTTCCAGAAGAAAATCAGCAGAGACCACCACTAGCACCAAAGGCAGCTCTATTTCAGCTGGCTTAGCAGCAGAGAGGCCAAGTTCAGGGACGAGGCCAGGCATTTACATTGGCCGTTGAGGAGGAAGCTACTGCAGGAGAGGTTATCGCAGATACTATTTTAGTAGCTTCATTATCAGCTGTAGCTTTATTTGATTCTGGAGCATCGCATTCATTTATAGCAGCTAGCTTTGTAGCCACCCATAGAGTAGCTATTGTACCCCTTCCGAAGATGAAGAGAATTCTTACGGGAGGTGGAATTATCCCGGTTTATGACATCTGTAGATCATGTTCTGTAGTAGTCTGTGGAAGAGAGATGCGAGCTCAATTTTTGATCTTTTCCATGCCGGATTATGATGTTATACTTGGTATGGACTGGTTAAGTCAGTACCATACGACTCTTGATTGCCGACTTGGACGGGTTATATTTAGACTGCCTGGACATCCAGAATTTGAGTTTCTACGGGGAGCAGTAGAGCAAGGAGTTCAGCCTACTCTTAGGGTACTATCTGTAGAAGGGGAGACAGGTTACCCAAGAGTTATATCTGAGTTTGTGGATGTATTTCCTGATGATCTTCCAGGTTTACTGCCTGATCGGGAAATAGAATTCATAATAGACTTAACTCCAAGAGCAGAGCCTATCACTTCATCAGTATATTGGCTAGCACCTAAGGAGTTAGTGGAGTTGAAGGAACAAGTTGATGATCTTTTGGAGAAGGGTATTATCCGGCCCAGTATTTCACCTTGGGGAGCACCCAAGTTGATGATCTTCTCTCTTTACCTTCACCTGGTGATAGCCTGACCTCAAATCAATCTTTGAAAACACCCTCGCCCCGCTCAACTGGTCGAAAAGATCATCTATCCTCGGCAGCGGGTACTTGTTCTTGATAGTGATATTGTTCAAAGCTCTATAATTAATGCACATGTGCACCGTGCCGTCCTTCTTCGGTACGAACAATACCGGAGCTCCCCATGGTGATGAACTGGATTTGATGAAGCCTTTGTCCTGCAGCTCCTCAACTTGCTTCTTCAGTTCTGCCAGCTCGCTATTGTTGACTCTATAGATATGTTGTGAAATGGGCTCCGCTCCTGGAACCAAGTCTATAGAGAATTCAACATCTCTGTCTGGCGGCAAGCCTGGCAACTCTTTTGGAAATACATCCAGGAACTCCGCTATCAGAGGATGTGGCAACTCCTCTTCTTCCGTCCTGGCTCCGCAAAATGTGCTCCCTCTCTGTTCCGCTGCTCCTCTGACGACCTCAAACTCCGGCTCTCCTGGTGGTCTAAATAATACTCTGCCTCTATAACAATCTATAGTAGCATGATGCCTACTCAACCAGTCCATTCCGAGTACAATATCGTACCCCGGAAGTGGCATGACAAGTAAGCTCACGCTCAACTCTCGGCCTCCTACTGACACTCTCCGGTCCTTGCAGTGATCACGGACTAAGATGATACCTCCACCAGTCATGATCTTGCAAGTCCCAGCTAATGGTTCTGTGTCTAAATGATGTCGAAGTGCATATGATACAGACATAAAACTATGGGAAGCGCCAGAATCGAATAAAGTAAATACGGGAATACAATCGAGAAGAACCGAACCTGTGATCAAGTCTCCTGCTGGCTCGATCTCCTCGACTGCCATGGCGTACGCTCGCCCCTGGGGTGCACCTCTCTGCTGCTGATGCTGGGCAAACCTCTGATTTTGGGTGGAAGTGGTCCCCTCTGTTGTTGGCCTCCTGGTACGGTAGGTACCCTGCCTGGTCCTCTCTGGGCGGCTGCTCCACCCTGACCTGGACGAATGGTAGGGCAATCCTTCAGCTGGTGTGTCGTCGATCCGCAGTACAAACATGAGCCTAACCTCTTCCTGTAGTTCTCTCTGGTATGTCCTGTCTTCCCGCAGTACGCACACTGGATGGCGGGCTGAGTCTGCCTCTGCTGCTGTTGCTAGACCTGCCCTCGGGCTGGTGCCTGGTGCTGCTGGTGCTGTTGCTGAAAGGGCCTCTGCTGCTGTTGCTGAAAGTGTGGACGCTTGCCTGGTCCCGCACTACTGTTTGCTCCTCCGGAAACATCGTGTCCCCTCTTGGACCTGAGGTCCAAGTCATCCTCGGCTATCTGGGCATACATCAATATGCCCTCAAAGGTGGCGGTGCGACGTCCCGACGTGCGAGACTTGATCTCCCTTGATAGCCCCTTCCTGAACTTCCGGGCCCTGTCCCCCGGATCTCTAATCATTGACGGCGCGAAGCGGCTCAGACGGCTAAACTCCGCGGCATACTCATCGACGGACGAGCTCCCCTGGACTAAGTCATGGAACTGACTCTCCAAGGCTCCTAGGGCAACGTCAGGAAATAATTTCTCCTTGAAGAGCTCCCTGAAATCCTCCCAAGTGAGTCCCCTCCGCAAGAGTCTCGGCTCAGTGTGAAACCACATCAAGGCAATGTCGAACATCTGGCTGCCAGCGGCCTCGATCTTGAGCGCCTCTGGAAGCTGCGCCAAACGCAAGTTTCTCTCGATGTCCTCTAGCCAATCATCGGCGTAGAGTATCCCTTCTGTCCCCTTGAACTCCCGAGGCATCATCCTCTTGAAATCCATAATGGTGCCCGGCCTCTGTTGTTGCTGACCGGGTTGTTGCTGCTACTGAGTGACTCTCTCCACAGCCTGGAGAGCCACTTGGTGAGCATTCTCCATGTTCACCCTCATCATCTATGTCTGGGCCTGATGTGCCTCAGCCTGCACTCTCTGGGCCTCTGCCGACGTCCTCTGGGCATCAACCATGCCCTGAATCAAAGCGAACATCTGTGCCCCATCGACGGACACACCTCCTGGTTGCTGGACTGGTGGTGGTGGAGGTGGTGGTGCCGTCGTAGCTGTGGGGACCCTCTGAACTGGTGGTGGAGGACCCCCGAATGCTGCAGACACTCCCACATGTACTGGAGATATAGGAGGTGCTGCTGATGTCTGTCCGGCAGCGCGAGAGGTGGCAGACCTCTCTGAATCTGCTGCTCCGAGTCTCTGGGACCTTCTTGGCGGCATCCTGAAGACAGATCGAACAATAAACAGTGAATGCTAGAACAAATGTATCTGAATAAAGATAAAACATCTAGCTAAGTGTTTGAAATATTAGTTTATCATGTGATCGGCTTGGGACTAGATCAGGCTGGTTATATATGATTAGCTATGATTCGTGAAGGTCAGGCTAACCATATGGTTAGCTATGATGCATGATAATGGTCAGGCTAATCATATATAACAGCTATGAGGCATGATGATGGTCAGGCCGCACCCGACGTGAGATGTGGGGTGAGCTATGATGAATGGTAAGTGTGGATATGATCACATAATCTACTAATAGTTCCCCATCCCTCAGCTAGCACGATGGATTCCAATCATGACTCCTCATGATGGGGATCTAGGGTGCTAACCCGTGTCTCCATAGTGTCGGAATCAAGTATGTAATACACTACAATTTATAGAAGTAATCAACCATGAAAACTGTCAGAGAATGTACTCGCCTGTGGTCCTGAGCAAAATGTGAGGATCGAGGTCCAAAATAGAATCACAATGACCTATTTATGGAAATTTAATGTTAATTAATGAATTAGAAGAATAACACGCTTAACAATTTAAAAACGAGGTTTCTAGGTCATGTCTAAGGTTTACTGGTCAATACTAGGTCCAACTAAGTCAATTGGTCTAAATTGCCACTTACTAGCTAACCCTAGCTATTCTAGGTATTTACCTAAGTTTCTAAGTCCATACTAGCAAGTTCAAGCTTATATCACCCATATATAACTTATTACCTAAAATATCTTGACCTATAGTGAATATCTCACCCTGAACCACAATATCTTAGTATTGGTCAATACCTAGATTTTAGATCTCCTTAGATATTAAGGATACTAAGTATCATACAATATATATAGTTAGGTATACATATAATCAATAACTTAACTACTAGTATCTCATTACCTATACACTTTATCACTACCCTTGGCATAAACTGATACTGAACCTACTAAACCCTGAATTATTACTCTGCCTCCCTTATCTATCACTTGGTGAAATTTGCCACTATATACACACATATTATTCCACAGGTTCAGTCTGAACTACACACTTAGACACACTAGGACTAACATGTTGATACACACAGACACTTGAGGTATTGGACTGAAACTCCTTACTGATAATGAGAACTCCACACACTCAAACTGGTCAGGATCTCCCTGCACCTAGGCTATAACCTACCTGTGAGGAACCCAACTGCTATCTCACACACTGGGCAGGTAACTTACTGCACACAACACAGCCACACACAATACTGTTACACTGAACACACACTCTGTTTCCCTAACCCCAGATTGCACACAGGTAAAACACAGTCACTGATACTCTAGTTTTTACACAGCTAACACCCACATACACAACTGAATTGATACACTCCTATTTATCCATCTCAGAACTTCCTCCCTTACAAACCTGCACCCTAATGTTGCTGCCAAAACAACACTTGTTGCTGCTACACACAGACACACACTTGTACACCCTCACATACTGTTATCATTCACACAGGGTCCCTCATACTGAACTTACCCAACCTCACTGAACATACACACAGTTTAAAAGCTGAGTACCTCACAGTCCTCACAATACACATGTACACATACATACTGATACTCACTGAAATCTGGAATTTCTGAGACACACCCAGTTTACATAGAATCCCCTATTGAAACCAACTAGAACCTGTTTTCCCCCATTCACTTGTGTGCACACAAATACACATTAATATATAGGACCAGGAAAATGACACTGGCACTCTATACCTACACACACATATTACCCAAAATACTGATACATACCCCCTACTCTAATACCTACACACACACAACTCAGAACTCCTCACTCAGAGTTACACACAGTTTAGCCCAACTGAAACCTCACTGCTGATACATTACAAATGCTGATACACAGGCATTGGGACACAGCATTCTGTCCTACACTTGCACACTAGGATCCCCTGTTCACTGCACAACACACATAATTATACACACTGACAGGAACCCCAATTCACACACATATACATACTCAATTTGCCTACTGAACACACAGGAAAACATACAGGATTCAAATGCCCTAAATTTGAACTAAGCCTAGGCACACATGCTGATTCCACACAGTTCCCCTCAACTCACCCTGCACATAGGAAATTAACATAGTTGATTACACAACTAGTTACTAATAATAGTTCCCTAAATCTGAATACTGAAACACACACCTATATGTTGATACTCACTGAAATACCTAACCCAGAATTCTCAAAACCCGACTGAACAGAGCCTTCCCCCATCCCCCATCGATTTGCATACACAGCATAGCCACAGAATCTCCCAAACCCGACTGCATACTGGTAAAATTTCCTACACACAGATCTCTCCCCTAATACACAGGAAACCAACAAATAGCTAAAACACAGTTCAAAAGTATTATGTATATAGATGGGTATATTGAAACATGCAGTTAATTAGTATACATAGATAGGCAACCCTAACAATCATTTCATCAAACACATGATGTGCAAAGAACAAATATACATACAACCCATGAATCCTCAACCCAAAAACCCTAAAAATCGAGTATCAACCTACCCACATGAGATAAAATCAACCTACCTTCGAATATCTAGGGTTAGGGTTTCTGTTAATTGGGGAAAACTATGTTGGGGACACTTAAACCTAATCAAAACCCTAAATTCGAACTACACACAGTTTTGGGGGTTCCTAATGGCCATTACCATCTAAAAACAGAAATTAAAGGAATAAAAACTAGGGTTTTACCTGCAGGGAAGGTTTCTTCAATGAAGTTCTTCTTTTCCAAGGCTTCCTGACCCTCGTTCCTTGCTTTCCTCGCTTTGGAGGAGGAGAAAATGGAACCTAGGGTTAGGGTTTCGAATTTTTGGAGTGGGGAGGTGGTTTCTCTTGTGGAGGCTAGGGTTTCTCTCTCTATATGAAGAATGAGAGGGTTCCTTTTATATATAGGCCCAGTTAGGGTTTCTAGTGTATGGCCTAGGTTTAACCCCTAGGTTAGGTCATGTAGAACCTAATTAGCTAAGGTTTAGCCAGTCTAGGGTTTGAGGGTTCACCCTAAAATTTGAATTCTAGGGTTTCACTAGAACTGGGTTTACAATTAGGGTTTAGTCATTAGGGTTTGACCTAATGGGTTCTAGGGCTTGACCTAAAACAATCATCAAATAAATAGTTTTAAAAATCTCAGCAAATTAATTAAATAAATAATTATTCAAAATGGCTAAATTACACAAATGCCCTTATATGGAAAAGTGGTAGTGACATATTGTGAGGCGCAAGACTCTGAAACCTGAGCTTGGCCCATTACTCATTATCACTGCTACCGGCTCCCCGACACAGAGCTTGTAGTGGTTTCAGCATGAGTTCTAGTGCTGCTCTCATCTTGTATATCACTTAGCTGGTTATTTAGTGTTCCCCTATTTGTTCCATCTGTTGCTGGAGAGACACACAGGATACAGGTTGACTATATTATGCAGGCTTCTCAGTCTCCCGCTGAGCTAGACCACCTCATGATATCACTACTACCGGCTCCCCGACACAGAGCTTGTAGTTGTTTCAGTCTGAGTACTATTGATGCTCTCTCTTGCATTTCATACAGATGATTACATACTTACCCTCTTTATTTCATTATTTGCTATATTGTATTTATTTTGGCTTGTATTATCTGTACCTTGCTATGTCCCCTAAGGACCTGGATCCGGATTATGTCCCCAGGATTTGCAGACAAGATTTATCCCGAGGTATACGGGATATCAGCAATAGCAGGAGCATAAGCAGATACAGGAGCTGTACCGTCACCCGAGAACGAGGTGTTAGCTGAAGACTTTTCCTGAGCATCCATGTTACATGCTCAGTATTTATTTTATTCAGTCATTTATATTTTGGTCTATTGAACCATTGTATCAGATTTTATCGGGTTGTTTCCCGGAGCACTTTGTGAGACTGTTTGATGATTTATATTTCTTATATCTGTGGATCATATTTTATCTCGTGTGGATAAGATTAGTTGTACCAGGTTGTCGTAGACTTGTTTTTACAGCTTAAGTACGCCCTGATGGATCCATTAAATTGGGTTTGTACATCGGTGTATGCTGCTGGCCATTGCCACGTGTCTGGTCCCTCGGTATTTTGGGACTGGGGCGTGACACCTTCTAAGTGCCAAGTGCGGTCTCGGTCTAGAAGTCTATAGAGTTGTAAAGAGCTTGGTTCATCAAGCCTCTCTTCTATGTGAAGTTGTGAGCCTTCGTATCAAAACTCATGGTGGGTGAAGTTGCGAGACTTTGGATCAAATCTCGTGGTTTAAAGAAGTCGTAAAGTCTTCTGATCAAAGCTTGTAATTCACTATTAGCGATTATAGTGGATACTACTCCGAGCAAGAATTTTTGGGACTGGACTAGGCCTCCCACAAGGAAACCAATATACATCACGGTGTTTGTATTTGCTCTCTCTTACTCTTACTTCTTTACGTTACTGTCTTGCATATACACTATTAGTTGGTAGCCGCCTTTACTCTGCTTAATTTTTAATTGGGTAGATTATTTTGCTGCACTATATCCACACCCCTCTAGAGTTGCCTTACGATCCTTCAATCGTCATGTTATTTCTCTCGTTATAGAATCGAGCAAGGAAAAGAATTTTAGGTCTTCAAATGAGGAGATACAATTCTCTTGTAGACTGGAAAAGCAATCGAAGGCCACTCCAGACAATGTCCCGACAAAGAGGTAGGTAAGAAGAGTATCGCTATGAGGTAGATGACCTGTTGGAAATAACTCATGTATTGATAAGGCAATATCTTCCGGTCAAATGGAGTCATGGTGAAAGGCTTGTACTTGGGCGCATATTGTATATTTTTCCATTCAAGAGGATATGGTTGTCATATCCCGAGCTCGCATACTATGTCACGACTGCCAATTGAGTCCAGGTAGACTTGAAGTTCTCGTATTTCTCATATTGCTTTCTGGGCCTCATCTACTGTAACGCCCCAGTCCCAAAATATACGGGACTAGGCCACGTGGCAATAGCCAGCTAATACGACTCTGTGGGATTACCCAATTTAATGGACTCGACAAAATGTAATGCGCTGTCCTAAAATACTAACAAGTTAAATACTAATATAAAACAGGTAATCTAATCTTATCTGCAATATAAACAAGAAATACTAAAATAAATGCTGGAAGATAACGCCAGTCTGAAATATCATAGTACAATCCAAAATGTCTGGTGGGAACAAACCCACTACTATGACAAAATAAAAGTACTGAAAGACAGATAAAAGAGTAATGACTAGGGCATCGGCTGACTAGATAATGATGCTCCAATCCTAGGCGGAAAGCCTACCAAATGATCACGGGAACTCTGACGGTAGCACCTCTAGCTCCTCCTCGGATGCGTACCTAGTCTCCTTTCCGGGTCCGTACACTGTAGGATAATTTGCCTTGTCCAAATCTGAAAGGGAACCAGGTCCTCAGAGGGACATAACGAGATACAAAAATATATGCCATATATAAATACTGAATAAAATAAAAGGGTATGCTAACCATCAAAGTGAATGCAATGTGAGAACAACCTTGGTATATATGGGTAGGTATAGGCATAACGTCCACACTCCGAAGAGCGAGGTATCTGTACATGTAACATCCATCATTCCGAAGAATAAGGTATCTGCAATCATATATGTCTGTATCTCTCCGAAGAACGAGGTATCTGTATAAAGGAAGTCATTAGATCCGTGGCTCCTCTGGATACTACGGAATCCAAAGTGTGTATCCCATACACCTACTAGCTGTCCTCCCCGCCCAATGTAGATATACAAGTCGAATACATGACGCACATACCGCATATCTATATGCCAAGTCTCTACTAATTATATAATCCTGATTACGTACTAAACCGTGATGCATGTCACACGCGCCGATAGCTAGTCGGGTACGCAGACCCGCATCCCAATATAAATTTATCACCGTGATGCGTGTAAGAGTGTCAGGTCTCAGAAGATATTAGAATATCCTCACAATGATGGATGAGTCTGCTAGTGACTAGGTCAAGTATACTACTCATCGATGCATTCGTCGAATGTACCCGAGTCAATCTCGGACGCGCACAGTTGTATAAAATAATGCAACAAGATATCATACAACATTTGTATAATTTAAATTAAAAAGTAAATATGGCAAGGTATCTTGCCTGGGTCCTCAAGCTGCGAATGCCAATAGCCTGCATCTGAAGTCTCTCCTGACTGTTCCAGCGACCCTATACATGTAATATAATATAGCAATTCGATCAACAGACACTAAAGTAATACGCTTAGAAACACTACGCTGCTCTTAGGCACTGATGCAAGGGTCATGCTGGTCAACTAACAGAGTCGCATGTGCACGCAGCTAGGACATAAACGTGTCCTGTCCTCAGTTACCGTGTACCACAAAGCAGTAAATTACCAAAGTCCTGTTACGAAACTAATTACGTTTTATACAGAAATACCTGTCCAAATTATCATATTTAAGGTGCACTTGGTCGATGTCTAGGTTTTTAGGTAAATCATAAAGTTTTTATTAACAAGTCATTTATTATTTGAGTAATTACTAATCATAAATTACTAATATATATTGACACACACACACATATATATCAGTTAGGGTTTAACCATTACTCGTGTCCGTTTGATGATACATTGACACCACGATACATGAAGAATAGAATGAATTAAACATGCATACCTAGTCGTGGCCGAGGGGGGGTCTGGTTCGTCCGGCCTGTTCTCCGACGATCGGCGAAGCTCCGACGTTATATAGGAAACAGCAACGGCAGCAGCAGCAGTTGCAGCAGCCTTGGCAGCAGCTGTAGCAGCGGCTGGCGGCGGGGTCAGTCGTGGGAAAGGCGGCAGTCAAGCTGGTGGTGGTTGGCTGTGCTGGCAGGTGGTGGTCAGGCGGCTGGGAGATCGGGGTCGGGTTGAGGTAGAGTCGGGGAATGACGCGGGTTGGCGATGGTGATGTTGATGATGGTGGTGCAAGTGGTGGTTGGCGGTGGTGAAGGTGATGGTTGCTGATGGTGCTGGGGTGGTGGAGATGGTGAGGCTGGGGCGGTGGTTGGCGGTGGTCAGGCGGTGGTTGGAAGCCGGAAGGGGGAGGAAGCGGGTGATGATGGTGATCGGTTTTGCTAGGGTTTTGAGTAGGTTTGGTTTTTAGGGTTTGGAGAGGAAGAGTTGTATTTATATTTGAAAGAGGGAAAGGGGTTGTTATCGGAAATTAGGCTGGCTAGGGTTCCTTGGGGTGGGGAACATGTTGTCATGAAGGAATGTAGGGTATATATGAGCTCTGTTGGGTCTTGTTTTGGGTGAGGTTGGTCTTCATAATAATTTAATTAAACTAATACACAAGGTGTTCTTTAATCAATTGGAAATACATGGGTTTAAAATTGGGTGGAATGCAGTCGTCATGGACGTAAAAGACTCAGAATAGAATAATGCCCTAATTTGAGTTGTATGAAAATGGGTTGGGTCTGTGTCTCCAATTTTGTTTGGAATGGACAACTACGCAAGGTTGGGTTTATTGGGATTTAAAACTGGGCGGTTGTAACAATTATTGTGCGACTAAAATGAAGCATAATATAGAGTATTTAAGAGTTACAAAAGAGTCAGAATGGTAGTCTAGCATGTCTAGAAAGTATGTAGGAAATTTGTATGGAGGTAACTACTAGTGTAACGCTCCAAATATCAAAGTAATGGTAAGGTGTATTAAGTAATAAATATTGCACAAATATTTCTAATTTGCTGCATTCAACTCTAATTGTCACCAATTTAATCTGAGTCTCTCTACCTAAGCTAATTAAACCTAAATTTGGTCAGGGGGTTTACAATCTACCCTCCTTAGAGCATTTTATCCTCGAAATTAAAACAGACATATGGAAAAAACTATTGACTGAAATTAAATGCTACTACATACCTAGGCCTTCGAAGAGATGGGGGTAACGCTGTCGAACCTCATCCTCTCTTTCCCAAGTCGACTCACCTGGCGCATGATGCCTCCATTCGACACGAACTAGAGGGATAGTCCGACCTCGCAATACCTTATCGCTTCTGTCCAAAATCTCTACAGGCTCCTCTTGATTTGATAAACTCGGCCCGACTGTGATCTCTGAATGGTCAAGCACATGACCAGGTCTGGCATGTACCTCCTTAGCTGAGATATATGAATGACGTTATGAATTCCTTCTAATGTCTATGGTAAGGCTAATCTGTAAGCAACCTCTCTGATGCGTTCCAATACATCAAATGGTTCGATGTACCTCGGGCTTAGCTTTCCTATGCCTCCAAACCTGATGGTTCCTCGGGTAGGTGAGATCTTCAGAAACACATAATCTCCAATATGGAACTCTAGGGGTCGTCGATGTGTATTTGCCCAATGCTTCTGTCTGTCATGTGCTTCTCGTAGGTGTCCTTAGATCTTCTTTACTTTCTCCACTGTTTGAATAACCAACTCTGGTCCAAGAATCTGTCTCTCGCCCACTTCGTTCCAACATATCGGTGAACAATACTTTCTGTCGTACAACGCTTCATAGGGAGCCATTTGAATGCTCGCTTGATAGCTATTGTTATAAAAAAATTTGAACAAATGCAAATGGTCCTCTCATGATCCTCCGAAATCAAGCATGCACGCCCATAACATGTCTTCCAGTATCTGAATGGTGCGTTCGGACTGGCCATCTGTCTGCGGGTGATACGATGTGCTGAACTTCAGGCGGGTACCGAGACTCTCTTGTATACTCCACCAAAAGTAAGATGTGAACCTCGTATCCCTGTCCGACACTATACTGACTGGCACTCCATGCAGTCGCATGATCTCCCTCATATACATATCTGCTAAGACTTCAGTAGACTACCCAACTCTGAAAGGTAAAAAGTGAGCAGACTTGGTGAGTCTATCCACGATTACTCATACTACATTACGACCACTAGGAAAACTCAAAAAACCCATAACGAAGTCCATATTGATGTGCTACCATTTCCACTCAGGTATCAGGAGAGGCTGAAGTAAACCTGCTAACCTCTGATGCTCAACCTTGACCCGCTGACATACCAGGCACTTCGCCACAAAGAGGGCTATCTCTTTCTTCATTCTATGCCACCAATAGTACTGCCTTAAGTCTCTATACATCTTCGTGCCTTCTGGATGAATAGAGTACGTTGAACTATGCGCCTCTGACATCAGATCCTGACAAAGTTCTCCATTCGAAACATAGAGACGATCTCCTATCTCAAGGTCCCGTCCTCATGTATGCGCAAACCTGTCTGTATTTCGACCTCTGTCCTCTGTCGAAGCCTCTGGAATCTTGCATCTATTAGCAAGGCAACCTTGATTCTATCAACTAATGTCGAATACAACTGGAAACTCAACAACTGGCCATCTGTTCTGGGCATAATGACCTCTATACCCATCTGCTCTAAGTCTCTCAACAGATGTTGCTGGGTAGTCAAAAAGAATGCCATGGGTCTTCTGATTAATGCATTAGCTATTACGTTGGCCTTTATCGGATGGTATTGCAGCTGAATCTCAAAGTCTGTCATCACCTCGAGCGAACGTCTTTGTCTCTGGTTTAGGTCCTTCTGAGTATAGACGTACTTTAGCCTTTTGTGATATGTGAATATCTCTACTCGTTTTCCGTATAGGTAGTGCCTCCAAAGCTTCAAAGAAAAGATCACTGCGGCAATTTCCAAGTCGTGAGTGGGGTAGTTCTTCTCATGGGTCCTCAACTGCCTAGAGGCATAGGCCACAACCTTTCCATGCTGTATTAAGACGCATCCTAATCCTTTCCCGGACGCATCACTATAGATCATGAATCCTCCGGGTCCAGAAGGTATGGTCAAGATAGGTGCCGTAGTCAGACGCTTCTTCAGCTCATCGAACGCCGTTTGACACTCCTTTGTCCAGGTGAACTCCTGCTCCTTGCGGGTCAAGTGGGTCATCGGCTCTGCGATCCTTGCGAAGTTCTCTACGAACCTCCGGTAATATCCAGCAAGTCCTAGGAAACTCCTCACCTCTGAGACCTTAGTAGGGGTCGGTCACGTCTCTACTGACAAAATCTTCGCTGGATCTACTGAAATACCATCTCCTGAGATAACGTGTCCGAGAAAAGCGACACGATCTAGGAGAAACTCATACTTGCTCAGCTTTGCGTAAAGCCTCTCACGCCTCAACGTCTCTAAAACTAGTCTCAAGTGCTCTTCGTGCTCCTCGTGGCTCTTTGAATATACCAAAATGTCGTCGATGAAGACTACCACAAATTGGTCTAGGTATTGGTGGAAGACTCTATTTATCAAGTTTATAAATACCGTGGGCGTATTTGTCAATCCGAAAGGCATCACCAAAAACTCATAGTGACCATAACGAGTCCTGAATGTTGTCTTTGGAATGTCTTCTCTCCGCACCTTTACCTGATGATAACCCAATATCAAGTCGATCTTCGTGAACACCACTGCTCCTGTCAGCTGGTCGAACAAATCATTGATTCGCGGCAGGGGATACTTGTTCTTGATAGTCAAAGCATTAAGGGCTCTGTAATCAATGCACATACGTACTGTCCCGTCTTTCTTTGGTACAAACAACACTGGTGCTCCCCAGGGTGATGTACTAGGGCGGACAAATCCCTTGATCTGTAACTCCTCTAACTGTAGCTTTAGCTCATCTAGTTCCTTCTTTGCCAATCGGTACACATTTGAAGATACCAGTGCTGCTCCGAGTACTAATTCAATGGTAAACTCCATGTCTCTATCTGGTGGTAAGTCTGGTAACTCCTTCGGAAAAATATCCTCGAACTCTGCAACTATCGGTGGGGGTGCCATCTTCATAGCCATGTAAGCTCCAGCTGTCTGTCCTACTCCTCGCTCGACGGTCCCTCGTATGTACTTGAACTCCGGTTGATCTGGCGGTCTAAAAATAATGCTACCTCTCCGGCAATCCAGTACGACATTATACTGGCTCAACCAGTCCATGCCTAACACAATATCAAAGTTTGGCATCGAGAATACCAAAAATTGCGCTCTCATCTCTCAACCATACATGACTACAGAGCACGTTCTAATAGTGCTGGTAACCGACACGATACCTCCTCTGGTAAGAATCTTCCAACTCTTAGGTAAGGGGAAGTAGATACTCTATGCATAGCTACGAAACTACTAGATATGAAAGATAGTGTAGCACCAGAATCAAACAATGCAGTCGCAGGTAATAATGCAACTAAAATAGTACTTGTGATAGCTTCCCCTTATGTTTCTTACTTAGTTGCTGCTAATGCAAAGGCCTGTCCGTGCCTCTGTCCTCCGGCCTATGGTCTGGCTCGATCAAACTGTTCCTCCTGTGGGGCCAAGGGTGGTCCCCTCTAAAATCCTCCGGATGCTGGTAGATGTTGACCTCCTAGCGGGGGTAGTATCCTCGAGACTGGTGCTGTTGGCCTATGTCCTGTCTGCGGTGCTGCATCTCTACGCTGTGGGCAATCTCTGGCAAGGTGATGACTTGCTCCACATATCATGCACAATCCAAGCTTCTTCAGACAATCTCTGACAACGTGTCCCTTTTTGCCATAATGGTGACAAGTCGGAAGCTCCTAGTGCTGGTATGGCACTGTCCTCTGCTGCGTCTATGCTCCTGGACAATGGATCAGTCCTCCTACTCTGTACTGGGCTCTGCCTGGTACGGTCATGCTAGAACGTCTTTCTCCTCTGCCAATGGCTTCCTGGGTCCTCGCCTCTGTCAGAACCTCCTCATAAGAAATCCTCGCCTGGGTGGTGGCGTACCTCTGCAGCTCGAAAGTAAGGCTGTGATAGAATCTTTGGGCCTTCTCTAGATCATTGGGTATCAAGGTGGCACCAAATCTGCTAAGTCGGCTAAACTTCGTGTCGTATGCGTCTACGATCATATTCCCTTGTTTTAGATGTAGGAACTGGGAGTACAGGGCATTTCTGACTGTAGTCGAGAAATACTTCGCATTGAAGTACTCTAAGAACTTCTTCTATGTCTGGGTCTTGCCTATACTGCGCTCTATGGAATCCCACCAGTGATGGGCATTGCCTTTTAGTTGGGCCCTCACTGCGGTCATCGATAGGTCTGGATGTAGCTGAGAAGCCTCTTGTAGCATCTCCGTATTGGCGACCCAATCGGAGATCTCCTCTACTGTCTCGTTGCCCGAAAAAGTATCTGGGCCCATCTGGCAGAACCCTCATACAGTACCAACTATCTAAACTGGTGTTTGTACTGGTACGGGTGCTGGGGCAGGTGTCCTCTCCAGGACTGCCATCAAGCCATATCTCAATGTCTCGGTCTGATGCCATTGTGCTTGCATCATAGCGTGGAAGAACTGAAGCATCTGTGGCGGTTCATCTGATTGTGGCATCTAAGGTGGATAGAGTGGAGGTGGTGGTAATGGGGCCTCCGGCTGCGCGGTAGGTGTCTCCTCAGATATCGACCTCTCGGGTTGCGACATCGGTGTAGCCCCCGAAGTCTGGCCCTTGAAATGCTTCATGGGGATCGTCTGTGAAGTCTGTCCCTCGTGCTGCTACGTAGGATCGCCCTGAGAAGTCTTGCGCCAATGTATCGGCAGGGCCTATAGAATCACCGGGGCCTGTGGTGGTGGTTGCTCTCCAGGTGGTCCCTGGGATATCTCCTTTCTCTGGGTGGTGTCGACTGGTACCACGGCACCGTGTGCTCCTCGTCCACTGTACAAGTTCATCTTGCTGCAAGAGATAGAACTTCATTAAAAGAGTACGGAATCAAGCAAACTGGATGCAGATATTTAGAAATAATACAAAGGAAGTTCAAAGATGCAATCAAAGTAGATGAGACCTAGTAATTCCTATCTTATTGTAGGCTCGCTAGGCATGTTACCATACCGCAAGCGATAAACATGACCTGCATGGGCCACCACTAAAACTATGTCACGCCCCAGTCATAAAATACACGGGACCAGGCCACGTGGCAATAGCCAGCTAATACGACTCCGTAGGATTACCCAATTTAATGGACCCGATAAAATATACTGCGCTGTCCTAAAATACTAACAAGTCCAATACTAATATACAACAGGTAATCTAATCTTATCCACAATATAAACAAGAAATACTAAAATAGATGCTAGATGATAAACGTCAATCTGAAATATCATAGTACAATCCAAAATGTCTGATGGGAACAAACCCACTATTATAATGAAATAAAAGTACTGAAAGACAGATAAAAGTGTAATGACTAGGGCATCGGCTGACTAGATAATGATGCTCCAATCCTAGGCAGAAGGCCTACCAAATGATCATTGGAACTCTGATGGTAGCACCTCTAGCTCATTCTCGGATGCGTACCTAGTCTCCTGTCCGGGTCCGTACACTGTAGGATAATATTCCTTGTCCAAACCTGGACGGGAACCAGGTCCTCAAAGGGACGTAACAAGATACAAAAATGCATGCCATATATAAATACTGAATAAAATAAAGGGGTGTGCTAACCATCTAAGTGAATACAATGTGAGAACAACCTTGGTACGTATGGGTAGGTGTAGGCATAATGTCTGCACTCCGAAGAGCTAGATATCTGTACATATAACATCCATCATTCTGAAGAATGAGGTATATGCAATTATATATGTCCGTATCACTCCGAAGAATGTGATTTCTATATAAAGGAAGTCATTGGATCCGTGGCTCCTCTGAATACTACGGAATCCAATGTGTGTATCCCATACGCCTACTAGCTGTCCTCCCCGCCCAATATAGATATACAAGTCGAATACACGACGTGCATACCATATATCTATATGCCAAGTCTCTATAAATTATATAACCATGATTACGTTATAAATCGTAATACATGTCACACGCACCGATATCTAGTCGGGTATGCTGACCCGTATCCCAACATAAATTTTTTACCATGATATGTGTAAGAGTGTCAGGTCTCGAAAGATATCAGAATATCCTTACAATGATGGGTGAGTCTGCTACTGACTAGGTCAAGTATACTACTCATCGACGTATTCGTCGACTGCACCTGAGTCAATCTCGGATGCGCACAGATGTATAAAATAATGCAACAAGATATCATACAATATTTATATAATTTAAATTAAATAGTAAATATTATAAGGTATCTTGCCTGGGTCCTCAATCTACGAATGCCAATAGCCTGCTCCTGAAGTCTCTCTTGACTGGTCCAGCGACCCTATACATATAATATAATATAGCAATTCGATCATCAGACACTAAAGTAATATACTCAGAAATACTACGGTGCTCTTAGGCACTAACGCAAGGGTCACGCTGGTCAACTAACAGAGTCGCGTGTGCACGCAGCTAAGACGTACACGTGTCTTGTCCTCAGTTACCGTGTACCACAAAGCAGCAAATTACCAAAGTCCTGTTACGAAACTAATTACGTTTTGTACAGAAATACCTGTCCAAATTATCATGTTTAAGGTGCACTTGGTCGATGTCTAGGTTTTTAGGTAAATCACAAAGTTCTTATTAACAAGTCATTTATTATTTGAGTAACTACTAATCATAAATTACTATTCTATATTAATACACACACATATATATCAGTTAGGGTTTAACCGTTACTCGTGTCCGTTCGATGATACATTGACACCATGATACATGAAGAATATAATGAATTAAATATGCATACCTAGTCGTAGCCGGTGGGGTCTGGTTCGTCCGGCCTATTCTCCTGCGATCGACGGAGCTTCGGCGTTGTACAGGAAACAATGAGGACAGCAGCAGCAGTTGCAGCAGCGGCAGCCTTGGCAGCAGCTATAATGGCGGCTGGCGGCAGGGTCTATCGTGGGGAAGGCGGCGGTCAGGCTGGTTATGGTGGTTGCCTGTGCTGGCAGGTGGTAGTCAGGCTACTGAAGGATCGGGGTCTGGTTGAGGTGGAGTCGGGGGATGTCGCGGGGTGGCGATGGTGATGTTGATGATGGTGGTGCAAGTGGTGGTTGGCGGTAGTGCAGGTGATGGTTGTTGATGGTGCTGGGGTGGTGGAGACGGTGAGGCTGGGGCGGTGGTTGGCGGTGGTCACGGGGTGGTTGGAAGCCGGAAGGAGGAGGAAGCAGGTGATGATGGTGATCGATTTTGCTAGGGTTTTGAGTAGGTTTATTTTTTAGTGTTTAGAGAGGAATAGTTGTATTTATATATAAGAGAGGGAAAGGGGTTGTTCTCAGAAATTGGGCCGGCTAGGGCTCCTTGGGGTGGGGAACATATTGTCATAAAGGAATATAGGGTGTATATGAGCTCTGTTGGGTCTAGTTTTGGGTGAGGTTGGTCTTCATAATAATTTAATTAAAGTAATTCACAACGTATTATTTAATCAATTGGAAATACATGGGTTTAAAATTGGGTGGAACGCAGTCGTCATGGACGTAACAGACTCAGAATAGAATAATGCCCTAATTTGGGTTATAGGAAATTGGGTTGGGTCCGTGTCTCCAATTTTGATTGGAACGGGCAACTATACAAGGTTGGGTTTATTGGGATTTAAATCTAGGCGGTTGTAACAATTATTGCGCGACTAAAATGTAGCATAATATAGAGTATTTAAGAGTTACACAAGAGTCACAATGGTAGTCTGGCATGTCTAGGAAGTGTGTAGAAATTTTTTTGGAGGTAACTACTAGTGTAACGCTCCAAATATCAAAGTAACGGTAAGATGTATTAAGTAATAAATATTGCACAAATATTTTTAATTTGCTGCATTCAACTCTAATTATCACCAATTTAATCCTAGTCTCTCTACCTAAGCTAAATAAACCTAAATTTGGTCGAGGGGTGTTTACATCTACGATGGAATGAGAAGATGATCCTGGCAGAGTATGACTGCCATCAGCTGGGAGTGCAGTTGAATTTTAATCCCCGTTGGTTCCCAGATCCTGGCTTGCTTGGCCCGAGGTCCTTGGTGATTGAGAGGGCATTTTTGCCTTAATTTCCATTATTTTTTGGGTCAGGGCTTGCATCAAGACACTCATAGTGTGCATCATTGCCTCCAGAGTATCGAGGCATTGGTGATCGCTGGCGCCCTCAATGTCCTCCCCAATCGTGTATATTATCCTCACGTTAGAAGAGATGGATGGTACGGTGTATGTTTCACTTTCCACGTTGGACTCTTGTGTAGAATAGTTCTCAGGGAAAGCTCACAACAATGAATCTACTTCCGACTCGAAGGGAATACTACCACCAGCGTCGGAAGGCACTTCACTTTGATGGGATTGACTACCCCCAGGGATCTCAGCATCTGTTCCTTGAGAATCATCATCTTCTCGAAATAACAAATTATTGTAGAGTTATGGAGGATTGCTACCCCTAGCTTGCAGACTCACCTTGGTTCCCCAGGAAGTACTATCCCCAGTTATTGATAGTTTCTCCTTCGAGCAGGTACCTAGGAAAACTTCTTCTTTAGGTACCGCTGCTATTCTCCCTTGGACCCGCCTTCTTAACACAATAGACCAGAGTGGAGGATTGGAGGTGCTAGACTTCCGGCCTTCATTTGTTGAGGGAGATTTTGAAGCATAAAAACATAAAGTGATAGGCAGATCCTCCTCATCTGGTTTTTGAACATGTTTTTCGGGTTGCCGCCGGACGGGTGCCCTTTGTTTTAATCGTTAAATTGCCAATTGCCTATTTTTTTGTACCGCCACTTTAGTACAATAGAAGTTGATGACAATGTTTGGCACAGTGGTGCCCCAGAGGGGACATCTCACATGTTATAGTTGTTTTTCTTACTTTGTGCTTAGGATTGATCATGTCACGTAAATCTGACAAGGGATGATTCACCTTTACACCCTTCTAATGAGCACGGATAGACCGAGCACATGGGTGTGTAGGTATTATTTTTGCTCCCTGACTTGGGGTTCGTACAAGAACTTTCTCTAAGTTATCAGTAAAATACTTTTGAGACTGACCCTGTCCCCGTGCCACTGTGGGCTAGACCCATCGGACGATCTTGTATAACTTCCAATCTGGGGTACACATTACAGTTAGCGGCGTACACTGACTGTCAACCAAATGAGCAGTTGCCTAATCTTGGTGAGCTCATTCTGCCTTAGACTTTCTCGTCTTAGCACGCACTGGTACATAGTATGAGGAGTCAAAGTTTAGATTTTCTTTTTTCAGTATGGAGCATATGGTCAGCACCACATGAGATTATGTCGAAGAAAGAGCCTCTATTGCTGTCAGGGCCACATACAGCTATATATCTGCTGTTGCAGCTTGATGTCACATGCTTCCTCATATACGCCTTAGTTTGTAGGCGCATGGGCTGTGCGTCAACCCATAAACTTCTGGCATTGTAATATTTTCCTCTGCCAGAGTTTGGGTGAAAAGAATTTCCCTTCTCAGATAAGGCTATCACATCCACAGGGACAGCCTGACTGGACATTTGATGTGCATCTTCAGCAATAGGATAGGAAACAGGGAGCGCATGCTCAGTAATTGGGTGAGTCACAATGGCCTTTGCTACCCATGTTCTGTGGGTCTTCTTAGGCTTTGCTAGCCTTGGCGAAGGACTCCACTGCCCTAAGAAAATATTTCTTAAAATGCTTGCTGGTGGAAGCGTACAACCAGCATCTTCTGGATCGATCCCAGCTTTTCTGCATTAGACTGTGCCACGACCTTCTTATCAAAGGAAAAGGATGTCCTTAGCAGAGTCGCCATCTAGTTTGCCATTGATTCAAAGTTGAAACAAACTTTATATTTTTAATAAAACAAATAGTACAAAGAAATCATATATAGAAAATCTAAGTATAATTTTTTTTATTCTGGGTAGTGTGACAATGGAGATCGAGTACCATACTAACTCATTTATTCCGTTGATGGCACAACGAGGGAATGAGAATGCTTTCTTCTGTTCTCTCTCATGTGCCTATCTGTGTATGTCTGTTATAGGAATGCTACCCTAATATTTATAGTAATCATACCGACGGGCTATATGTGCCTCTATTTGGTAGCTACATAGGGCTCCTTCAATATAATATGGTTGCAACTGTGGCAGCATAGAACAGGCTGGCTGCCATGTGGCCTCGGTTAGGTTATGATGTTGATAAGATCTCGAGATTATTTTAAACCCATTGCATACGTGACTTGGTCAACTGGACACATGGTCAGCATTGATTGTATGAAGATCTTCTCAGTTGTAACAAAAATATCCTATAAGTTGAGGGTCGCATAGCGTCATAGCCACATACGTGCTCTCATTCGGCCTGGATCTAGTGGATACTTTGGCCACATGAGGAAGAGGACGCATAGCATCGTGGCTGTATACGTGCTCTCATCTGCCTTGGGTCTGGTGGTCACTTTTGTCACAGGAGGATGAGTACGCATAGCGTCATTGTCGCATGCGTGCTCTCGTCAGGCTTGATTCTGATGGAAACTTTGGCCACATGTGGATAAGGATGTATAGAGGCATGGTCGCATATGAGTGAACACGTGGCTCTACATGCCTGTCAAAGTCATTAATGTGCAGACATAACTTTCTCTCTTTGTGTGCTACCTCTTTCACGATTCTCGAAGAGCTCAGTGCAATTAATATCATGTCAGAACTTTATGATAGATATTGAATATTGTATCAGGGTATCGTATGCCGCACCTTCTCTCTGTGGCTGTTCGAGCCGCATGGAAACTTCTGTAGACTATGTGGCCTATCTTTATTTTGAGGGTCCATGGGGGCTATTAGGCCTGTCTTTATTTTGAGGGTGCATGCCTTCAGATTTTTTATGCTTCTACAGTCATGAGGACCCTGAGGGGGTTGACTCACGAGATTACGCGAATGGTCTGACCTGCCACATAATGCCAGATTTTCTGGATAGCAAAGACCATAGCAAGGCACTCATTCTCAATGGGGTTGTACCTATGCTTTACGCCGACCAATATTCTGCTAAAGTAATAGATGGCTATCCCATGACCTGTATCACTTTTTTGGTCTAGTAGAGCACCGATAGAGTAATACATCGCACGTACATAAAGCAAAAAGGGTTTCTCTACTACTAGGGCCACTAGGACAGGGGGATTTTTGAGGTAGCTCTTGATGTTGTCGAATGCTTGTTGGTATTCTTCGGTCCAGACAAAGGAGACTCCCTTCTGCATAAGCTGAGTGAAGGGTTAGCAACATCCCGAGAGGTTTGATATGAACCACCTGATGTATGCCAATCTTCCTTGAAGGTCACGAAGTTCTCAGAGGTTCTTTAGCGGATGAATTTCAATGATTGCTTTGGTCTTGTCATAATCTATGTGGATACCCTTCAAAGTTATGACAAAACCCAAGAACTTGCCGCTGGAGACTCCCAGGAAGGATTTGGATGGGTTTATCTTGAGTTGGTGTGGCCGCATCAGATCGAATACCATTTTCAAATCTTGGAGATGATTATCTTAAAATTGATTTTTGACAGCGATGTTATCAACATAACACTCAACTGTCTTGCACGAATATTCATGGAAGATGGTGCTCATAGCTCGCTCGTATGTAGCACCTATATTCTTCAGACCAAAGGGCATGACTGTGTAACAATACACCCTTATCGATGTTTGGAATAACATGTGCTTCTTATCTTTCAGGAATATCTTGATCTAATTGTAGACTGATATCCCGTCTATGAAGTATTTTCAATCATTATATCTGTGATCAGGAGAGGAAAATCATAATTTGGTTATGCCATATTTAGATCATGAAAGTTTATGTAGATTCGGATATTGTCATTCTTTTTGATAGCAGACACAATGTATGCTACCCAATCCGGATATTGCTCTTCGCGAATAAAGCTACCTGTTATCAATTGTTTCACTTCAGCTTTGATAACATTCATGATGTCCGAATGAAATTGTCATTACTGCTGCTTCACTGGCTTAGCATTCGGCAAGATGTTGAGCTTATATACCGTGATCTGGGGTCCAGTCCTTGTATGTCTTCATAGCTCCAAAAAAAAATTGACATACTCCCGTACGAGCTGTAACAAAGATCCACGATCTTCATCGGACAGACTTTTGTTGATGAAGATAGGTTTTAGGAAGGATTTATTTCCCTTATAAGACTTCATCTTCAATATGAGGCTCTCGTTAGTCAAAATGTAACTACTATTGCAAGTCTAAGCGTTGTGCCCATGGTTCTACTTCGAAGGGTTCGGATGGTTGGTCGTCATCTTCTTCTGAGTGAGCGGACACTATGTTGACAGATAACGTTTTCTTGAGCATTTCTCAGATGCTTATGTCAGAGTCCCAATATGAGTACTCTGAAGAATGAGAATATATTTTATCTTCCTCTTCTGACCCTCCGGGAGTTAATGATGGTGTGACATATCTTAGACCATGAAGAGTTCGCGGGTAGTAGGCCTCGAATTTTATTATAGGGGAGAGAAGACGCAGAGGCAGACGCTGGCCTTTGCTATAATTTAATTATTTGTCGCTTTTTATCTAGCCTTTATCGCTTTTTAGGTCATAGCCCAAGCTCTGGATAATGCGCTTGGCTTTTGGACTGTAGTGGTATATCTGGATTTTACCACCATAAGGTTCTGGTGCTTCTATGGGGAGGTCCCGACTCTGCTCTAACTTTCCAAAGATGATGGGTTTGTCACCCCTCCTTGTGGCTGGCACTATGAAATAGGTGCCTTGACTTGGGAGGATACGATTCACAGTGTAGGTGGTAGTTATTTGTGTATACAGTTGTAACCATAGACCATATTCTAAGGAATACGTTATACTTAAATGTTCAATATTATATTAGTTCAAAGACAACCCTTTTATTGATAAAGTACGATATCTTGTCCGCAAGGATTACATCATCTAGGGAAGGCACATCAGCATGACCAGCCATGTATTCTCTTAGTTCATTTTCCCGATATCCCCTTCCAGTGTAAGTGGCCGGTTTGGAGGCCTTTTGTGAATCTTTACAACCAGAGGTTCTGAGGCGGTAGCTGGTGCTTGATCCTTATTAGGCGGTCGACTCGATCTTTACAGACGAACGACAAAAGGTTCTGGTACCTTCTTGTGAAGTTTTACTACGAGGGGAGGGGCCGTGTTAGGGGCTCACCCCTTGAGACGGACCCTCCAGGGTTTGTCCGGTGTTACACCAACTTTCACTTCGTCCGGTATTACGCCAACCCCCGCTTGTTCCCATAAAATTTTGTTCATTGCAAACAAAATGGTGACTCGGCTGGGGATATCCAATTCTTGATCCCTAGTTAGGTTGTGAATAATCTCACATGTTTCTTCACCAGTCAATAAGTGTAATATGATTCATGTCTATATTACCTCTGAATTATATTCCATTTATTATTCCTAAAAGAGAAGACAATAGTTCTCCCTTGAACTACTCTTTCTTTTTTTTTCTCCAGCAGAGTCGCTATTTTGTTTGCGATGAATAAAAGTTGTATAAAATTTGTATTACAAACTATTAAAAGAAAGAAGAGTACAAAAGATCCTAAACAAGAATCTGAGTAAAATTAATTCTGGAGAAGTATAGCTGTAGAGATCTGATCTGCAGACGATCACTTTACTCCTTGGACCAAATGACGATTAAGAAATACAAGGATGCTATGAACATCTTAAAAAGTTAGGCAATGAGAAAGCTTTGGCAACAATGTCAAGGCAAGCTTCTATTTCTCTCCTTCTGTTCTTGAACTCCAAAGACTTGAAACCCCATCCCCTCGTATCGTACACAAGGAATTTAGAGAAGTTATGATAGTATGGGCGCACTTTAGACAGTCCGCACTATGCATGCACTTTTTATGGGATAAAATCCTATGATCTAGTGAGTGGGTACACAAGTTGCTGTCTGCTTGACACGTGGCTACCTATAGGTGAAAAGCGTAGGTCATGGGATAGTTATTTGTGCACATTTCATGAGGAACATGGCATGTAGAACACGTAATCGTAACTTCTCTTTGTTAGTTCGGATCGTAGGCACACTTTAGAAGTGGTCCGAAGACTAGCACACTTTTGAAGAAATAGCCGTGATGGCGCACTATTTTGTTTGCAATGAACAAAAGTTGTATGAACTTTGTATTACAAACTATTAAAAGAACGAGTACAAAAGATCCTAAAAAAGAATCTAAGTACAATTGATTTTGTAGAAGTATAACTGTAAAGATCTCATATGCGGACAATCACCTTACTTCTTGGACTACACGATGATGAAGAAATGTAAGGATGCTGTGAACAACTTGAAGAGTTGGGCAATAAAAAAGCTTTGGCAACAACAGCACGACAAGCTTCTATTTCTCTCCTTCTGTTTTTGAACTCCAAAGACTTGAAATTCTCCCCTCATAACGTACACAATAATACTATATTTATAGGATTTCAGTGCAGTTATGAAAGTGTGTGTGCACTTTAGATAGTCTGCACTATGCTCACACTTTTGATCAGATGATATCCCACGATCTAGTGAGTGGGTTCACAACTTGCTGCCTGCTTGACACGTGGTTTCCTATATTAGGAAAGCGTAGGCCATAGAAAAGTTATTTATACACATTTTACGAGGAATATGGCATGTAGGACACGTAATCTTAACTTCTCTTTGTTAGTTAGGATCGTAGGCTCACTTTAGAAGTATTTCGGGGAGTAGCACACTTTTGATAAAATTGTTCGTATGGGTGCACTTTTGAAGAAATAGCCTTGATGATGCACTTTTGAGACTTTAGCCATGATGGCGCACTTTTGAGGAAATAACTATAATGGCGCACTTTTGAGGATATTGGCCGTGTTGATGCACTTTTGTGGAAGTAGCCATGATGGCGCACTTTTGAGGAAGTAGCCATGATGACGCACTTTTAAGAAAGTAGCCGCAATGGAACACTTTTGAGAAAGTAGCCACGATGGCGGACATTTGAGGAAGTAACCACGATGGCGCACTTTTAAGGAAGTAGCCATGATGGCATACTTTTGAAGAGGTTGGCCTTACGAAGTACTTTGAAAAAGTTGATTCATACTGGCCGCTAAATGATAACCTGGGTCTACGTACCGTAGCTCAGCTGTAATAATAGATTCTGACATCCTCGACTGTTGTTTCAGCTATCATATTCGTTATATTTAATGATTAGGGGGAAGCAGACACATGATTTGTGCGCCAGTCTTTGTTGACGAAAGCAGCTTAAAAGTGCGTCATCCTTTGAAATAGAGAGAAAGTGCGCCATTCTTCCCCTACTAATTTTATTTGTGGGAAACTACATCATCTTCAAGAAGCGCATTTTATGCTTCTACTAGACCCCCTTCAAAGTATTTGAATTCGTCCAGCAGAATTCAAAATACTTTAAATTAGAAGCATAAAAGGTTATTAAGATTTTATGCACGCATTTTTAGAAGAATTCCAATGGATTGCTGACGTGGCCGATCAGCATGATTAATGTGCGGGATTCGAAGATTCAGGAGCCAAAGAGTTTTTCCCCCAAATCTATAAATATACGAGATAAGGAAAGAGAGAGAACTTTTCTACTTCTCTCAATATCTTTTCTTCTTCCTCGAGCAACAACAATCCCCCCAAGCAGACTCAGGCAACCAAGAAATGCATCAAGGGGAAGGGATTGGCCTCCTTTTCTCGAGCAACGAAAGCAAGGTCCCCGACAAGGTCGACGGTGGATCAGCCCATCGGAGAGAAGCTCAACATACTGCCGTCGAGAGTAGCATCAGGGGTTGCAGCACACCCTCCACTGATACGCATGGCGACTGACTTTTTTCTTCCTTATCTTTATTTTTTTTACATATACAATGTAAGTTCCATTAATGGAAAAACAAAAAAAGAAAGAAGCAGGAGAACGAAAAACATGGAATACAAAGACATGTGTACACACGCACTTTTCCCTCATTAAGAGCAGAAATAGCCTCTATAATACAATTTTTCTCGTTCACAGTGGAAACAGTCACTATGGCGCATTTTTCATCGTTCAGGGAGGAAATAGTCACTATGGCGCACTTTTCGTTATTCAGAGTATAAACAACCATCATGGCGCACTTTTCCTCATTCAGAGAGAAAATATTCACTATGGCGCACTTTTCCTCGTTCAGAGAGGAAATAGTCACTATGGCGCAATTTCCCCAATTTTGGCGAGTCGACGCACTTTTCGTTCGTTTTGATAGATTGGCGCATTTTTTGTCTGTTTTGGCATATTAGCACATAAAATGCACTAATCTCCTGAAGTATTCATAAAATTCGTATAGTTCCCAAAATTTTAGAAAATGTGCCTCCTTTAGATTCTTCAAAGACTCGTAATAGGATTATTTTTACGTACTCCTCTTCATGAGATTTATTGACTTCTCGTTTGTGCCTTTTGAAGTTGACTTGGGTATGGATCATTTGGCTGAAATGATGGGATTTACTGCTGGACTTCTATATACTAATTATCTAAAGAACTTATCGTACACCGAATTTTCTAATCTGATAAGAAGATGTCCAGCATACGCCAATTGTTGATAGACGGGCAAGGAGAACGAATGTTGACGTCTTTGATAAGCGGCAAACCTCTCACTTTCTTTGTGAATGAGACATATTCCAAGCTTGCGTTCTTGTTTGGAGACGCCATTCATCAATCATCTCAGCCCAAGAAAAAGAAAGAGAAGTGGTTATTCACTGCTAATGGTGGGGTCATGTATCTCCCAGAGATGTCAAGAAATTTTTTGCGGTCTGCCTTCTCCCATGCTACTTATCCACTGAAGATGGAGTAGGATTTAACTCTCCCCACTAATGGTGCTAAGCCGAGGAAAATTAGCTATGAACATGGTCGTTTCTCCAGCTCCAGGGATGGACAATCAGTTCAAATGCAATAAATTCATCCCGGCAATGTACCAAGCGAAGATTCTTCATTGATTCAACCTATTCAGTCTTCTTTGTTCGCCAAAACTATACTAAAGCTGGAGGCATTTATCCTCAGAAGAATGTCCAACTGTTAGGATGGTTGAGCAATGAAAATATCTATTGGCATCGAGCAACGACATGGATATTGGGTCAATATACCAAAAATCTCGTATCTTCAGGTTTATACAATGCCTTGTTAGCGACTTTCTATGACATTGCGCCCAACGCGAATATATTCTTGACTTTGTTTGAGCGATATAACTTTATCACGGAAACTTTTTTCACTCCATGTTGCGAGTTGGGGTCCGCCTTACACGAGATGAAATACATATATGCACTGCCAACAGGGGGAATTTCTTATGAGGAGTATGTGCCTACCAACACAAAATTGGTATGATTAGTGAAGACTGAGCCACGTCTAGTTGAATTGTATCAAGAATTAATGTGCCACTACCTAGCCTGTAACCATTACTACAATTCTGATTCTGGTGTTGTCCATATCAGGAAGTGGTTTTAATACCTCTTCAACGTTAAAAGCACGAAAGAATGTACAAAGATTTGACCGCTTTGACCTTTGAGTTATACTGGAGTTAAAAAACTCATGGCAAGTCATATTGTTGAAGATAAGTCCTTTGTGGATCGTATAGGAAGCTTTGTAGTAGGCACACCGGCTATTAGCTATCTCAGACACACTAGTATAGAGATCTCATTTGAAGCTTTGTTAGCCGAATATTTTCTTTTATGGCTCCGAAGATGGGTAGTCCCTGGAGGTTCAGGTTCAGTGGATCATCTCCACAATACTTTATTATTCCCTGTAGTCCATCATGTTTTTAAGCATCGACTAGCACTATAACTAGCTATAGTATTTCGTTTGAATGCTGGTATGTGGAAACTCACTTATAACTTGGCAGTAGATCCTCGACGAGAGAAATTTTCTCGAACAGAGCTTCCATTTACATATATGATGGGTTGGATGATTTTACACAACCAGAGGTTGATGGCTCCCAGCTTGACTCAGGCTGACAGGACATAACACTTGTTCCTCTGTAGATATAGGCATTCTAAATGGACCTATACCACACCTTTTCAAACCAGACGAGCTTTAAACATGGAGAACAAATAAAGATTTTGATGTGTTATTCCCGGCATAGTAACTGAATACCAAGGTTCAAGTTTTACTAAAGAAGGGACCACTACATTGAGGTTTCCATCAGGGGTCTTTTTATGGCTGATGTTTATCCATCCATCTCACTTGGGGTATAGAAATGGCAACGGTTGAACCCATGAACCATTTTTACCTAGCCGCTTTGCAAGGCAATTTGGCTATGATCAATTGCACGTTGGAAATGCTACTCCATGCTTAGTAAATTTTGGAGGTTTAATCGATGCGTCCGGGGATGGAGATATTTTATCATGGTTTGTACATGAGCTACTTTTACTTTTCTTGCACCCAAACCTTCTTTATGCATATTGCATTCATTTGCACAATTTTATTATTCCATCAACCAATTTTACGAGAATTTTGATTTGCGGACTAGTTTCTGAATTTTGGTAAAAGGAGTCGTTATGGAGCCAATAGGATATTCTTTAATCGAGAAGGAAGATGATGCGCCTCTAGATGAGATATTGAAATCTCCTTCGTATGTACAACCAGATATATCCACCCCTGTCATAGTGGTTCAAAAATCTCAGAAGCGTAAGATTACGTCCCCTATTGAGGGCCAATTTGTCAAGAAGAGGGATGCTGTTGTGAAGCCTAGGAAGTCAAAATCGAAGACTTCTGTCCCCTCAAGAAGGAATTTGATTGGTGAATTGATTAATTCACCGGAGCGGCCTGGACCATCTGCCGCCTCTCCAGCGATGTAGAGGATTAGCACTTCCATCCCTCCCCCTGCTATTACTCCAGGAATAAGTTGTTCTCCTACTGCTACAACTGTTGGATTTGCAGATCCTATCCTTGATGCCATGACTTAGCTTATTCTGTTGATTGTATTCATATCTCCTCCGCCAATGGATCCAAAGATTCAGGTTGCTCTGTCAGTGGATCCAAAGGATCAACCTGCTCTAGAAAGTTCTGATCCCAGGGTCAGTGGTAATAAAGAAGATATTTACGTAGAAATAATTTTACCTCCTCAGGTTAAAGTTGGTGAGCTGACGTTACCAACACAGCCGCCGAAGATATGCCTGAACGGGATATTCAGGCTAAACCTCAATTTGCTATAGTTACAACTGGTCTTGAAGATGCTACGGAGCTAATTGATAGTGAAATTGTAGTTTCAGAAGCGAGCATGACTATGAGCCATTACGATAATCAGCTCTATTATGTCGATTCGTCTCACATGGAGGCTTAGTTGACAGACTTGAGGAATTCTTTGGAGGGGCAGATTCCTGAAGATGAATATATACCCACTGGTACTGGTAGTTGTCTCTCTATTCTTTCTATACCACAAGTTCTTACGTTGCATGCCTCTTTTTCATGAATTTATGTAATGACAACTCAGGCTAGCACAGGTCAAGGTGTCACTTCTTTTCTTAACTCGACGTGTACATATCTTAATTACAATGTGTTATTTATTGATTATATTATTTTTTATATTTCTTACAGTTGATAAAGTTGTGGTAGAAGTCGCTCCGGAAAGGGCTGAGGAGACGGTTGTTTCGCAGGCTAAAACAACTTATGTTACTAATATTAATGTTCCGGCTGCGGATATCGTATCAATAACACCAGTTGCTTCAACTACTCTTGTGGTAGAGATGACCAGTGATACCGAAATGGCTTCCACCGCTAGCACTAGAGAACAAGCAGTGGGTTTTTCCTCTTTTTTTCCTAGTGTCGAGGCTACAACTATCATGACTTCTATTTTTTTGTATCATAGTTGGGGGTTAGCTGAAATTGTTGCGACTCCAAGTTCAAACACTCACTTTAATGCTTTAGTAGAAGCTTATACGTCTGCTTTCTACACAACATTGAGGGATTTGATAAATTTGGAGCTTGAGAAAGGTTTATCTTTTAAAGATGTGAAAGATGCTAGCTCGCCTATGACTCAACTCATCAAAAATTTTAAGGATGAAGATATGGCTGCTTCTCTTTAGCAAATATTGGTAGGCCTTAATTAATATCTGTAGCTTAACAGTTGGGATATCTTGACTTTAATTCATACTAAGTATGAGTTAATTAGTGCTGAGTTCATGGAGCGTCAGGCCACTTTCCAGGAGCATATAAAGATCCATGCTGAGAAGACTGTCCGAATAAATGCTTCTGTGAAATAAGTGACTTCTTCTTTAGCTCTTCATCATTCTACCTATGATGAACATAATGACATGGCGCTACAGCTCCAAATTTAGATCCAAGAACTCGAAGCCCAGCTTAAGTAAGTGAGAGAAGAGTTGAAGGTGACTATGGACCGACGTCAGGAAAAGTTGGCACATTGTGACTTAGCAAAATAACAGTTTTAGAGCTCGAGCATAACAAGAACGAGCATGACCACGCTCGAAACAAAATGATAGAGTTATATGCTTCTTTGGCTCCTTTTACTATAATTGACTAAAGAATGCTTGAAGCACGTAAAAGAGAAATATTGAATAAAGAACAGCAACTAGCTCGACTAAAACAGTTCCTTCTTGATCTTTCTACTCCATCTGAGTTTTTCAATAAAAAAGAATTAAAAAATTTAGCTTTTTAAAGAACAATTGTTTGTTGTGGACCTATTTATTTATTGTGCATCTGATATTAGATACAAAATACGTTAGAGTAAAAACGAGATCAGAGGTAATGTCGACATAATATATTTTTGAACGGGATCCCACCGAATATATCTGCTCAGGGATAACATGGACATGGAAAATATAATTATGTGGGGGATTTAAAGGATTTGTCACCCATGGCATACTCATGATGAGTGCAAATGACAAATTTTGCAGGATATAATACTATCAGAGGTAATATGGACTTAATAGCTCGCTAGTTTACTCTACTGCAGAAATGAAGAAAGAGTAGTTCAAGGTAGAACGATTGTCTTGTCTTTTGGGGATAATAAATAGAATATGATTCAGAGGTAATATGGACATGAATTACATTATCCTTATTGACTAGTGAAAAAATATGTGATATTTTCTTAACCCAACTGGGGATCAGGAATATGATATCCTTAAAACAACTAGGCTTTAAGAATAGGATATTTTTGTTGCAAATAATCATTTAGATAATCTCAACCAGAGTGTTTTGTTAGATCGGAGGATTATCCTACTGGAAAACTTTGATGACCCATTATTTATGTCTTATTCAAGAATGAATATAGATAACAGTTCGAGATACCGTATAGACTCTAAATTACTGGAGATTAAAAAAATATACTTGTTGTATATCTTATTTTACTCTGCTGGAGATAGGAAGGAATATGTCATGCCTAGACATAATACTTCCTAAAAAATTTATCGTTGATAGAAATTTTTATCAAATCTCCATTAGGCTTAGCCAGTTTGTAGGCTCCGTTGGAGAATACTGTCTCCACCACATAAGAACCTTCCCATTTAGCTTAGAATTTGCTTTGCTCTTATAGGTTGTGATCATAGGTTTTCTTACTGTAAGGACTAATTCACCGACCTGTAATATTCTTTCCTTGACTTTTCGATTGAAAGCTCTAAAAATGCGTGCTTGGTATAGCTCTATACGCTGTTGAGCATGCAGGTACTTTTCTTCTAATGCTTCTAATTCTTGCAGGCACAATCGATCAGTATTCTCTACAGTTAGCTCATTAGCAATAGCTACTCTGAGAGAAGGTATATAGATTTCAAGCAAAAGAACTGCTTCATATCCGTAGACCAGAGAGAATGGTGTACAACCAGTTGGAGTTTAAACTGTTGTACGATAGGCCTATAAACATTCTCCGAGCTTCTCATTCCAATCGCGTTTGTTGGATGAAACAAAATTTTTAAGGAGTTTAATTATGGTCATATTGAAGGCTTTCGCTAAGCCGTTGGCTGCTGGATTGTAGGTCGTAGATGCTACATTTTGGAGTCGATTCTTTTCACAGAACCGATAAAACCATTGACTGGAAAATTGTAGTACATTGTCATGTATTATCCACCAAAAAATACTGAAATAATAGATAACATGGTGTTTAATGAAGATAATTATGTTGGATGTCTTCACTTCGATGAGTAGGACTGATTTGGCCTATTTGGAGAAGTAATCAATTATTGCAAGTATGAACCGATGTCCTCTAGAAGAAGATGGGCTAATCGGACCAATAATATCCATTCCCCTGGCTTTAAAAGGCTAGGATGCAACTTTAGGGAGTAAAAACTCTATTGGTTGGTAGACAAAATTAGCATAAATTTAACATGATCTGCATTTGCGAGCATAATCTATGGCATATGCCACCATGGTGGTCCAATAATAATATATTCTCCTGAGGCAGTCTTGTAATTTAGGACCTGGTTGATATGCTCCACTAATGCCATTATGAGCTGCATGAAGTGAATATCTTGCTTTGGATTTGAGAAATAACCTAGCAGTAATCCCTCATAAGAACGATAATATAATATTTTGGGTGAGGCATCATAGTAGAATCAGAGTGAGTATATTTTAATAAAAATTAATTCTTTTGGATCTTCTAGAAGAATCCTATAAGCATCGTAGACTATAAAAGGGTCTCTACAATATTTATCAATGGAGGTTGAATTTATGACGTAACTTTGTTCAATGTGCAGATTATTTTTGGTACTGAACAACTCTCGACCTGTTAGCATAATTGAGTGCCGTCTCATTAGGGGAACGGCCAATGATGCTGCTAGACCGGCCAAAGCATATGCATCCATATTCTGTAACTGAGTCACATGCTCGATGAAGAATCATTTAAAAGTAAAAATCAGTTCGATTGTCGCCTGATGATAAGGGATGAGGCCTTCATGCCGAACCTCATACGCTCCCCTGGTCTGATTGACTATCAGCTTGGAACCTCTATAGGCTTCAAGATATTCTATATCCAATACTTCGGCTAATTGGAGACTAATGAGTAGACCATTATATTCTACCACATTATTGGAACATGGTTCATTGAGAGAATATGTTCGATGAATGAGTAGTTTGTCAGGAGATACTAGGACTATGCCCATTCCTGCTACTATGTTGCCTTGGGCTCCTTTTCTTTATACGTCATCAAATAATAGTTACTAGGTGTCATCGCCCATTGCCATATTAGACTCTAAGATTTCATCGGGGATATTGTCGTACAGTTTTGAAGTTTCCGGTACATGATGAGCTGCTAAGAAATAAGCTAGCGTTTGACCCATCACTGCTTTTTGTGGGACATATACTATGTCATAAGGCGATTGAAGTATTGCCCACATAGCTAACCGAGAATTGAGTTTGCTCGGCTTGGTCATCAATACTTTGAGGGAATTTACTGTGGATATGACATGTATGGTTTGACCTGACACTTATTGTCGCATCTTTTGAATAACAAATATAAAGGCAAGGTATTCTTTTTCCACGTAATTGTATCGATATTCTGCACTGACCATCATGCGACTAAGATAATAGATCATATGTTCATGGCCTTCGTTACTCTTCTGTGAAAGAAGAGCTCCTAGGGAGTGATCCATTGCTCGCACATACAACAAAAAAGGCTGCCCTACGATCGGAGACACCAGAATTGGGGGACTTGTGAGATATAATTTGATATCGGCGAATGCTTGTTGACATGCTTTGTTCCAGACAAAAGATACATTTTTCTTCATTAACTGAGTTAAGGGTAGGGATCATACTGAGCGATTACAGATGACCCACCTAATATATGCCAGACAGCCTTGTAGACCCCAAAGTTCCTTGAGATTACATGGAGGTGGCATTTCAATGATTAATTTGATTTTATCGAATTCAACATGAATACCCTTGGAAGTTATAACAAATCCGATAAACTTGCCACTGGAGACTCCTATAAAGGATTTAGTTGAATTCATCTTCAATTGGTGGTGGCGCATCAATTCGACCACAGTCTTCAAAACTTGAAGGTGGTCATCTTTAAGATGACTCATGACATCAATATCATCCACGTAGCATTCTACTGTCTTCCATAAATGCTTCTAGAAAATTTTACTCAAGGCTCGTTGATAAGTTTCTCCCGTATTCTTCAAGATGAAGGGCATGACTGTATAGTAGTATACTCTCAATATTGTACGAAAAGAGGTATATTTTTTTTATCATGCGACATCTTAATTTGATTGTACCCAGAAAACCCATCCATGAAGGATATATATTCAAAGCCGCAAGTATTGTCGATCATGACATTTGTTATGGGGAGAGAAAACTCGTCTTTTAGACAGGCAAAGTTTTTGATCTCGATAATCTATTCAGACCCAGACCTTCCCATTTTTCTTCATGACTAGAACGACATTGGCTACCCAGTCGGGATACTGCTCTTTTCGAACGAAGCCACATGCTATGAGTTTCTAGAGTTCTGCTTCAATTGAATCTATCATATCCGGAAGGAAACATCATTGTTATTATTTTACTAGTTTAGCATTAAGAAGAACATTGAGCTTGTATGTGGCTATTTGAGGATCCAGGCGAAGACATCAATATACTCCTTTATTAGCTGGACGAAAGCTTGTTTATCTTTTTCAGGAAGGCTCTTGCTAATAAAGATTAGTTTTGGGGAGGATTCTTCTTATACATTAATTTGGACTACTTTATCCTCTGTAGGTGGTTCACGTTGCTCAAACTAAAGATCCCATTGAGTATCAATCCGTTGTGCCCATGGATCGTTCTCGAAAGATTCCATTGGTTCAACGTCTTTAGCATCTTGGCCAGTTGACACCATATTTACAGAGAAGCCTATTTGAATACGTCACTCATGCTTTCGTTAGAATCACACAATAATTTGTCAGAGGAATGAGAATGTGTCTCTTCTTCCAATTCTGAACCTTCAGGACTTGTTGGTGGTGTAACATATCCCAAACCATGACCAGTCGCTGGTAGTATATTTTTGGCTTGCCTTTTGGTGAGAAGTGACATATAGGAGTCTTTCTGCCTTTTCCATAATTCAGTACCAAACTAGACTTTAAGTTGTAGCCCATGCCTTGCATAATATTCTTGGCTAGTTGGTTGTAACGATACGGTTGTATCTTCCTAATATCTTTCTCAGAATTATTAGTCTGCGTGACTCTTTTGTTTCTAGCTTTGCCAAAAATTATCTGATGTTGCTTGTCCAGCCTTATTGGGGCTATAAAGTATACATCCTCATATGGTTTATATAATAAACTATATTGAAATAGAGATACCACGGGTATGGATAGAAGTTCGTGAAGATGAAGGGCCTCTAAGAATTTTTCAACAAAGGCTTCAATATCAATGTAATGCAAAGTAGTGTATTTTTTATTCATGAAATATAATATCTCTTCTTCTTCTACATAGTCAATAGAAACTTCAGCCTTAACAGGAGGCTTGGTAAGATTGATGACTAGGGGTTAATTTACTGATATTGGTTGATTATTACGATGAAGGTCGATAACAAATGACTTATTCTCCATTTTTGGCCATTCATTGCATCGAAGGTTGATGCCCAATAGAGGTGACGTATGTAGGTTGATGACGAAAGGCTTCAAAGGAGTCGGATGAGTAGTACGTCCTTTGACTCGGATCATCAAAGGCACTTTCTTTGGGGTATTCTCAGCTTCATCACCAGCTTGATTAGCTTCTTCTTTCGAGGTATTTTTGGCTTTATCTACAGCTTGATCAACCTCTTCTTTCATGTACTCCAGTGTATAGAGTGCAGAATCAGAGAAATAGGCTTTAACACCTTTGAATGGGTTGAGGTTAGCTACCTCTGTTTTGACTTCTCCTCGACTGTCCACATATTTGAAGCATTGATACAGGGCAGAGGGTATAATTTTATGCACGTGTATCCATGGTCGTAAAAGCAAAATATTGTAGGATACGTCACAGTCGATCACATAGCTTGTGACTTTAGTATGTAGATTACCTATATGAATTTTTAGGTGAATCTTTTCCAGTGGTTTGCTTCCTCCATCATTGAAGCCTAGAATGGTAGTGCTAGTGGCAGACAGGCTGTGCATTGGTATCTTCGATCCTCTCAGTAGGCTTTTCGGAATGATACTCAGTAAAGAACTAGGGTCGATATGAATCTGGTTCATCTTAATATATCCGATGTAACCGGTATAATACAGAGGCATGTCATGCCCGTAATCCTTGAGTAGCATGTTATCTTGCGTGAAGGTGATGTTAGAAATCTTCTCGGCCATGTTGTGGCATTGAATTCACGCTAGTGGCTCTTCATCAGGAGTCTTGAGTTGATCTAAGCATGAGTCTACATGTATCAGAGCCTCACTCAAAACTTCACAAGTCTCCTTTGACAAACAAAGTAACTCGAATATGGAAAGTCGGGCTAGAGTATTGGCAAGTTGTGCCAATATATCAAAATTGTAGGGCTTTTCAAGTCCTTGAGGTATATTATTTTTCAGGGATTTGTCGAAGCGTACTTCTTTTTGCTTTCCTTTCTTTACCGCAGTAGGCTTCGAAGGACAAGGTTCGACTGTGACTGGATCAACCGAAGTTGATGAAGTAGAAGGGGCATCAGAAGCATCTTTTGGGACAGACTCTTAAGTTTTATGATAATCTTTCCTGAACCTGGTACATGTCATGACTTCTTCTTCGGACATCGAAGAAAGAAATATCATGTTACAAGACTGAAATTTTTTTTGGAATGCCTCCTTTTGGAATGAGTCGGTGGGCTAATTTGATCGTAACCCAATTCGTTATAGGATTTGTTACACTGTCATTGGAGTTGTAGAGGAATAAGTTGTCCTTTGCCAAAATTCAACCCTTTAGCTTTCTGGAAATCATACCCAGTTATAACCCACACTCGATCTAAGGACACGAGAACGTTGGTACGTCCAGCCTACATTGCAGCATTGGAGATAGAACGATGTCTAGGTCATCATATCTAACTATCAATTATACTAATACAACCAGTACTACCATATACTCAATCACAAAATCCTAAAAGAAGAATGAACAGGAAATATAATTAATAACATTTTATAAGGAAAGAATTAGGCATGATATGGGAAGAAACACTAACTAGAACTCTACAAAAATCAATTCAAGTCCACAGGTTAAGAGCAGTCATGTCTATAGCATCACTCTGAAATCCCAGAATGGAGAACACAACCATCACTAAAAAATATTATCCAATCAGGAATGGAGCAAAGTAGACCTTTAACAGCCGTTCCAAATAAATAATAAAGACTATGTAACATTAAATAGAGAGCATATACAAGATGAATAGAGCAAGACAAGAATATATAGGAATAAGAAAATACAAAAATACATACAAGAGATATGAATATCATATATGGAATCAAGAAATACATCTAAGTGAGTGAGTACTAGTGACACCATGTGATTGGCTTGGGTAATGCTCAAGAACCAAGGTCCTGGTTAATCATACGTGCTATGTATAAGTAACACTATGCAAGGAAAATAAGAACTATGGGTATGATCACATGTCTACACTAAATACTCTTCGCCCCCGACTGGTATAATGGATCCAACCATGACACACTATGACACAGGATTCCACAAAAAGGGCACTAATCTTCTCATGAATCAGTGTCCATACATGTACAAGAACAATGGGCTCGCACAAGAAATACGCATGAGGGATCCAGGAAATACCAATCCATGTAACCACGTGTCAAGACATCAAGGATATCTATACTAGATAAAAAAATATAGAGGATATCATAAACGAAAAACTGTCAGAGAATGTACTCGCCTGGAATTCGGTAAACATTATCTAATATGTCTGAAATAGTGCCTCAGAGACCTAAATATGGAATATCACCTTAACATGTTGTTTTAAAATGATAAACAAGTTAAACTAGTTAAGTTCTAGTTCTTAAAGTCATCTCTAAGTTAAATAAGCCAAAAAAAGTCAAACTAGGTCAACTCTAGGTCAAACTAGCCATTTCTAGGTTGTATGAGTCCATATCTAGGTTATTGGGTCCATACCTTACTTATCTAGGCCATACTAGTTATATTAGGATACTAGAGTATCAATACTATATAGTATCAAAAGATTCAATATATATATATATATATATATATATATATATATATATATATATATATATATATATGACACTAGTTATCCCTTAGCTAATATAAGATATATATTAATTGCCTTGGCTTTGAGCCATCTTGGTAGCAATACTTAGCTACCCTCTTGGTATTCAATACCAATTGCCCTATGATATCTCATACCCTCATTACCTTGGCGTATCTTAAGGTAACTAGAACTAATATCAAACTCACCCTAACATTTATAGCTTAATACAACTAACTATGGAACTAACATTCATACTAATGTATATAACTAATACTAACATCCTTAACTGATATCCAGCTTAACTAACATCTAACATTTATCACTAACTAACATATACCTTAACATCTAACTAACTATTACTAATCACAATTACTCAACTCTTCTTCAAACAATACTACCCATGCAACACGCCTCATCCACACTCATCTCACTCACACTTACTCCCAACTATAATTTACAGTGAACTCCTACCCATACATTTACAGTTTCCCTTCATCTGCATCTAAACCCAATAATCACCCTCATCATCATGTGATACACCAGATATATGATACCAGTCTAACACTGAAGTAGATACTTTGCTAATATAAGAACATGATACATTTTGACTTAAATAATACCCATGTACTGATACTTGGTATCAATACGTTAATACCCCATAAAAATTGAGCAACCCCACACCATCAACACATCACTGTCCAACTCTCGCCATACTCTCACCAATACTACCTCTAACTCCTTGAACATGTGCTAAAGCACTCCAACATCTGAACCCCAAATCCAAAGTTTAACTGAACCATGAGTACACCCAATATCTCCTTGCACACAACCATATCAGGCATCCAAACCAAGTTCCCTACTGTATAATGCACAACCAATTTAACTACCTATACTATACCTAACCAACCTAATCAAAGATACACACACCCAAAGATTTTTACCTACTATTGCATACCCAATCGAGGTTGTTGTTATAGGATTGCACCACAATGCTAATTCCCTCCTCTAAACTACCTGTTGCTCAACTACACCCTGCAAACAATATACAATTTCTAATCTTTATGCATTTCCCTATCTGGCATCAACCATCTGTGGGACCCCTTTCTTCTGAACATGTCTCCACCCTAACCTAATACTAATTACTATCGTCTCTTGCAAGAACCCTATAGTACAAAAACACTTACACTGCTACTGTTATTCAACCTTTAATCTCGAAGGTGACTGCTGTTACTACTGCCTGTGCATCTATACTGCTGCTACTGGTCTCCTCTTCCTTTAAAATCATAATATTACATCTCACCAATGCCAAACTCCTCTTTGCCCGACCCCTCATCTCTCCCCAGTCAACAACACAAATACACACGCTAGTTATAACTCAATCCCCCTCTAAATCATCCAAAGAAAAATAGTTCACTCATTAGACTATATATATCTAATATACATAAATACCTAGAATACACATAACCAAATGAATATATACGCAGGTACACACATATATATCAAATATAATCAAATATATATAAACAACACTAAAAAAGAGTAGTAACATTCCATCAAACATATGGAGTGCATTACACTCAAATCACACTCTATCTATGATACGATTGCGATACGACCCCAATACAATACCAAATGAATCAATAATGATATGAGAAAGTCAAGAATCATAATTCTAAGCAATACGAAGTGCTAATTACTCAACTACATGTCCGTATCAAAATATGACATGTGTAGACCCCCGTGTCAAAGGAAAAACTCCAAAATTAACCCTTGTCACAAAATATCATGACACGACCTACTCGTATCCAATTATGGACATGACACTAATCTCAAACAACCAAAATATTTTCAATTTGGTCCAATTGACCAATTGACTAATTGAAAAACATATGGAACACCAATCTCGGATTTCCCTAAATTGGGCACAAAATATATCGTAACATTCACAATACAGGTCCCTAGTAGTCAATTCTTCTTCCGATGGGTAGCCCTAGTCCATAGGTGGGTTCCTAATGATTAAACTATAGATTTAGAGTCTAATTAGAAAAAAAAATAGCATTGTACCTATTAGAAGATAGATTTCTAATAAAAGTCTCCAGTGAACACAAATAAGTCCCAAATTATGCAAATTCTACCAAATTGTATATCCTTGCCTCCTCCATGCTTCTAGAGTCTCCAATGGTCAAGTGGATATGAATTATGAAGGAATTTGGTAGGGATTTGGTGTATGGATGAAGGGAATTTAGGGATGAACAATTCTAGATCAAAAATTGGAATTAAATGAGAATAGAGAGAGAGAGAGAGAGTCTCCCCCTCTTCATATGTCGGCCCCCTTTCTTTGCCTCCGAGCAAGATACAAAATCTATTCTACCCCTATGGGCTTGTCATGAAGGAATGTAATTAAGGAGGAAGCTTCTACTCCTAATAGTTTGACTAATTAAGTCACTAACTTAATAAAATGAGCTAAATAATTGGGCTCAAGTCTAAACTAATAAATTATTGGTTCAAAAGTCAAGTCTAGTCGAGTTAGGCCCACTAACACAAGTCCAAAATATAATATAACTTGCTAACAATATTTAAATACTATAATAAATAAATATATAACAAGTACCATAAATAAATAATTATGAAATATCATTCAATATAATAAATTTTGAAATACCAATATTATAATATTACCAATAATAGGAAAAAATAAAAATACCCCTCTCTGAAAAAGCGGTAGTGATATACCCCATATTTTACATTATGCGTACAGATTATTGGCTGTATTGATGAAGTTGGGGACATTCCTCCTCAGCCACACTAGTTGAGGTCGATGCTCTAATTATTATAAAAGGAGGAAGAAGAATTTATGTAGAAAACCTTCAAAAGCAATAAAGTTTTGGTGTGCCCTATAAAACAGAAACTGCCAATCGTGCACCATTGTCGGTGTGTCAAGCGAAGCTTGCGAGTAAATCTTAGTAGGGCAATTTTTAGATTTTAAAATATGTTCTCGAGAGGTATGTCTTTTTGGGGTTAATCTTGACCTATGTTTGAGTGATGATCCAAAGAAATCTTATTGCATAGTTTATACTTCTTGTCCTTCTTGGATTTTGAATTAGAAGATGCTGCTCCCTGGTCCCAATCTAGCAGCAGGTCGGGATGAATTAATATAATCTCGCCATAATCTTTGGTAAGAGGCACCAAACCCTCATTTTGACTTCGAGGAGGCGGGAGATTTACTACTTTCATTGTAGCTTGAGGTATTAGAATAACGCTGTTTGGGACCTCTTGCGTTGGAAAGTCACCAAATTGAACTGATACCATATTGACGGTGACCGTCTTCTCATCATTGTGAAGGGTGATAGCTTTAGCAGCTATCAACTGTTGTATTTTCATTTTTAAGACGTAACAAGTCTTGGTAGGACGATGTACATACCGATGGTATAAGCAGTACTTTGGGTAATCTATTTTACCGACCTCCTCCGGTCATCTAATATCAAACAACTGTAACCTGCCTCTCTTTATCAGATAGTAAAAAATATTGTGGATATCGCTATTATCAAAGTAATATTCCTCCTTAGGTCTGGAAGATTTTGGATTCTGGCTGGAGGAGAGGTGGATCGCTTTGCCAAATTTATTGCTAAGGCCTTCTTTCTTTTGTTTTTGTCATTATTTGCATTATTATTGTGGTTAGAGGAGTGCTTCCCAACGGTCCACATCTATAAACCTATACCTATATATTCCTATTTCTCTCTCTCTCTCTCTCTCTCTCTCTGCTCATTATTTTCTTTCCATTTCTCTCACTTAGGTTTTCTCTCCCTCCGTAGGCAAGTACATCTTGCACAAGAGAAGAATAATAGATTTATACATGTTTTTAATTCTTAATAATTCATGTTAATTTTTAGCTCATATTGTTGGGACCGAGCACCCCTTCATCTTTAATATTTGTTGTTCTTGATTTTATTGGTTGGAATTGCATGAACCAGAGTTTTGGTCTATAGGTTCACTTTTGTTCTCTTGGGGTTTGATCTCCCAAAACTTTGTGTTTTACATAACTAATTAGCTCATAGTTTAGAGCACCATATTTTATGTAATTTTGTGTTTGGTAGTTCTTGATTTTGAGTCCAGCTAAGTTCAGTGCTACAACTTAATGCAATGTGTATACCAAAATGGCTGACTGAAGAAGAACAATAGTTCTCTATAAAGATTATACAAGAGAACCCCCTTTGGCATAGAAATACGCATATTCTACTTTGGGTGCATTGGTGTGCTGTCCTAACTCATTGTGTGTACTAATCATACTGTACTTAGTCTCCTAGCAAAAGTGCGGCAGTCATAATCCTTGAGTCAGAGGCACATTTTTGAGAGGAAACTCAGTTGGCGCACTTTGGTCCGAATTTCATCAAAGTTTTTCCTAGGAAACCGAGGGAAAGTGTGCCACAGTCAGTCTGGGCAAATTCTTCGTGTTAGTAATCTGGTGCACTTTTCCTATATTTCATCAACTGACGCACTTTGCTTATGTTTGGTAGATCGTGCACTTTTTCCATAAAGACGAAGCTTTGGTTGGTTTCTTAATTTCTATGTTATTGATTTGTGTGCTCCTTGACTGACGAGTTTCTCGAATATCGAGTTAACCTTGGATTATATTTTTTGTCTTTTACCTAGCTCGTTCGCAAACTTTTTGTTAGAGCGCACCTTATTTTCGCCTACACACTTTTCTCAAGTGCGCCGTATTGGTTAACTTGACAAAGTATGCCACCCTTTGTTGCTCACGTACTTTCTTGCGAAAGTGCGTCAACCTAGTTTTGGTCATTTGTGCACCAACCTAGTTTTGGTCGTTTGTGTGCCACTGCCGAGTTTTGGTCTTTTGTGCGCTAACTTGTTTTATGCGCCAACCTTCTATGTGTTTTGTGCGCCAACTTACTTTATGCACCTACTGTTTCCTGCGCATGTTGAGCCCTGTAGATGTAGCCTTATATGCACTTACAAATTTTTTTGTTAAGTAGTTTACTTTTTCTTGATCACCTTATTATACGCTGGATAGAATAAGAGGCATAGTTCAACTCGGGTGACGTTCTGCAACCCCGATCCTATTTTGGTCTAAGGGTTGTGGATCTGATCTCGAGGGATTCTTGCACTACCCTTATTCTTGTTCATCAATTTAATAAAGTAAAAAATTATATATGACCAGTATTAACTATCATTTCTTGAATAACTTGCTACCTGATAACTTGTCCATGATCTGGATACTAGAACTTGTTCCTGCCCTGACTATGGTATATGTGCTGATACACTTGATCCCACCAAGGGTGCCACTTGATATTTATAGTGAGCTGTCATGCCACATACTCCTACTACGTGATATATGAAATTATTTTCACACACGAATCTGGTAGTTGGACAGTGACTTTAGCCGTGGCTAGATAGTATTGATTATTTCATCATGTTTGTGTGAATCCAGATTTAACTTTCGATTAACAATATAGATTCGTACTAAGAGTGCCCGTACTTAAGGTACGACATCTAAGAAGGAATATTCATGTGACTATGGCATACGATTCTAATTAACCTAGGGTTAATTAGGCAACTTAACGGGTAGAGCATTGGGAGGAAATGGTATCTCGAGATCATGTATGCCGAACCACCCTAAATTAGCTGGGAGTAAAGGCTGGCCACCACGGATAGTGTATATCATCCGCACTAGTGGAGTGCAGTATCTGATTTAATTATATAACCCAGCCAGTATATTTTTTATCGAAAGTCTGGAACTGTTACTGATTATTAATTAGCTCAGGGCCCTTACGAGGGACTGTTGCATGATTAACATATATTCTTGCTTGTATATTATTGGTTCAGCCAGCCCTCTCGATTATGGAACGATCTGAGGATACATATATATTATATTACTGAGATAACTAGAGATGACACATCAATATGATTGGCCACCTAATTTTCTTATATGGGTACCTAGCCAGGAAAGTGGGCTATCGTGGCATGATGATTTAACCTATGTCCTTATTTGGCTGTTGGGTTGCATCGTTGTGTTACGATACTCCATGGACTAAAGCTATATTATTTTCTCTTATCGTATCTCTATTTGTTTATTGTTTCATCTGTTGAGTGGAAATAAGAACATAGATTGTTGTGGCATTATGGTTCAACTCATCTCTTTTTTTGGTTGTTAAGTTGTGCTATTGTGTTACGATAGGCTATGAACTAAAACTATAATGCAGAATATTTTATCTTGGCCACAATCAAGGAAAATATTCTATCTTGATACGATAAGGCACTTTCTGTCATTGTTTGGTGAAGGGGTGTCTCATGTCTGTTTCATGAACAAAAGAAGAAATGAAACTAGGTTTATACGAAACCCTTTTTTTGTTTACAAACAAGAAAAAGAAGTACAATTAATCCTATACGAGGATGTTAAGTACAATAAAAATGATTCTGGGGAAATATTGCTATAGGAGTCTGATCTGCGGTCGATCACTTTGTCCCTTGGACCACATGATGACGAAGAAGTACTGTAGAAGAAGAAGAAGAAGAAGTGCTGTAGAAGAAGATGAAGCTTCAAAGATTGCAGGAAGGATTGAACTCTCGTTGCCAAAGTTATCAATCAACACTCTCTGTATGTGTTCTCTCTCTGATCTTCTCTCTTTCAACCTTTTTCCTGACCTCTCTCTCGCTGACTTGACCCCTTTCTCCTATGACTGGAAGTCTTTATTTATAGAGATCAGTCAGAGTAACTGATCATTTGGTATAGAAGCCAATTAGTGGAGAGAGTTGCACCTTTTAAGCGACGGTTATAATAACTGCTACCCACGTCTGAATGATCTTCGGAATCCGCGTGTGACGTGTGTCTCATTAAGAGGTGACGCGTATAACTGCTTTTCGAAGACCATGACATGCCAGCCACGTAGGTAACTGCCCCTTGTGTAAAGATGGTTGGCATAAAAGCCAAATAACAGTCTCGTAGGCGTAAAAGCCAAATAGTTATCTTGTTGGCGTAAAAGCCAAATAGCTATATTGTTGGCGTAAAAGCCAAGTAGCTATTTTGTTGGCGTAAAAGCCGAGTAGCTGTCTTATTGGCGTAGAAGCCAAGTAGCTATTTTGTTGGCGTAAAAGCCAAGTAGCTGTCTTGTTGGCATAAAAGCCAAATTATGCGTAAAGCTCGATGCTGTATAGGTAATAGGGAACCAGCGTAAACTAGCCAATTATCCTTCCTGACTGAGGTCTTGAGCGTATTTTGGACCAAATAGCCTTATCACGTACCTTGCAAATATAGCCTGAGTTGGCGTATTTCGAGGAGATAGCATACGGCGTGCTCCTATAGTTGAAAATAGCCTGGTTGGCGTAATATGCAGGGATAGTGACGTGATCATATTAGTCCTAATTTTAGCTCTCCCAGAGATCTGCCCCCATCTCGCACATTAACTACAGAGACGTGCCTCGAGTTCTGTACAAAGAACAGCTTTTGATGTGGCGTTTGGTTTTATCTCATCTTGAGCGTAAAGGCTCATTTCTGCTTGTGTAAAGTAGGCAGCGTATTCCTTGAATGCATAAAAATGACTTATATCAAGGATTTACCACTAAACGACAGTCTGGGGCTCTGTACAGAATCATCATTACAGTCGTCCTCTCGATCGTCGTGCAGTACTCTTTGTCAGGAGTCAGGTTCACTGTTTTGTCTGACAGGTTCATTCAAGGAATATGAAGAGTTCCTCGTATAACTTCATGTTGTATTAAAAGCAGACATAGTTTACGCCGGAGGAAGGTGTAGCAACCTTTTACGCCAAACAGGCTTGGAGCGCTGCTTTACGTCGGCATCTCTGAAGTCATATTTTACGCGTATAGTTTTGAAGCTTCTGTTTTACGCTTGCTTCATGTATGTTGGGGGTTTTTACGCGTATAATTCTCAGCATATTTTTTATGCTTCTATAAGACTCCTTTCAAAGTTTTCAAATTCCTCTTAATTTGAAATACTTTGAATGAAGCATAAAACGGTCAAATTTGACTCGTTCTGCGAGGCTTATTTCTCGGCAAATTTTAGGAAGTTGTTGGGATTTGATATATTCTCTCCTGCCTATATAAAGGCAAGTGAGTGAACCTTTCTTTCCATACTTCCTTCACCAAAAGAGATGGTTACTGAGATCCATTGGGCTGGCCTGAGGAAGAAGAAGATCATGCTCTTCCAGCATGTTAGGAGCCGTAAAAAAAGCGTATTCGATCAAATGTCCTCTACAACGATGGATCATGGAAGGATATCATAGCTTCCTTTGCTCGGGATAATCAGCAATTTTATATGGCGATTCATCCAGGAGAGAGGAAGGGTCGCTTTAGACCACACAGCTTGCTAGCTGTATTTTCTCCCATTATGACGCTGGGCGAAGGTAGGCAGTTTGGTCCTGTCTTCCAGTATTGTGTTGGGTCTAAATCCATAACACAATTCTAGGACGTAGCTGCCATGACGTATGGTGGGTGGGCTTGAATAATACAGGCCCAGTTCTGTATCCTCCCGCCATTAATCATTTTCTTGTTCATCGGCTGCAGAAGCCGATGTAGTACCGTAGAAGAAGAAAAAGATCTCCACCAATATGAGAACCTCGCACAACAGATTCTCGGCGTGATCTTAAATAAAAATAAGAAATCCTTTGTAGAAAAAGGATTTCCATCATATGTAATCATGAAAATGAAAAATCCTTTGTAAACTGGATTTTCATCATATGTAATCATGATCAATAAACTTGTCTTCTTTTACGCATTGCTGATTTGCCATATTTGCTGTGAGGAAGTCTGATAATGTGAATAATTTTATGCTGACTCTGCTAAACGCTTATCTGCCATGTCCCATCTTTTACGCATAACGGAAGATGCATAAAAAGCTCTTTAGCATTAAGTTGTCTTGAAGATCCAACTGGCATGCTGTTTTTGGACGAGGAGTCGCATAAAAAATTCTGAACTGTCACTTCTCTGATACGAAGAATTTCTGTTCAAACCATCATTTTCAAGAATGGTTTCCCCAAAAATCCCTCGAAATAGGGCGAGAAATGTCTGCCAAACAGGCCATACTTGAACTTGGATGTAAAAGATTCTGACTATACTTCGAATGAACTTCCAATGGCCCAAGAAGAAGAGTCATCTTCAATGCTGACCTCTGTGTGTTTCAGGAACAAGGAATGTTTTGTATCCAAAAAGGAGTATTTTCTGCGTAAACCCTTGTGATTGGCCTTCTCAAAAAAGTCATAGACCATAGCATCTGTTAGCTTCTGAGTATAAAATCATAGATCTGTAGCTTCTGTGCGTAAAACCATAGATTTGTGGCCTATGAGCATAAAAACTTCTGAGCGTAAAACCGTAGATTTGTAGCCTCTGAGCGTAAAAGCTTCTGAGCGTAAAACCGTAGATTTGTAGCATCTGAGCGTAAAAGCTTCTGAGCGTAAAACCGTAGATTTGTAGCCTTTGAGCGTAAAATCTGGATCTGTTATGCGGCATGACTGTCCGTCTTCTTCTTTTTTTAAATGATAGGCTGACGTGGTCCCAAATCATAATCGACTATTAAATATCGGATTTGGTTAGGGATTTGAAGAGTTATCCGAACTCTATAAATAGCCTAAGGTCTTCAAAGAGAAACCCTTTATCTGTCTTTGTAAAACCCTTGCTTTCCAAAAAACCTTTCTTCTTTGTCTCTTTCCTGAGAACTCAGATTCGCCATGGCACCCAAACAGGCTTCCACTGCTAAGGGAAAGAAGGTCGCTTCCTCATCTTGTTCCACTCCTCAAGCACGAGCAACCCCCATTAGGCTGAGCGAGTCCCGATCTGAACGCAGTGCTCCACCGTCGAGCTGTGCTCCAGACATTACAGGTAAAGACTTCAAGAGAAAAAACCCTTCGCACACATTGTGCGTGTACGCGCAATTCATCTGCTATGCTAAGAACCTCTTCGAGGAAGATAACACACAGAGAAGTTTTATTATTATGCCCACATTCCTAATGTGTCAGCGTAAAAACTCTAAAGTTTTGCAGTCTGGCGTAAAAACTCAGACTGTCAAAATTTGGCGTATACTACAAACTTTGAGTTTTACGCGCTGGATGTAAATTCCGGCGTAAAAACTCAAATTTTGGCAGTCTGGCGTAAAATGCTCCGACTGTTAGATCTTGGCATATAATGCCAACCTTGAGTTTTACGTACTGAAAATAGATTCTAGCGTAAGACTCAAGTTTTTACAGTCCGACATAAAAGCTCAGATTGTTAGTCTTTGGCGTATCCTGCAAGAGTGTAGTGTCTAGCGTAAAAATTGACTTATTTTCTTGCATTTTGCAGTGGACTTGCAGATCTCTCCTTTGGCTGAAGTGATGGGCTCTGCTGCCGGGATGCTGAACTCAAACTATCTGGAGGACTTGTCCCATGTGACATTCCCAATTTCTAGAAATAAGTGTCCTCATGAAAGGGGAACTCTGATCTCGTCCCAAGGAGAACGAATGCTGATGAGTATGATCAGGGGGGAGCCCCTGACATACATAGATGGGACTGAATATAAGAAACAGGTTTCTTATTCGGGGATGTTATCGACAAACAGTCCCAGACTAAACCCAAGAAGGAGAATTGGGTGTTTACTGCTGAGGGAACGGTCATGTATCTGCCTAGGATGCCTAGGGATTACCCCAACTCGGCTTTCTTCCATGCCACACATCCTAGGAAGATGATGTGGACTCTGACTCCGGATCTTCATGGGCGGCCAGGGAAGATCTTGTACAACAAAGGATTGAATCAAGGGGCCTATATGAGCAGTCCTTCAGCCCCTGTTATGCTTTTTAAGGGATTACTGTCGGATAGCGTCCCGAGTGAGGACACTTCACTGATCCGGCCGGTTCAAATATCGACTTTCTGCAATAACTTTATGGAGCAGGGAGGAGTATACCCTAAGGTCAACCCTCGGATCAGTGGATGTCTTAGCCCCGGGAATCTTCGATGGGCCAGTTTAACTACCTAGGCCCTGAAGCACTTCCAGACAGAGCTAGAAAGTATTGGCTTGTTCGCGGTTGTGAGCGCTACTAGTGTTGGGCTTCCTGTCAACCCCAACTTGTTCTTAGCCTTGATGGAGCGATACAACTCGCTCACTGGGACTTTTGCCACTCCGTTAGGTGAGTTGGGCTTAGCCCTTTATGAGATGTCAGAGATTTCCAAGCTGCCAATAGGGGACACTCCTTATGAAGAGTACGTTCCCACAAACAGGGAGCTGAGGGATACAAACCCTTGGGTAGTGGCAGTGTACCAGGAGCTGATGAGCCACTACCTTGCCTGTACCACTTTCTACAAAGAGCCCTCTGATTTGGCTCATATCAATAAATGGGTATCCTACCTCTTCTTCCATCAGGCCAGAAATGCTAAGCCGGACAAGGTGTAGATAGCAGAGATAAGCCCTTGAACTTCCTGAGCATGCTTAGTGCCGCCACGGTCGATGATCTCATCGAAGATGCAGGGGCTTCAGAATATATTCTCGATGAGGAGATAGGGGGTTAGATTGCAGGCACTAAAGCCTTCAGTTATATGAGGCATTATCGCAAGCCTCTGTCAAGGGAGGCTCAACTGGCTGGCTTTCTCTCTGTCTGGCTATGCCGATGGATAATACCTGGCATCGCATCTGTGGATCGCATTTATCGCAACACCTTATGGCCCGTTGTACGGTTGGTGTTTGGATCAAGATTGGGCCTGCTTTCTGCCATGGTCTGTAGAATACAAGCTGGCCTGAGGGCCATTACTGATGGGCTGCTAGCTGATGATACGCAGTATGAAGGATTTCTCCGAGTGGAATTACCATTCCTATACCTGATGGGATGGTTAATCCTTCACAACACCAGGGTGATGTCTCCTGGTCCTGCCAGCGGTTTAAGAAATAACTTCTTGTTGAATTACAAGAGTTTCCTTTGGAATGTGGCAAGCGTCATAGATTGCCGACGAGCATTAAATTTTGCCCAGGGCTGGAAACTCTTCTATATCGTCCCCCTGTACATATAAATCAACAGGGGACGAAACTTAAGGATGCAGGTCAAGGAAGAACTATTCTTTCTCCTGAAGCCTTTTATTGGTTGGTCTGCATTAGACCTTCCCACCTGTTGTACAGAAGTAAGGACCACTGCTACTTGGAGCCTTATCTGCCTAGTCGGTTCGCCAGACAATTTGGGTATGACCAGTTGCATGTGGGGAATCCCATAACCAGCTTCAAGTCCAAAGATGGACTTATTGATGGAGCTAGAGGAAGGCGGTATTTCATCACGGGTTGTACAGGTACAATTTTGCTGTGCCTACGATTTCTGTCTCTATGGAGTTGCACATTCTTCATTCTTACACGCTGTTTTATGCGTCCATCAATACCTTCCATCATGATTTTGATGTGCATGGAAGTTTCAGGATGCCCACCCATAGGTCCACTGGAAGGGAGAAGATACCGTCTGTTCTGATGAAGGTGAAAACCCTACTGGTGCAGATGAGTTCTTGTTGATAATACTGAGAGGCGTAATAGCTCCGCCAGCAGAGCCTCTCGTTATCTCTAATAAACAGAAGGCTTCCACTCTGAAAGAGCCTTCCCCAGGCAAGAAGAAAACGGTCAGAGGTCCTAAAAAGGCTTCCACCAAGGGGGCTTCTAGGAGTGAGCCAGTTATTTCCCCAATTGAGGATGATTCTTTGATCAGAGGTCCTTCGCCTTTTAGAGAGGGAACCTCAACAGTTCTGGCTGCCAGTGATGGAGATTTTTTGCCCGCGATCACTGCGCTACTACTGCTACTGGTAGTGCTTCGAGATTGCCGTCGAGGCCGAATATACTAAGAATCAATATACCTTCATCCAGACAAATAATGGGCCTAGCCCCTCCTTCGTTTGTAAGTATCCCAAGTAAGATTCTACCCGATGAACCTCGAGTAGATCTGGGTAAAGACTGGGTTGACTACCCGCCAGTGTCAGTTGGTGCACCCTCTTCTCCAGGTATGACAACTTGTCTAGCATCATTAAGAGATGATTTAGCTATACAGGCTGCAGACGCAACATACATGCCATGAGCCATGGGTAAATATTGCCTTCACGTTTTCTTCATGAAAATTAACATCAAATTGATATTAACTTTCTCTTATCTTTTTTCCAGGTGAAGACATCTCTGGGGAGGGCGGAGTTGACGCAACTTCTGACTTTGTTGCGGATCCATTTAATGAAACGGTGGTAATCGACGTCGAAGAAGCATGCTTTGAAACTATCGATCTCTCATCCGCAATATTCTCGGGTGTCATCCCGCCAGTGAGAGTTCAAATAACATCTGAGGAGGATGAACCCACCATCTCGTCCGTGCCTCCTTCGTCGAGTATACCAGCAACTTCAACTGTTATTGGTGTCTCTTCTTTTGTCGCGCCCTCTGTTGGAGCAACGACTGTGGCGACATCCTCTGCAGTCATTCCTGGAGGAAGATTTACTGATATTACGGCCACTCCCGGCGTCCATTCGAGCTTTGCTATGCTAGTGGATCAATACACTAGCATATTCTATCTCACTTGAAAGAGTTAATATCGATGATGCTGGAGAAGAACTTAGGTTTCGATGCTATGAAGATGTCCTTCAATCTCCCTATAGTGCAGATTAGAAATTTCAGTGATGCTGAAAGAGCTGATGCGCTAGAACAAATAGTTAATGGTTTAGAACAACCCATTAACGAGTATTTGCAACTATCCCGAGGCAGCATCGATAATCTAGTTCAGGCTAAGTATGACTCCTTAACTGCAGAACTTGCTGAGGAAATAGAAATACTAAATAAATCCATCCAGGAACAACAGCAAGAGATGGATATAGAGCAGGCTGTCTTGGTGGATTTTATTCCTCAGCTAGCTAAGTACCAGGCCGAATATAAGAAAGATAAAGCGAGGGTTCGAGATTTGGAAGCTGAACTCGCTCAGGCCAGGGAGAGGTTTCTCAAGACATCGGCAGCTCATGATGTATTTAAGGGCCAAGTGGAGATAGCTCAGCAGAACTTGATGCGTGCGGGTGCCATCCGCGCCAATTTTTTTGATGCTCGGTCTGAACTATCTCGCTTGAATGACGATGAGGCAAGGCTGGAATGGGCTCGCACCATATTTTGAACTCTAGGAATGAGAGGATGGCTGCTTTGGCGCGACAAATTAGGGATTTAACTGCTCCTCCCCAATGATGTACCTTTTTGCTTCTTTTGTAATTTTGCTATTCCAGAGATAATAAGGATATTTTTTTGATTTTGTGGACCTATCACTTTTGAATAAAAATGATAGGCTAAGATGAAAGTGATATCAGAGGTAATATGGACGTGATATACTTTCGGTATGTTTCAGTTGGATATATCTATTCAGAGGTTATATGGACATGATAGAATATGCTCCAACTAAATTTGTATACAAAACACTATCAGAGGTAATATGAACGTGATAGGTTTTAAAGTTTCAAATTAGTTAAACATATCTATTCAGAGGTCATAATAACATGATAGAATATGATCCAACTAATCTTTGTATGTAATGTCATCAGAATAAAATCTTCACCATACCTCTTTGAGCAAAGGAGATCAAGCATAGTACTTCTTCAGGAATTTGCTGTTGATAGGAACCATTATTAAGTCTCCATTTGGCTTGGCTAATCTGTAAGCATCGTTTGAGAACGTCATTTCAATCACATAAGGGCCCTCCCATTTAGGCTAGAATTTGCCCTTACTTTTGTGTGTAATGATCATTGGCCTCTTCACAGCTAAAACTAGTTCACCAACTTTGAACACTCTTTCCTTCACTTTTTGATTAAATGCTCTGGAAATGCGTGCCTGGTAGAACGTAATGTGCTACTGAGCTTGAAGGCGTTTCTCGTCTAATCCTTCTAGCTCTTGAAGCCTTAAGTGATCATTATTTTTCTGAGTCAACTCATTAGCCACTGCTATTCTGAGTAATGGAATTTGGATTTCAATGGGAAGAACTGCTTCACACCCATAAACTAATGAAAATGGGGTACAACCTGTTGGTGTTCGCACCGTTGTGCGATATGCCTAGAGACATTCCCCCAGTTTCTTATTCCAATCTCTTTTGTTCGTAGAGACAAACATTTTCAAGAGTTTGATGATGGTTTTGTTGAAGGCTTCCGCCAAACCATTAGCAGCAGGATTATAAGCCGTCGAGGCCATATTCTGTATTCAATTCTTATCGCAAAATTAGTGAACTGCTTGGCTGATAAATTGAGGCCCGTTATCATGAATTATCCTTCGGGGTATCCCAAAGCGATAAATCACATGATGCTTGATAAAACTGATCACGTTGGATGTCTTCACCTCAGCAAGAAAGATCGCCTTCGCCTATTTAGAAAAATAATCCGTGATAGCCAATATGAACTGATGTCCTCTAGAAGATGACGGGTGAATAGGACCAATGATATCCATACCCCATGCTTCAAAGGGCCATGATACAATCGTAGGATATAAATACTTAGAAGGATGATGTATAAAATCTGCATGAACCTGACAGGCTTTGCATTATCTTGCATATTTTATGGCATCTGCAATCATGGTAGGCCAGTAGTAGCCCATCCTCCTTATACGATCCCGTAACTTAGGACCGGGTTGATGTGCTCCATATACACCGTCATGAGCTTTTGGATAACCCGTTTTGCATCATCGTCAGAGAGATATCGTAATAGCAGTCCATCGTATGTTCGGCGATATAGACATTGTGAAGAAGTATCAAAATAGAAGCGTTATGATCGTCTTTTGATGGATACTGCTTCTTTAGGATCCTCTGGTAAGATTTCGTATGACACGAAGTCTATAAAGGGACTTCTCCAGTCTCTCTTAGGAGGAACCGTGTTTACAGCGTAGCTGTATTCTATGTGAAAATTATTTTTTACACAGAATAAATCTCTGTTAAGAAGGATCACCTAATTTTGCCTTCTTATAGGAATAACTAGATCTGCAGCTAGGCTGGCCAGAGCATCAGCTTCCAAAATTTGAGATCGAGGCACGTGCTCTAAGAAGAATCCTTTGAAAGATATGGCAATCTCGATCGTTGCTTGGTGATAAGGAATAAGGTCTGGATTACAGACTTTATATATTCCTCTGACCTGATTGACGTTCAAATGAGAATCACCAAAAGCTTTCAGGTATTCAATATCCAATTCTTTAGCGACTTGAAGCCCGATTAGTAGGGCATTATACTCTGCCACATTATTAGAGCAGGGTTCGCTAAGAGAATATGCTCGATAGATGACGAGTTTGTCAGGAGTTACCAGAATAATTCCCACTCCTAAAACCACGTTTCCCCTGGGACCAGTCCTGGAGGCACCATCGAAGAACAGCTGCCATGTATCACCATCCATTGCGAAATTATATTCTACAACTTCGTCAGGAATATCCTCGTATAGTTTAGAGGTTTCCGGAATTGGATGAGCAGCTAAGAAATCAGCCAAGCTTGACCTTTGATGGACTTCTGAGGGACATACACCATATCATACAGTATTAATAACATCGCCCAATTCGCGAGTCAGGAATTAAGAACACTTGGCTTGTTCATCAATACCCGAAGAGGATTGATTCTGGAGATGATATGAATAGTTTGGCCCGTGACGTAATATCGCGTTTCTGAATGGCGAACATTAGGGCCAAGCATTATTTTTCCACTGGATTGTACTGGTATTTAACTCCGACCATCATCCTGCTTAGATAGTAAATAGCCTGTTCATGACGCTCATTATTCTTCTGTGCGAGAAGAACCCCTAAAGAATGATCCATTACTCGAACATACAGCAAAAATGGTCTTACTATGACGGGAGGCACCAAAACTGGAGGATTAGTAAGATAGCATTTGATGTCATTAAATGCTTGCTGACAGGCTTTATCCCAAACAAATGATATACCTTTCTTCATCAGGCGAGAAAAAGGTTGACATCTCCCAGAGAGGTTGGATATGAATCTCCTGATATAAGCCAGATGACCTTGAAATCCCCTGAGTTCCTTCAGATTATGGGACGGTCGCATTTCTAGGATAGCCTTTACTTTATCAGGGTCCACTTGAATGCCTTTAGCGGTAATGACAAATCCCAGGAATTTGCCACTGGATACACCAAGAAAGGATTTTGTAGGATTCATTTTGAGTTGATGTTGGCGCCTCAACTCGAATACTGTCTTCAAGTCTTGGATGTGATTATCCTTGAGGCAACTTTTGACAGCAATATCGTCTACGTAATATTCTACTGTTTTGTATAAGTGCTCATGGAATATGTTACTCATAGCTCGTTGATACGTAGCTCCGGCATTCTTCAATCCGAAAGGCATAACCGTATAGCAATATACCCCCAATAGTGTCCGGAAGGCAGTATGCTTCTCATCTTCAGGATTCATCTTAATCTGATTGTATCCTGAAAATTTGTCCATGAAAGACATGCGCTCAAAATCGTACGTATTATTGATCATGACGTCTGTAATGGGAAGAGGGAACTCATCTTTAGGACAGGCTGCATTTAGATCTCGAAAATCGATGCAAACACGCACTTTCCCATTTTTCTTCATGATCGGGACAACATTGGCAACCCAATCAGGATGTTGTTCTTTCCGGATGAACCCACAAGCTATTAGCTTCTTGATTTCAGCTTCAATGGCATTCATCATATCCGGACGGAACCGGCGTTGGTGTTGCTTTACAGGCTTCGAATTGGACCGTATGTTGAGTTTATGGGTAGCTACTTTAGGATCAAGACCTGGCATATCCTCATAATTCCACGCAACATCGATATATTCTTTTATCAGCAGGATTATTTCTTCCCTTTCTTCTTCGGAAAGATTATTACTGATAAAATTGGCTTTGGTGAAAATTCATCCCCAACATCGACTTGGATAACTTTATCTTCGGTGGGTGGTTCTCTTTGTTCGAACCGGAGTTCCCATTGTGTATCCATTTTCTGAGCCCAGGATTCATCTTCAAATGGTTCAGATTCTTGTCCCTCTATTTCGAATGAATCTGTCAACACCATATTTACTGATAATGCCTGCTCGAGTTCATCATCTGAATCAGAGGATGACAAATCGTCTTAAAAAAAGGAAATGGTCTCCTCACTTGATTCAGAGTCATTAGAAGTTGCAAGATGTGTGGTATACCCTAACCCAAAACGAGTTCGTTGATAGTAGGGATCACCATACAACGACATTCGTCTGCCTTTTCCATAGTTGGGGCCTGGCTCCAACTTCAAGTCATAACCCATGCTTTGGATAATCTTCAAAGCTTGTGGGCTATATCTGTGAACTTGCATTTTTCCAGCATCAGATTCGTGAGAATCTTCATGTACAATTGGTTTATTTTACATGCAACCGAAGACTATTGGATGCTGATCATTGCGAGTAGGTGGGACAATAAAGATAGAATCTTCATGTGGTCCATATGTCGTGATGACATTAGATGTTGACGTCACTTCCCACACATACGGATGATAGGAGTCTATAGCTTCCAAAAATTTTTGTACTATAGGTTCTATATCGTTATGGGGGGAGGATTCCTGATTTGGAAATTGAGCGTCAGTATACTGGAAAATAGAGTCTTTATTATCATCAGAAACCACGTTCCCAGTTGTATTTACATCAGTTGGCTGCTTGTTGCGCCTGAGGTTGATGACCAAGGTGGAGGCTTCTGGTTCAAAGTGATCACTAGAGGATCACTTCCTCCTTCCAATTTGGTTTTGCCCAAGTGGATAGTCATGGGTTCCATGACCTTCGGATGGGTAGTCCGCCCTTTCACCAGGATTGATAAAGGTTGCTCAGCAGATGGCTTTCCTGGCTCCTGGTAGGATTCCTCTTCCGTCTTACTTGATACCTCTTTCATGTAGTCTTGGGTGTACAATATGGCATTAGAATAGTAGGATTCAACTCCTTTGATTGGATTGAGATCCGCCAACTCTGTTTTCACTATCCCTCGGGCGTCTACATATTTGAAGCATTGATGTAGAGTGGAAGGAACAATATTGTGATCGTGGATCCAAGGTCTGCCCAACAGAATATTGTAATACACCTCTGAATTAATAAGTAGCATATAGCAACTGATCTAAGGTCACCAATCTGGATCCTCGGACGAATCTTCCCTAATGGTTTGCTCTTCCTAGCGTTAAAGCCAACGATTGTAGTGGTACTGTAAGCCAGTTCACTTGTAGGGATTCTCAACGGTCTTAACAGACTGTGAGGGATAATACTGATCGACAATCCCGGATCTATGTGAATTCGGTCTACCTCCATGGAGCCAATATATCCGGTGTAATAAAGAGGCCTGTCATGCTTGTTATGTTTTAACAACATGTCCTCTTGAGTGAAAGTGATATTAGGGACCACTTCCATCACACTATGGCATTAAGGGCATGCCACAGACTCTTTATCCGAGGATTTGAGCTGAGTCAAGCATGAATCAGCCTGCATTAGCGCTTCACTCAAGGCTTGACGAGTATCTTTGGATAGCCTTAGGAGCTCGAAAATAGACAATCTGGCTGGTGTATTAGCCAACTAGGCCAAGATGTCGATGTTATATGGTTTTTCTAAACCTTCATTTTGAATATTCTTCAAAGGTTTATCAAAACGAACTTTTTTTTGCTTGTCCTTGTCCACCGAAGTTGGCCTAGAAGGACCTGCCTCTATTATAACATGTTCAGGCTCTGGGGGTTTGGCAGTTAAAGTGTCTACCGTTGATTCCCCCTGGTTCTCTCCATAGTCCTTGAGGTAGGTTTTGCCTGACCGGGTTCCGGTTTCCAAAGCCTCTTCTTCTGATATCGGGGATATTGCAACCATATGGCATGGTTTGCATCTTGAGTTCTTTTTAGACTTAGCTTTAGCAGCTTGAGTCTCTTCCTCAATTTTTGATACCAGATCAGGGTGGACCCATATGATCTCCCCACTCTTGGTAGTTAGAGGTACTAGGTCATAATTTTGACCCCTGGTCGGAGGAAGATTAACAATGTTCATCATCGCCCGTGGAATAGGTACTATACCATCCGGGACTTCCTGAGGGGGCAGATTGCCAAACGGGAGTGATATCATGTTGGCAGTGATCGTCTTCTCGCTATTACGCAGAGTGATGGCCTTGGCGTCGATCAGCTCCTGGATTTTCCTTTTTAGTACATAACATGTCTTTGTGGGGTGATGTATGTATCTGTGGAAAATGCAGTACTTAGGGTTATTAGTACTGCTGAATTCATTTGGCCGCTTTACCTCAGGGAGACTAAGCTTTTCACTTTTGACTAGACAATCGAATATGCTCGGGATATCGTTGTCGTCAAAAGAATACTCTTCTTTAGGCCTGGAAGTCCCAGGATTCGTCTACGTAGTCACCGGAGTATGTTGCCTGGATGTGTTGATTGCCAGAGCTTCCTTCCCTTTGGAACTACGAGCATAATCATTATTGAAGGATGACCGCTTCCCTTTATCAGAGGTAGAGATCATGATTCCATTGTCATGAGCCTTCCGACTGTTATCTTCAGCGGCTACCGCTGATATGATAAATGAGGGCCAATCATGGAACTGATATGGTCCCGTGAACACTGAGATCAGTGGGAGAAGGTTCTTCCTGTAAATATCCACCAAGGCTGAATCCGGAACTCCAGGAGGTATCTACAAGGTAGCCTGATGAAAACGTTCAATAAAAGTACGAACGCTCTCCTTCTCCTTCTGCTTTACTTCGATGAGCGAGGATATAGACATGTCCATTCCTCTTTGGTAGAATCGAGCAAAGAACAGAGTCTTAAAATCTTCAAAAGAAGTAATGCAGTTGTCCGTAAGACTACAATACCACTGATAGGCCACTCCAGACAGACAGCCTTTAAACACTCGAGTGAGAAGGGCATCATTCCCCTGCAACAACACTGTCATCATGCTAAAGTAGTTCATGTACTGGCTTGGTGACGTCTTTCCCTCAAACAAAACCATATCCTGTGGTTTGTATTTAGGTGGGAAAGGGATCTCCTCCCAGATAGCTGGGTATGGCTGGTTGATTCCCAACTTCTTGAGCTGATCCTTATGCCTCAAGGCATCAAATTAGGCTTTCAATTCCTGAACTGCCTGCATCGGGTCTTCAGCTGGGAGAGGGACCACAAAGTGGTGAGAGATCAGTTGTATTATAACTCCAACAGGAGGTAATACATTCTCCGAGTTAAGAAGTTGAGGAGCTGCTGACTCTTGATTTAGAATAGGCTCCTAGTTTGCGTTGGATGGTGGTAGGTCCACCCCCACACGTAGTTGAGTCGGAGGAACCGATGTTTGAGCTATTACAGCTGTATGTTGAGTCGCCATCATCTGACGTATACTCTCCATCATGGAATGCATCTCTTTAAGCGATGCTTCCAATATAACGATGCGTTGGTCAGTACTTCCTGATGGGGAAGCCTCTTCAGGTTCATCTCCAATGGCATAAACTCCCATTTCTCTGGATGTTACTGAGGGATTAGTATAGATCTCTGTAGAGATCGAGTCTATACTTTTAGCATCAGATTCGGGAAACTGGCGACCCCCGGTGTCGGAATCAGAAGAATATGGAGCCAGTTGTCATGACCTCGAGCGGGTGTTTCGAAAAATACCTGCTTCAATATTCTCAAGGAGTCTGTCGAATCTCCTTTGGCTTAGAGTTCTAGAGGGATGACGTCTTGAATTTGACCTTCCTCTAAGAATGTGTGAAGCCATGTTCACTGATGCAAATGTCGGCACTTCTTCCTGTAGAGACAAAGAGTAGTTCAACCGGTCAAAAACTGACTGTTTTGCCTTAGAACAACAGTTGTTAACTACAACTTTATGACTATTATAATAATGCTCCCTAGGGGGTGTAATAGACATGTTAGAAGATCCCCTGCCTTTGCGCTTCTGGATCAAGAAATCACGCAAATCAGGGGGATTAACAGAAGAAAAAGAAGAAGGCTTATTCTGCCTTTTTACATTATTAGGAGCACGGATATTGGGAAACATGACCCTCTTTCTGCCATTAGTATACAGCAGTTCACCCATGTGAGTGGCATACGATCCATCATTCGTCTGAGGAGCGTATTTTCTCATGAATCAGGTCTTTTTTACGCGGATGGGCTTATCCTGGCGTAATCTGGAGATTTGTACATATTCGCATAAAACAGGTGGAGTCCGCGTAATCTTCTTCTCTTGGTGGCGTACAACTCTAGAGGTCGGGAGATTCGCCATGCGTTTTCCCTTGATGTGATCCAAGGGTCCATCAAATGCATTTTTACGCGCAAGGCACGTTTGAATTTTCTACGTGGGCACTGAGGCCTTGTCAGAAATTTCGTCTGCCACGTCACAGACGGGAGATAAAGTTTTACGCGCAGTGCGCGTTGTAGACTTATGGATTGGCACTAGGGAATTGCCATAAGCTTTGTCTGCCACATCACAGACGGAAGATAGGTTTTTATGCGCAGTGTGCGTTATAGACTTCTGGATTGGCACTAGGGCATTGCCAAAAGCTTTGTCTGCCACCTCACAGACGGGAGACAGATTTTTACGCATAGAGCATATAGGTTGGGGTGTCACAACCTTGTTGATCGGAGAGGGAGAGTCCGCAGGAACGGTAGAGGATATCGCGGGCATCCATACTTTACGCAGCTTCCTGTTATCCTGGACAGAGAGGGAATAAAAGCTACCCCCTGCGCGAAGCATGTCTTCATAAGTCGATTGGTCGAATTGGACGACCAAAGTCTTCTTCGTTGATCCTACGGATACAGCATCGTGTTGAGCAATGGCTTTCTCGTCAGATGAGAAAGTAGTCCCCAACAGAGTCATCATCTTGTGGTTGATGATAAACAGAAGAAATGAAACTAGGTTTATACGAAACTCTTTCTTTGTTTACAAACAAGAAAAAGAAGTACAATTAATCCTATACGAGGATGTTAAGTACAATAAAAATGATTCTGGGGAAATATTGCTATAGGAGTCTGATCTGCGGTCGATCACTTTGTCCCTTGGACCACACGATGACAAAAAAGTGTTGTAGAAGAAGAAGAAGAAGAAGAAGAAGAAGCTTCAAAGATTTCAGGAAGGATTGAACTCTCGTTGCCAAAGTTATCAATCAACACTCTTTGTATGTGTTCTCTCTCTGATCTCCTTTCTTTCGACCTTTTTCTCGACCTCTCACTCGCTGACTTGACCCCTTTCTCCTGTAACTGGAAGTCTCTATTTATAGAGATAAGTCACAGTAACTGATCAGTCGGTGTAGAAGCCAATTAGTGGAGAGAGTTGCACCTTTTACGCGGCGGTTATAATAATTGCTATCCACGTCTGAATGATCTCCTGAATCCGCGTGTGACGCGTGTCTCATTATGAGGTGACGCATATAACTGCTTCTCAAAGACCACGACATGCCAGCCACGTAGGTAACTGCCCCTTACGTATAGATGGTTGGCATAAAAGCCAAATAACTATCTCGTAGGCGTAAAAGCCAAATAGTTATCTTGTTGGCGTAAAAGCCAAATAGCTGTCTTGTTGGTGTAAAAGCCAAGTAGCTATTTTGTTGGCTTAAAAGACGAGTAGCTGTCTTGTTGGCATAAAAGCCAAGTAGCTGTTTTGTTAGCGTAATAGCCAAGTAGCTGTCTTGTTGGCGTAAAAGGCAAATTCTGCGTAAAGCTCGATGCTGCATAGGTAATTGTGAACCAGCATAAACTAGCCAATTACCCTTCCTGACTGAGGTCTTAAGCATATTCTGGGCTAAATAGCCTTATCACGTACCTTGCAAATATAGCCTGTGTTGGCGTATTTCGAGGAGATAGCATACGGCGTGCTCCTATAGTTAAAAATAGCCTGGTTGGCGTATTTCGAGGAGATAGCATACGGCGTGCTCTTATAGTTGAAAATAGCTTGGTTGGCATAATATATAGGGATAGTGACGTGAGCATATTAGCCCTAATTTTAGTTCTCCCAGTCATTAAAAGTAGAACCAATTCTCATGCATTAAATGTAGAGATCTGCCCCCATCTCGCTCATTAACTGCAGAGACGTGCCTCGAGTTCTGTACGAAGAACAGCTTTTGACATGGCATTTGGTTTTATCTCATCTTGAGCGTAAAGGCTCATTTTTGCCTGTGTAAAGTAGGCAGCGTATTCCTTGAATATGTAAAAATGACTTATATCAAGGATTTGCCACTAAACGATAGTCTGGGGCTCTGTGCAGAATCATCATTACAGCCATCCACTCGATCGTCGTGCAGTACTCTTTGTCAGGAGTTAGGTTCACTATTCTGTCTGACAGGTTCATTTGAGGAATACGAAGAGATCCTCGTACAACTTCACGCTGCATTAAAAGTAGACATAGTTTACGCCAGAGGGAGGTGTAGCAACCTTTTACGCCAAACAGGCTTAGAGCGCTGCTTTACGCGGGCAGCTCTGAAGTCATGTTTTACGCGTATAGTTCTGAAGCTTCTATTTTACGCTTGCTTCATGTATGTTGGAGGTTTTTACGCGTATAATTCCCAGCATATTTTTTATGCTTCTACAATATCATGGATTGGATATATTCTATTGATTGTTGTCTCATACATCTCATGCTATAGATATGGTTTTGTTTCTTCATTTCTTGCTTCCATTGTGGTACTTTCTATTTGGGGTCTGACCCTACTGGTTTTTTATGGCCAGGTTTAGATCCAGCACCTAAGGATAAAGTTTTCTTTACTATCACTAATGGCACGCACCAGAAGGATGACTGTTGAGGGTCACAAGTGGGTTCCTTTATTCACTGCTCGTATTTTGTAAACTATGTATATTTGGGGCATTTAGCTAACCGGCACCTGTTTGCCAAAAAATCTGAATACTATTTTCCTATATTGCTGTATTATATTCAGACTGTAGCTAACTCACTGTCATGTATACTTTTGATTTTATATCTATCATATCAATTTGTATTGCTAGATCTCTAGAACATTCTGATGTGGCATTTGGGATGCCTTACTGCTTACTCTGCAATGTTCTATGTTATTGAATGATTGTGATAATATAAGTTCTTAATCCTAGGAGACTTGATTGTAGTATGTACCCCCTTGTCTCTAGACAACCTTAATATATTATAGGTTACTTCGGTATTCCATTAGGTGCAGTTTGCTGAGTCATTCCCCCGCTCTCCAGTTTTCTGGATCTGGGGTATGACAAGGTTTTAGTGGTGGCCCCTGCAGCTCTGGTTTTCTTTTCAGACTTTTTGGGTGGCTTGATCATAGGATGTCTCAATCAAACATGTTCCTCCTTAAAATCCTGAATTCGTCTCCTCGAGACTTAGCTTGGCTTATGTACCATTGATTCCTCGATCCTTTCTCGTTATGTTCTTTTTTATCTTGTGTCCTTTTCCTTAGGGCTTATCCATCATCGATGGATGGAGCACCAGCAGTTTCAGCAGGGCAAGGATCTGTTGGCCCCTAGCGAGAGGCAACACCTATACCTGAAGGGATTAGGGTAGAACCTGTATAGGAGCAACATGTACCAAAACCTCCACTACCCCCGGTCGTACTAGTAGTGCCAGTAGCTCTTGATACACTGACATTGCTAAAACTTATACGAGAAATAATGGTGACGCAACAACATCATTAGCAAGAGTAGAATGTCTTGTTGATCCAAGGATTACATATGGACTTGGAAAGGAGTGTTAGAACAGACTCAGGGGCATCGGTGAGGTTCTGTCGACTGAACCCTAAGTATTTTGATGGAACGTAGGATGCTATTACACAGATGCTTGGTTATAAAATATCGAAACAATACTGATAGCGATAAAGGTTCCAATTAAGGAATAAGTTGATCAGGTCCGATTGTAACTCCAGGACCTTACTAGAGATTGGTAGGCAGCAGAAGAAGTTTTGTTAAGATAACTTATCTCATGGGACAACTTTAGGGCCCATTTCAGGGTTAAGTATTTTGGAGTAGTAGTACAGTTTGAGCTACAATAAAGGTTTATCAACCTCAAACAGTCTAGAAGGACAGTAGATGGCTATTCAACGGAGTTTTGCAGGCTTAGCAGATTTGCTCCGACGATGGTAGCAACAAAACCAGAGAGGGCAAAGAGGTTCTAGTATGGACTTCATCTGGGGATTCAACAACTGGTAGAGGGCCATAACTACCAAACTTTCGACAAAGTGTTGATAGCATTTAGGCAACACGAGATAATAATGTATAGGTTAGCTTCATAGACGGGAGGCCAGAAGAGTTCTCATACACAAAGCGGAGGAGGAGGATAAGTACAATGAATGTCTGCACCATCTCATGGTGTTCGCTTTCATGACCCGGCGCCAAAGAGGCCAGTAGCATCGACAACAACAGTACCAGCTCGGTCGAACCAGCCAATGTAGCAACAGCAACAACGATTGGGAGTCCCAATCGAATGTACGTAGTATGGCAAGGAAGGTCATACCAAAGATGTATGTAGGGAAGCATAAGGGCTTTGCCTACGATGTGGTAGTCTAGAACATCGGATTGCCAATTGTCAATAAATGAAGAGGATTGAAGGACCGGCACAGCGGTTAGCATTACCAGCACCAGAAAAAGCTCAGTATAGGGAACCAGCACTGGCAATCAAGAAATTGGCTTAGCGTCTATTACCAACACAAACTCAGATGTACAATCAATAGAGGAATCAGCTGTATAGGCAGCAAAGGCCACAATTGCTTATTCAAGGAGCACCGCAAGGCCAAGGGCATACTTTTACCCTATCTCAGGAGGAGGCCTTGGCACCAGGTGATGTGGTAGCAGATGTCACACCTGATGTGGTAGCAGATGTCATACCCCAAAACTAGAATACTATAGAGCGAGGCTGACAAGGCCAGCTACGTATACTTAGAGAATATTGGTACTCCACATATACGGTGAAGCTGTAAGACATGAGGGATTACTACTATAAACCAACAGTCAAGCCCAGGTCCAACAAACCCTAGTTTCTCAATCACAAGTACAACAAGAATAAATACAAGATGTAAGATCAGCTTCAATATAATAGTAAAGCATCCCAAACTATAATATACAGATGATCATGATGCTAGTAAACACAAAATGAATAAACTAGCCAAAATATGAGTCATACATGATCAGCCCTAAGATATCTCAATCATGTTATTTTTCATAGGCTAACTGATCAAACAAAAACATGAGCTAAACACGTGCTCGGTGGCTATATGCCAACAAAAGTAGAATGTACATCAGAGTGGAGAAGTAAGAAAACTCACTCAAGTAGTCTGGTGCTCCAAGTGGTCACCATCCTCAGAAAAGTACGAAAGATCCTCTGATGCTGCTACTGGATCTGGCCATGCAAAACCAGTGGGGTCAGACCCCAAATAGTAAGTACCACAAAGAAAGCCAATCTAAGAACTTAAACCAACAATACAAGCATTACAAATACAGAAAGTAAAGACTGAATGTAAATAATCTTAGGTTAATAAAAGAAATACTATAAACCTGTATTGAGACATATCCTGAACTGATAAGCATAAATAGAATAACAAGAACATAAATTATAGGTATGATCATGTAAAGCTTAGACTAACCATCATCCATAAATTATGGCAAATTATATAAGTACGACTTGATACTTTAACTAACTAGGGTTATCACAATCCTATTTACTAACATTTATAATGCAACGCTATATTAGAGTTCCATCTGATCGTATGCCCCTACAGTCTGTCCGGGATATCCATACGCAAAACCAAGCACCGGATACTCCTTAAGATACTCAATCATATAAACTACTGGATACTACACAAGATACTCCTCAAGAAAATTTTATTAATAATCGGGACTGCATGTAATCTGGAAAAATCTCTAGCCATATACTAAGTGAATCTCTAGTTATTAATCCCTAGCTATTTCTTGTATGAATCCGGGGGTGGCATTTCATTGAATCCATCCTAGACATGATGCAACAAAATAAGTTCTAATAATAAAATAAATAAGTTCAATATATATTGCACAAACAGACTCATATAAGCTACGACAACAATCAAGCCATATAAAACCAAGTAAAGCCAGGTAAAGCGATGTGAAGCCAGGTAAAGCCATATACAACCATGTGAAGCCATGTCCATCCAGATGAAGCCAAATGAAAATAAGTCAAGCCATGTCCGATGAAGCTAGGTAAAGTCATGCCAAGTCAAGTCCAGTCAATCATGTCATCACGTGTAGCCGGGCAAAGCCGGGTGAAATCGAATAAATTGATGTACGTTCATGTCTAATCAGGTCAAGTCATCGCATGTCCAAACAAAAGTCAGAAGAATCAAAATAAATCACGAAAAACCAAGATTTCATAAAGAAAAAGCATGATCGGTATACCGTCGGTACAGTCCAGTACACCTTCGATATACCGATCTAGAGATAGAAAAAATACAACAGGTTCTTGATTCCAACAAATTGGTATACCATTGGCATACTGTAGTATACCTTTGGTATGTCATTCCAAGTAGGCAAGAAAGGTTCTAGAAAATAAAGTTCCACAAATCGGTACACCATAGGCATATTGTAATATACCGTCTGTATGTCGGCCAAGACAAATATCCTGAAGTCGGTTAACAATATCGGCAAGGATCGGCATACCGTCGGTACACTGTAGTACACCGTCGGTATGTCGATAAGTTTTCCAGAAAGTATCTGAAAATACATGTCGGTCGAAATCGGTATACCGTAGGTATATTGTAGTATACCATCGGTATGCCGGTTTCCAAGAATAAACATGGTAAAAGTCAAGTCTGATTTCTGGGACCCAAATTAAATCCCGAAAATTACCAGAACTAAGTCTACCAAGAAGTCAAGTCTAGGGTAAATCTCATATTATAATATGGATTAAATCTCACGGTCACAACTCCAGTACCGTTTTCGTTACCGAGTTACCAAAAAGGGACAAAACAAGATTCTACTATAAATCAAAACCGAAATGGTCACTAGGCTAAAAATCATGATATGAACAACTATAGTAAAACAAGTCTAAGCTAAAAGCAATAACCAATGCTCCAGGAAATTAAAATGACAAAGAGTAAAAAAAGGTCACGAAATCGGCAATGTGTACTTGCCTAAAAAGAGCTCCCAGCCTAAAACTTCTAGTCCACCACCACGAAGGGGATCAAAAACCATACTCCAGGTCTCAAGACCAAGCTCCAAGCTCGAAAGAGAAATAAAGAAGAGAAGAGAGAGAAAGTGAAATAAGAAAAGAAATAAAACTCAAATATTATTTATAAAGAAGTTCTCAAAAATATCTCAAAAAGTAAAACAAATATCTGCCGAGCAATATAACATCAGTACACTATAGTATACCGTGGGTATACCGGTCAGGTAGTAAAGTTTCAATTTTAAATTTTTTTGAGCTTTATGGAGAACCAATAAAATATAATAAATAGCATAAAATACGTATCCGCATAAAATACGAATACCGTGAGATGAGTCTCACAACTCTTCCATTCTTAGAAAATTCCATCCTTGGAATTTTTATAAGGATCTAAAATTAACTAACAAGAAAATCCAAGAAAGCAAGCACGTAACTAAAATAAGTAGAAAATTCATGTTAGCATGAACTTTCCTAGGCAACAACAAGGAATCAGAAAAAAAGACAATAACAAATAAGCTAACAATCAAACACATGCACAGGCTAAGATAGGACACGGGTATACAAATAAGTATACCTCCAGAGTCAAAGAGAAATGGATAACGAGTACGCATATCATCCTCACGCTCCCAGGTCGACTCGACCAGAGAGTGATGACCCCAAGCAACTCGAACTAATCCGATAGTCCGATTCTTGAGAACCATCTCCCTCTGGTCCAAAATAGACATGGGCCTCTCCTCATATGATAGGTTGGTACCAATGACCAACTCAGAATGACCCAGGATATGGCTCGGGTTTGGAATATACTGGCGCAACTGAGATATGTGTAAGGCATCATGTACCTCATGAAGCGATAGTGGAAGAGCTAGACGATATGATACATCTCTAACTCGCTCGAGAATATCGAATAGGCCTATATATCTTGGACTAAGCTTTTCCCGTACTCCAAATCTGATAACTCCATAGGTAGTCAAAATCCTCTGAAATACATGGTCTCCGATAGAGAACTCAAGATGACGACGGTACAGATCTGCCCAATCACGCTGGTGATACAAAGCCACTCTGAGATGCTCTCTGATCTGTCTAATCACTCCAACCGACTGAGGAATTATATTTATACCAAGCATCTGCCTCTTGCCAATGTCATCCCAAGCTAACTATGATCTGCATCTCCTACCATTCAAAGCCTCAAAGTATACCATCTGAATACTCGCTTGAAAGTTATTTTTACAGGAAAACTCTACCAAATATAAGTGATCCTCCAGAGATCTACCGAAGTCAAGTGTACATGCTTAAAGAATATCCTCTAAAATTTCAATAGTATGCTCCGACTGTCCGTCTGTCTACGGATGGTAGGCTGCACTGAACTTTAACCTAATACCCAGACTCTGATGTAGGCTCTTCCAGAAAAAAGATATGAATCGTAAATCTCTATCAGAAACTATAGTAACTGGTACGCCATACAATCTAACTATCTGTCTTATATACATCTCAGCTAGCTGCTCTGTAGACTTGCCAACTCTGAAAGGATGAAAATGATGAGCTTTGTGAGTCGATCCACTAGATGGGGATATAGGAAGATTGGTCACAAAGTCCATAGTAATATGGTCCTAATTCTACACCAGAATCGGTAAAGGCTGAAGTAGTCTAGCTGGTCTCTGATGTTCAGCCTTAACCTGCTGACAGACTAAACATCAAGAAATAAATTGAGCTATCTCCCTCATCATACCATTCCACCAGAAGTGCTAACGAATATCCTAATACATTTTTGTCCCTCCTGGATGCACTAAGTACTGAGAACTGTGGGTCTCTGACATAATCTTCTACCGGATATCTTCTCTCGGCACACAAAGTCGACTCCCAAACCTGAGAGTCCCATCCTCTTGAATGGTCAACTCTAGTTTTCATCCTAACACACACTCTCCTCTGAGCCGTTAAAGCCTGATATCACCAGTCTGCTCTGCTCTGATCCTTAACTATAGAAGGCTCAACCTGCAGACTCGTTATAAAACTGATATCGCCAAGTAATACTACCTCGATACCCATCTCCTACAAATCCACCAAAATATGGCGCTGCTCTGTCAAGAAGTAAGATCCTTCTCTCAATCTCAAGGCGTATGTTATGATATTGGACTTCCCTAGATGATACTGAAGGTCAAAATCATAGTCAGACAATAACTCAAGCTACCTCCTCTATCGCATATTGAGTTCCTTCTGTGTGAACACATACCTCAAGATCTTATGGTCTGTAAAGATCTCCACTCGATAACCATATAGGTAATACCTCCAGAGCTTAAGTACAAACACTATTGCTGCCAACTCAAGATCATGCGTCGGATAACTCTTCTCTTGGTCTCGAAGCTGCCGAAATGCATAAGCTATTACTCTGCCATACGGCATAAGGGCATACCATTGTCCCATTCCTGAAGCATCATAATACACTGAGAACCCACCTAGCCCCAAGAAAGTGTCAGATTAGGAGCCAAAATTAAACTCGCTTGAGCTTCTCAAAAGAAGTCTGACAAGCATCTGACCAGTCAAAATGCACATCCTTACACGTCAGTCGTGGCAACAGTGCGAAGATCCTAGCAAAGTTTGCCACAAATTGCCCGTAGTAGCCTACTAGACCTAGGAAACTGCGCACATCTGAAGCTGTACGGGGTACCGGCCAACTCTCAATAGCCTCCACCTTCTTGGGATTCAGCTCGACTCCTCCACCATAAATAATTGTCCCAAGAATGAGATACGATCAAGCCAGAACTCACACTTGCCGAACTTCACGTACAACTGCTGCTATCGAAGAATCTGAAGAACTATGCGAAGATGTTGCTCATGCTCTTCCTTACTCTAACTATAGACCAAGAAATTATTAATAAACACTATCATAAACTGGTCTTGGTAAGGCATAAAGATGTTATTCATGAGAGACATGAATATAGCTGGTGCATTGGTCACCCCAAATGGCATAACTAGGAACTCCCAATGACCATAGCTAGATCTGAATACCGTTTTGGGTATGTCCTGCTCTCTAACTCTTAACTGATGATACCCAGACCATAAATTGATCTTAGAATATATAGTTGCCCCGCTGAGCTGATCAAACATGTCACCTATCCTGGGCAAGGGATAGTTGTTCTTAATGGTTGCTGCATTTAATGTTCTATAATCAATAAATAAACACGATGAACCATCCTTCATTTTAACAAGAAGTAATGGGGCTCCCCAAGGCGATGCACTAGGTCTATTGAATCTCTTAGATCTCAACCCCTCAATCAACCAGTACAAGATCTTCAACTCAGATGGGGATACCTTATAAACTCTCTCTAATACTGGCTCTGCTCCTAGGATCAAATTAATGTAGAACTTCACATCTTTAACTGGTGGTACACCAAGTAGCTCGTTAGAAAATATGTCAGAAAACTCACATAATACTCTGGAAAACTGTTCCTCAGTTTCTGCCATCATGAATGTAACCTCCGATGATTCTACTATACCTCTCAAGAAAGAGAACTCCCCACCAGGTACCCGAAAGATAACCTTGTCACTATTGCAATCTATCATCGTGTGTCTCATACTCAACCAATCCCTACCAAGGACGATATCATAATTGTCCATAGAAAACTCTATCAACCTCACGAGAAATCTCTTTCGCACACTATAACTCTATATGAGGGATATACTCTATCTACTCCCACGATACCATTACCAGTAAGCATATTCAACCTTATAGGTAAGTACTCGGACTCCAATCCAACTCGTGTTGTAATTCGTGCAGATATAAATGAATATGATGCACCAGAAACAAATAAAGGTGAAACTGAATAAAAGTGGACGAGAATGATACATGCTTCCACCTCTCCTATTACAAAAGCCTCCTCCATCGATAGAAAAAAGTCTCGACCCTGCCCTCTGGTGCAGGTCCCCTCTACTGCTGACCTCTAGGTCTTGCCTGTACATGGGCCTGTGCATACTGCTACGGCTTTTACTGGAATGTCTGAGCTTGTCGAAATAAAGGCCTCTGAATCTGCGGCTGCTGTACTGGTGCTGCTACCCTGTACTGCGATGCTGCTTGTCGAACTGCTGACTTGGTTGATGATGATCCAGTCTGTTTTCTCTTAGTATATGCTTCGACCATGTGGTCTGATGTTTCACACACCAAGTACAATTTTTGCGCCCTTTGGCACTCTGATACTATTTACCCAGGTTTTCTGCAATAGAGACAACTATGGGAAGAATAAGAAGATGACTGCCTCTGCTGAGGAAGCGTTTGGAAAGACTACTGAGATGATGTTATCCTCCTCATGGATCCAATCGTCCGGGCTTGAACTACTAGAGCTAGGGCTGATGATTGGGATGCTGATCCTCCTAAAATGTTAGGCCTTTTCTGGATCCTAACTCGGTCTATAATCCTTTGCGATATGTAGTCATACCTCTTGGCTGTCCGTATCACCGCATCAAAGGTCTGAAACTTATGCTGCTCCACCTATAAGGTAATCTCTAAATGTAGTCCTTGCTGGAACCTTCTCTCCCTCTCCAACTCAGTCGCTACCAAAGTGGGAGCAAACCGGCTAAGTCTCGCAAACTCTTGTCCGTAACTGTCGATGCTCCTGCTCTCCCGCCTGAGGTTATTAAACCTATGCTAAAGTTCGTAGCATGCCACCACGTCAAAATACCTCGCCTGAAACTTCTCAATAAAAATTATAGAGAGAATCGGTGTTGTGAGAGAAATCTCATGCGCTATCCACCAGTCATGAGCTAAATCCAACAACTGTAGCCTCACTACTGCTACATGCTCTCTAGCCAGAGACCCTGCTGCCTCTAAGATGGCCTCAGTGTCCTGTAGCCAAGCAATAGACAAAATTTCATCTTCTATACTATTGAAGTACGTAGGACTGAGATGCCTAAAGCTGATAGCAGAATTAGGGATCTGAGACCCACCTTGCTCAAATGTTGTCTAGACCAACTGTGTGAATATGGCACTCTGGTGTTGTTGGGTCATCATGAAACCTCGAAGGATATCAATCAGGGCTCAAAAAATACCCTCTGGCTACTTGAGTTGATCTTGGTGCATAGGTACTGCCTGTTGGTCCGGTACAGTCGACCGATCTGCCGCGGGATCTACTCTAGACTCTGTCCCTGAGTGGTGAGGCTGATCATCTGTAGGAATATGTTAAGCTCCTGAATTCTGTCCCTCCTCGAGTTGCACGCGATCCATCTGGGTGATAGTAACAGAAACAATGCCCATGAAAGTTAAGGACAAAAGAGTCAATCAAAGAACATGATAGATCAACGTAGAAGCAGATATCAAATCAAGAATTAGGGATAGAGAAAAATGACTAGGGATTAAGGGAAACAGTTTAGTATTGAGACATTTTGCAAAAATAATAACCCCCTATATAGCTGTTAAAAATATCAAATCAAATCTGCTCAAACAGACATAATCCACTCAGACAGACCTGCATAGGCAACCACTAAAACCATGCCATACCCCAGAACCAGAATATTGGAAAGTGGGGTTGACAAGGCCAACTACATATACATAGAGAACACCGAATCTTTGTATATACGTTAAAACTGTAAGATATGAGGGTCACTACTACAAACCAACAGTCAAGCCCAGGTCCAATAAACCCTAGTGTCTCAATCACAAGAACAACAGGAATAAATACAAGATGTAAGATCAGCTGCAATATAATAGTAAAGTATCCCAAACTATAATATACAAATGATCATAATGCTAGTAAATACAAAATGAATAAACTAGCCAGAATTTGAGTCATACAAGAACAACCCTAGGATATGTCAATCATGTTATTGTCCATAGGCTAACTGATCAAACCAAAATATGAGCTAAATATATGCTCGGTGCCTAAATGCCAATATAAGTAGAATGTATATTACAGTGGGGAAGTAATAAAACCCATTCAAGTGGTCTAGTGCTCCCGATGGTCACCATCCTCAGGAAAGTACAGAAGATCCTCCGATGCTGCTACTAGATTTGGCCATACAAAATCAGGGGGTCAGATCCCAAATAGCAAGTACCACAATGGAAGACAATCAGGAACATAAACTAACAACACAATCAATACAAATACTGAAAGTAAAGACTGAATGTTAATAATCTCATGATAATAAAAGAAATATTATAAACCTGTAATGAGACATACCCTGAACTAATAAGCTAAAATATAACAAGTGTAGAAAGAAATTTGTGATCATGTAAAGCCTAGACTAACCATCATCCATAAATTACAACAAATTATATCAGTACGGCTTGATACTTTAACTAACTAGGTTTACTACAATCCTAATTACTAACAATTATAATGCAACATGATACAAGAGTTCCGTCTGATCGCATGCCCCTGTAGTCTGTCTGGGATATCCATACGCACAAACCAACACCGAATACTCCTCAAGATACTCCTCAATATAAACTCCTGGATACTCCAGAAGATACTCCTTAAGATAACTGTATAAATAACCGGGACTGCATGTAATCTAAAAAAATTCTAACCATATACTAAGTGAATCTCTAGTTAATAATCCCTAGATGTTTCTTGTATGAATTTGGGTGTGGCATTCCTTTGAATCCATCTTAGACATGATGCAACAAAAAAGTTTCTAATAGTAATATAAATAAGTTTAATATATATTGCACAAACTGACTCTTGAAAGCCACGACCAACCAAGCCATATGAAACGAAGTGAAGCCAGGTAAAGCCATGTGAAGCCAGGTAAAGCCATGTACAACCATGTGAAGCCATGTCCATCTAGATGAAGCCAAGTAAAAATAAGTTAAGCCATATTTGTTGAAGCTATATAAAGTCATGCCAAGTCAAGTCCAGTCAATCATGTCATCACGTGTAGCCAGGCAAAGCCGAAGGAAACAGAGTAAATCCAAGTCAAGTCAAGTCTTCTGAAGCCATGTAAGTTCATGTCTAATCAGGTCAAGTTATGCATGTCCAAACAAATATCTGAAGAATCAAAACAAAATCACCAAAAACTAAGATTTCCTAAAGAAAGAGCATAATCGGTATGTCGTCGGTACAGTCAAGTACACCGTCGGTATACCGGTCCAGAGATAGGAAAAATACTGCAAGTTTTGGATTCAAAAAAATTGGTATACCATCGGTATACTGTAATATATCGTCAGTATGTCGTTCCAAGTAGCAAGAAAGGTTCTGGAAAACAAAGTTCTATAAATCGGTATACCGACGGTATATTATAGTATACCATTGGTATATCGGTCAAGACAAATATCCTTAAGTCGGTTAACAATGTCGGCAATGATCGGTATACCGTCGGTACACTATAGTACACAGTTGGTTTGCCGATTAGGTTCACAAAAAATATCTGGAAATCCTACTCGGTCAAAATTGGTATACCGTTGGTATACTGCAATATACCGTTGGTATGTCGGTTTCCAAGAATAAACATAGTTAAAGTCAAGTCTGATTTTTGGGACTGAAATGAAATCCCAAAAATTACCAAAACCAAGTCTAACAAGAAGTCAAGTCTTGGGTAAGTCTCATATCATAATATGGACTAAATCTCACGGTCACAACTCCGGTACCGTTTCCATTACCGACTTACCAAAAATGGACGGAACAAGATTCTACCAGAAATTATAACCAAAATAGTCACTAGGCTAGAAATTATGATATGAACAACTATAGTAAAGCAAGTCTAAGGTAAAAAGCAATAACCAATGGTCTAGTAAAGTAAAATGATAGAAAGTAAAAGAAGTTCAGAAAATAGGCAAGGTGTACTTGCTTAAAATGAGCTCCCACCCTAAACCTTCAAGTCCACTACCACGAAGGGGTTCAGGAACTACACTATAGGTCTCAAGACCAGGCTCCAAGCTCGAAAGAGAAATAAAGAAGAGAAAAGAGAGAAAGAGAAAAGAGAATAGAAATGAAACTCAAGTAGTATTAATAGAGAAGTTCTCAAAAATATCTCAAAAAGTAAAGAAATATTTGTCGATCAGTATACCTTAGGTATGCTATAGTATACTGTCGGTATATCGGTCAGGTAAAAGTTTTAATTTTGAGAATTTTCGAGCTTCCTTGTGAACTAATAAAATACAATAAATAGCAGAAAATACGTATTCGCATAAAATATGTATACCGTAAGACGAGTCTCACAACAGATAAAATTCTTGTTACATCTTTTCTTGCCATATCATTATTTGATTCGGGGGCATCCTATTTATTTGTATGTACATAATTTGTGACACGTATTGGATTGGAGTTTGAGGCATTACCAGAGAGGCTGAATATACTCACTTACAATAGACTTGTAGGAGTCAGTATAGTACGTTTAGCATGTCCAATCATAGTGTACGGGCATTGTCACGACCCGCACCCAGAATTTGGGTATGAGTCGTGGGTACGTCCAGCCTACGTCGCAGCATCGACGGTAGAACGATGTCTAGGTCTCAAAATACTAGCACAACTCACAAAATAACCTGTCAATGATCTCAACTCCATCAAGAGTATAAGGTAAAAATAATATAATATCTACTCAGTCACAATAACTATAAAGAAGGTAAATGGCACGATAAAAATATGAAAAGATATAAGAAGTTTGGACATAAGTCTAGAACATAACTCAACTAATAACAATAAGTCTAGAGTCTAGATATCTCAACATAGATAAGGTCTCAACATAATACAACTCAAGTTGCAGAGTTTAGAATTATCTAATACATAAATAAACTGGCTAAGTGATGTCTAAACAACTATGGGTGGTGTCTCCTCTATGTAGAGTAGCTCCTCTGGAATCTTCGGGATGTAATCACCATCTACTCCTGGACTATAATGGGTAGGACAAAAATTCTCAAGATTCTCTGAAAAATTTATCCAGTCATGATTGGAGCGATGAACAAACAATAACAATAATTTTAGTTATATTGACAAAAACTATAAAACAGTGTAAGAAAATATATGATAAAAGAAATACTAGAAGATAAGGAATACTAGAGAGACATGTAATCATCATATAGAACTAACTAGCAGTAAAACATATATGGGTAAATTCCAGAAATGAATGTACTAGAGCAAGAATAAAAATACTGGCTAAGTTTCTTGAAATATCAGTTTGCTATGTGATCCGCTTGGGACTAGATCAGGCTTGTTATATATGATTGGCTATGATACATGTACGGTCAGGCTAACTATCTGCTTAGATATGATGTGAGAAATAGTCAAGCTAATCATATATAACAGGCTATGAGGCATTTAAATGGTCAGGCTATAACCTACGTGATGTGTAGGGTGAGCTATGTTGCATATAAGGTGGGGTATGATCACACAACCAGCTAATTTTTCCCTGTCCCCAGCTAGTACGAGTCACAACTCCTTATGACAGGTATCTATGATACTAGCCCGTGTATCCACTGTGTCGGAATCAAGTATACACTACAACTAAAATTATAGTAATGATCAAAATAATAAAAACTGTCAGAGAATGTACTCACCTGTGATCCTGAGCAATGTGTGAGGATCGATGTCCCAACTGGAGTCACTCTAACCTAAATATAAGATATCAATGTTAAATGGTGTTTGGAATGATAAACATGTGAAACTAGTCAAGTATGGTATTTCTAGGCAATGACAGATTCTATAATAGCTTAACTAGATCTTAACAATATCTGTAAGGCAATATTAGACTACTATTAGTTACTACGTATCTTATTCTAGTTAGTACCAAATCCTTCTAGCTATATTAGTTAAGGTTTAACTAATACTAGTTAATATCTTACTATATAACTTAATATTTAATATATACCTAGATTACTCTATTCCTTACTCTAGTCTAATCATTGATACTTCTCATACAACACCTACCTTCATACTAACTCACATGCAATTAATACTCACTCTCTAATCTGGAAACCTACACACACATGCTCAATGTGTAGTAGGCAACTGATACCAGATTGGTATCAGTCCAACCTTTAACTCACCTTAACACCTGATGTAACACTTTACTGCATTGACTCCCCTTCTAAACTGTTACTGGACCTTACCTATTACAATCAGGTACACCCAATTGCACTGATGTCAATACCCGAGCCTACCCTAACCTGGCAACAAATCATCACATACTTCCCTCATCCTCGAGTAATACTGATACAACCCACCATTAAGTGATATCTCAAAGCCCCTTTTACCTCATCTAATACCCTTTTACCACACATTAATTTCTAACCTCATGCTGCACCCAGTTTTCCCTTCTCACACTTTTGTACCAAACCCTCTACCTGGAAACCTTATAAATGAACTGAACGCAGTTAGTTCTCACTCCAACTGAAATAATACTCACACACAGTGCAACAAATTCCCCTCCCCCTTCTTACCGTACAACCTGAAATACTTTCCTCTCTTCTAACATTTACTGCTACTCCTACTCATATCTGTTCACTGATAGCCATCCCCCTCTAATACTAGACAATCAACCAATTATTGCTCCTCTAGCATACCAACAACAACAACTGACAATAAAAACTACTATCATAACAATACTGACACCACTATTCCTGTACACCCCTATTCACCTATCAAGTTGCTCTTATTTGCTCGATACCCCAAATAAAGTTCACTCTAGCACATCACCTCAACACCAATACTTATATCCCCTCTCAGATACCACATGATACTTAGTTACCTATGTATGGAAACTCCACTTCAACCTCTGATACTCATTCCTCTCATTCACATAATATATCTCTCATACCCTTTGTCCATGTTTCATTGATGCACATGAATCTCTATACACTGGTGACTCTAGAGGAACATATACAAGCACATACCCACACATCTCCTTACCCATGCTGCTATAACTCTGAACACAACAACATCCAATACCCAATGACACCAATGAACACCACACAGTTCATACACCCTATACCCATTGGAAACTCGAGCACATCACAGTCACCTCTCACTTACACTCATATGTACACCAAGCACATACATACTTCGATACACTAATGTACACCACAAACTAAATAATATATATATTTACATTAATATATATATACATATATACCACCAATAATATTAAGTGTACACAGTAACACTCTAGTAGTAATTTCTTCAGACACTTTGAGGACACCTATAGGATACTCTCTTTTAGTGTCATGATACTCTATCCATGCCAAATTCCCCTAATAATCTATTAATAATAAAAATACATATTAGATACATCTATTTATAACTATTATGATTATTTCTAATGAAGAATGGAGAAAATACACTCATGAACACAAAATTCCAAATATTTACACAATACCATGAAGGAATCATGATGGAAGCAAATAGAACTCATTCTCTTCCCTTGTGGGTATTCCTAATCTATGGGTGGGCTCCTAATGGCCAATAAAATAAATAAAACAGAATTTAAATAGATATTTTGGATTTTTACCTATTGGGAGATGGATTTCTAATTCAAACTTTTCTTCTCCAAAGCTCCTTGAAACCTAAGATTCCAGGCTTCTTAGACGAGGGAAATGAGAGGAATTGGGTTTAAATTTCTGAAATTTGATGGAGGAATGAGAGTTTTGGAAAAGAACTAAATCTAGGGTCTCATGAATAATAAATTCACTTGAGGGAGGCTCCCCCTCTCCTATATAGGGCCGGCCAAGTAAAACCTAGGGCTAGATAATGGATAAAGTCCCATTTGCCCTCAATGATTTTTATGAAGAGTTTTCCAATAAGTGGAGTTTTTATTCATAATGAGGGTTTAACAAATTTCTATTTATATGAAATAGGATTAACTAGTGGTCCAAAAATGTCTAGTCTAAGGTTGAGTCTAAGGGTCACATCAAGTTCGGCCCACTAACCAATATCATTAATAATAAATATATAACATATTATATATATTATGTAACTATAAACACCATATATATAAATATTGCAAATGACAACAATGCCCCAACACTAGAAATATGGTAGTGACAAGTCTACCCTCCTAAAAAAAATTGTCCTCAAAATTAAACTAAATAAGCAAAAGAACACAATCTGAATATTAAGAACAATATCTCAAGGCTCGAAGAGATACGGGTACTGCTCGTGCATTTAATCCTCCCTCTCCCAGGTTGACTCACTTGGAGAGTGATGCCTCCATGCAACACGAAGCAAAAGAATAGTCTGGTTCTGCTATACCTTCTTTCTGCGATCCAAAATCTCTACAGGCTGCCCAGGATAGCTGAGAGTCAGACCAACCTCGATCTCCGAGTGATCTAGTAAGTGACTAGGATGTGCCACATTCTATCTCAGCTACGATACATGGAATATGTTATGAACTTCCTCCAGTGCAGGTGACAAGTTTAGCCTGTAGGCCACTGTATCGACCCTCGCAAGAATACTGAAAGGTCCGATGTAACATGGAATAAGCTTTCCGACTCCACTAAAGAAAATCGTGCCCCGTGTCGGAGAATTCTGCAAAATACCAAATCACCAACCTAGAATAATACAGCCTTAACACGTAATCTAAAATAAAGCAATCACAAGCAATTTTAACAAAACCTATAACTCAAACTCCAAGGGTTTACAGTGGTTGTTGGCCCAATACCGTTGTCTGTCCTGCGCCACTCGAAGTCTATCTCTGATAATTTTTACCTTCTTCGCTGCATCCATGACCATATCTAGTCCCAACAAGGCCCTCTCACCGATATTATCCTAAGATAACAGTGTGTGATACCTTCGTCCATATAGAGCCTCGAATGGTGATATCTCAATTATGGCCTGGTAGCTGTTGTTGTAAGCAAACTCTACCAGGTGTAGATGATCCTACCAAAAACTTCCGAGATCCAGAATACAAGTGAGTAGCATATCCTCGAGAGCCTGAATAGTCCTCTCCGACTGCCCGTCTGTCTTGGGGTGATATGCGATATTAAACATGAGCTGAGTGCCCAAGCTAGCCTGCAAACTCCTCCAGAAGTGAGAAGTAAAATAACTATCCCGATCTAAGATGATGCTCACAGGATGTAACACCCCGTTCCGTTCAAGCGGACTGCCGACTCAAACGACAAAAGTGCAACTGTCCCGACCAGCTTTGCCTCAAAGAAGAAGCAAAGGATATCCAGACTTGTCCCTACAGGAATCCGGCTTAGGCTTTCAGAGGCTCGCTTGACGTATCGCTCTACCGAGGCGAATCATCGCTAAGGTGAGTGGCTACGATGAACTTGTCTTTGCTTAGCCAGCACACATAAAATCTGAATGATATATGCTAGTCGCTAGGTGAATAACCCCCTGCATGCTAAGAAATCCAATGCACCTAGCTAAGAGAATAATCCCAACTCATATTGCTTGCTAGAACATGGAAATGAAATACTGCTTATATTCAGACCCTCGCATGCTAAGTTCCTTAACGGTTTTATCCCTCGACTTACCTTCGGGTCCGAGCAACGTGCCTGCTTATGTTTCTTAGAAATGTATGCTTGTCTGCTTGTACATTGCCTCGACTCAATGCTTGTAACATAGGCTATGCCAACACCATATTATACAAATATTGTTCAAGAAAGATTATAAGGAAAAGAATCAGGCAATGCCTCTTGTCTTGTACTATTGTTGCCTCAACAACATGCCTCTTGTACTCTTGTCTTGTACTCTTGTCTTGTACTCTTGTTGCCCCAACTATAGAAAGATAACTTAACCAAGGCCCCGTTCGATCATGGACAACCAGTGCACAGGGTCACGGTTTTGCGGGCGATGCTGGGGCACTAGCATCGACCCGGTCCGGGCGAGACCTATTATTTTTAGTCTCTTGTTCGGCGAAATGGCTTACAACACCTCTTGTACTTTTGTTGCATAGCATTCTCGTCAAGACTATACCGTCCATTATGGCATATGCCAGTGATCGCCTTGTACTTAACTTGTTTCATGCTTGCTGGTAAAAATGAAAGATAAACAAGTCATCCTCGCTTAGCGGCTATCCGCGTGCGAGATATTGTATCGCATGAAACAATGAACTGAACACCTGAACGATCTTGAAATAAATACTCGTGTTTGCATATGCTTGCCTCTTGAATGTTTATACTTGCCCGTGCATGAATTAATAATGTTTGCCTTGGACAGGGAAGGAGAAATGGTAAGTTGGTAAGTCTTGCCGTATTTTCTCTCATGTTGTACGGCGCACTGCCACACGGTTAGGCTATTCAATATTTGCATGAAACTGATCCTAGGCAACTAGAAAGACAACTTAATAGTTGGTGCACGAAACCTGTATTACGTGTTTGGATTTGTCGAGCGGGCGAGTAGCTTTTCCACCAGTGCATTCAAAGTACTGATAATCTACCAGTTTGCTTGCAAGGTGCAGGAGAACCTCGTTCGGTGCGGATACCTCCTTCGTGCGTGCTAAGGCGTGGAGATCACTCCGAAGCATCGCTGCGTCCGGAACTGAAGCACATATACAAGACATAATATTGTGAACATCGCCTGATCATCGCCTCTACAATCATTCCACAATTGTAGCCACTTGGCACGCTTTTACTGTTTCAGAGAGAGGCTTGAGCGACTTATAATCTCGGCTATACGCCGCCTGTAATACATGTTCATATCAATAAAAGAGTTATTTTACTTTAACTTGTGTTTTAGTGCTTTGCTATATTGTCGACTCAGTGAACCTGTTACCGAATCGCTATACGTTCATGACTCCGCTGCACTCGGACAATCTGTGTGACTCTGTGGCTTAGAAATCTTACCGCCAGCCAATGAACCACGACCTTGCACGGGCGTGGATCATGCTCGTGCGACATCACGCCCGGATGGGTCAAAGCGATCGTTCCGCGGGAGCGCTGGCGAGGGTGATTTTTGCCTAGCGGGAACGGCCGATTTGCCAGCTGGAGATCGGGGCATGACATAATGGTATCAGAACCTGGCTTCTACGCCTTTGGACTTCATTTCGAGTATCTCTGTTTTGAAAGCTCGTTCATGGGTTACGTGCACCTCTCTCTCAATGCCTCGATGGGATATTCCAACAATAAGTCTAAATACTTTCAAAACGTATTTTGAATTATATGATATGCTTGCTTGTATATTGCTGTGCTGCGAGTGGCCTTTGTGCTAACCTGTACGAACCCTTAAGAGTATCACAGTAGCTTTTCCAATTTTTACTAACTCTAAGTTCGGTTGAATGCATCTATTCGAGGGACGCCTTGAACTAGTGCACCATCCAAGACTTAAGAAAAGGTGAAACTCGAGTGCTAAGACTTCGCTATCACTAAGCTGGTTGACGTGTTCACGCTAGAAGTGCACTTCGAAAGTGCGTACGATCCAGACTAAGCGATATGCTGAGCTCGATGCTTGTGCAAATGAATATCCAAATGAAATAAGTATAACGACTTGTATAGGTTTGCCTCATCCTTGTATCGTTAAATCAAAATTGATTAAAATATATTGCTTGTTCTTAATAAGTCTCGAGGACAAGATATTTTCTAAGTTGGGTAGGATGTAATACCACGTTCCGTTCAAGCGGACTGCCGACTCAAACGGCAAAAGTGTAACTGTCCCGACCCACTTTGCCTCAAAGAAGAAGCAAAGGATATCCAGACTTGTCCCTACAGGAATCCGGCTTAGGCTATCAGAGGCTCGCTTGACGTATCGCTCTACCGAGACGAATCATCGCTAAGGTGGGTGGCTACGGTGAACTTATCTTTGCTTAGCCAGCACACATAAAATCTGAATGATATATGCTAGTCGCTAGGTGAATAACCCCCTGCATGCTAATAAATCCAACGCACCTAGCTAAGGGAATAATCCTAACTCATATTGCTTGCTAGAACATGGAAATAAAATACTGCTTATATTTAGACCCTCGCATGCTAAGTTCCTTAACGGTTTTATCCCTCGGCTTACCTTCGGGTCCGAGCAACGTGCCTGCTTATGTTTCTTAGAAACGCATGCTTGTCTGCTTGTACATTGCCTCGACTCAATGCTTGTAATATAGGCTATGCCAATACCCTGTTATACAAATATTGTTCAAAAAAGATTATAAAGAAAAGAATCAGGCAATGCCTCTTGTCTTGTACTATTGTTGCCTCAACAACATGCCTCTTGTACTCTTGTCTTGTACTCTTGTTGCCCCAACTATTGAAAGGATAACTTAACCAAGGCCCCGTTCGATCATGGACAACCAATGCACAGGGTCACGGTCTTTCGGGTGATGTTGGGGCACTGGCATCGACCCGGTCCGGGCGAGACCTATTGTTTTTAGTCTCTTGTTCGGCGGAATGGCTTGCAACGCCTCTTGTACTTTCGTTGCATACCATTCTCGTTAAGACTATACCATCCATTATGGCATACGCCAGTGAACGCCTTGTACTTAACTTGTTGCATGCTTGCTGGAAAAAATAAAAGATAAACAAGTCATCCTCGCTTAGCGGCTATCCGCGTGGGAGATATTGTATCGCCTGAAACAATGAACTGAACACCTAAACGATCTTGAAATAAATACTCGTGTTTGCGTATGCTTGCCTCTTGAATGTTTATACTTGCCCGTGCATGAATTAATAATATTTGCCTTGGACAGGGAAGAAGAAATGGTAAGTTGGTATGTCTCACCGTATTTCCTCTCATGTTGCACGGCGCACTGCTACACATTTAGGCTATTCAATATTTGCATGAAACTGATCCTAGGCAACTAGAAAGATAACTTAATAGTTGGTGCACGAAACCTGTATTACGTGTTTGGATTTGTCGAGCGGGCGAGTAGCTTCCCCACCAGTGCATTTAATGTACTGATAATCCACCAGTTTGCTTGTAGGGTGCGGGAGAACCTCGTTCGGTACGGATGCCTCCTTCATGCGTGCTAAGGCGTAGATATCACTTTGAAGCATCGCTGCGTCCGGAACTGAAGCACATATACAAGACATAATGTTGGGAACATCGCCTGATCATTGCCTCTACAATTATTCCATAATTGTACCCACTTGGCATGCTTTTACTATTTCAAAGAGAGAGGCTTGAGCGACTTGTAATCTCGACTATACGCCACATGTAACACATGTTCATATCAATAAAAGAGTTGCTTTACTTTAACTTGTGTTTCAATGCTTCGTTATATTATCGACTCAGTAAATCTGTTACCGAATCGCTATGCGTTCATGACTCTGCTGCACTCGAATAATCTATGCGACTCTGTGGCTTAGAACTCTTACTGCCAGCCAATGAACCACGGTCTTGCACGGGCGTGGATAACGGTCGTGCGGCATCACGCCCGGATGGGTCAAAGCGATCGTTCCGCGGGAGCGCTGGTGAGGGTGATTCCCCCCAAGCGGGAATGATCGATTTGCCTGCGGGAGATCGGGGCATGACATAATGGTATCAGAACCTGGCTTCTACGCCTTTGGACTTCATTTTGAGTATCTCTATTTTGAAAGCTCGTTCATGGGTTACGTGCACGCTCTCTCTCAATGCCTCGATGGGATATTCCAATAATAAGTCTAAATACTTTCAAAATAAGTTTTGAATGATATGATATGCTTGCTTGTATGTTGCTGTGCTGCGAGTGGCCTTTGTGCCAACCTGTGCGAACCCTTGAGAGTATCACAGTAGCTTGTCCAATTTTTACTAACTCTAAGTTTGGTTGAATATATCTATTCGAGGGATGCCTTGAACTAGTGCACCATCCAAGACTTAAGAAAAGGTAAAACTCGAGTGCTAAGATTTCGTTATCACTAAGCTGGTTGACGTGTTCACGCTAGAAGTGCACTTTGAAAGTGCGCACGATCCAGACTAAGCGATATGCTGAGCTCGATGCTTGTCCAAGTGAATATCCAAATGAAACAAGTATAACGACTTGTATAGGTTTGCCTCAGCCTTGTATCGTTAAATCAAAATTGATTGAAATGTATTGTTTGTCCTTAGTAAGTCTCGAAGACGAGACTTTTTCTAAGTTGGGTAGGATGTAACACCCCGTTTCGTTCAAGCGGACTGCCGACTCAAACGGCAAAAGTGCAACTATCCCGACCCGCTTTACCTCAAAGAAGAAGCAAAGTATATCCAGACTTGTCCCTACAGGAATCCGGCTTAGGCTTTCAGAGGCTCGTTTGACATATCGCCCTACCGAGGCGAATTATCGCTAAGGTGGGTGGCTACGGTGAACTTGTCTTTGCTTAGCCAGCACACATAAAATCTGAATGATATATGCTAGTCGCTAGGGGAATAACCTCCTGCATGCTAATAAATCCAACGCACCTAGCTAAGGGAATAATCCCAACTCATATTGCTTGCTAGAACATGGAAATGAAATACTGCTTATATTCAGACCCTCGAATGCTAAGTTCCTTAACGGTTTTATCCCTCGGCTTACCTTCGGGTCCGAGCAACGTGCCTGCTTATGTTCCTTAGAAACACATGCTTGTCTGCTTGTACATTCCCTCGACTCAATGCTTGTAACATAGGCTATGCCAACACCCTGTTATACAAATATTGTTCAAGAAAGATTATAAAAAAAAGAATCAGGCAATGCCTCTTGTCTTGTACTATTGTTGTCTCAATAGCATGCCTCTTGTACTCTTGTCTTGTACTCTTGTTGCCCCAACTATAGAAAGGATAACTTAACCAAGGCCCCGTTCGATCATGGACAACCAGTGCACAGGGTCACGGTCTTGCGAGCGATGTTGGGGCACAGGCATCGACCCGGTCCGGGCGAGACCTATTATTTTTAGTCTCTTGTTCGGCGAAATAGCTTGCAATGCCTCTTGTACTTTCGTTGCATACCATTCTCGTCAAGACTATACCGTCCATTATGGCATACGCCAGTGATCGTCTTGTACTTAACTTGTTGCATGCTTGCTGGTAAAAATGAAAGATAAATAAGTCATCCTCGCTTAGCGGCTATCCGCGTGCGAGATATTGTATCGCATGAAACAATGAACTGAACACCTGAACGATCTTGAAATAAATACTCGTGTTTACATATGCTTGTCTCTTGAATGTTTATACTTGCCCGTGCATGAATTAATAATGTTTGCCTTGGACAGGGAAGAAGAAATAGTAAGTTGGTAAGTCTCATCGGGTTTTCTCTCATGTTGCACGGCACACTGCCACACGGTTAGGCTATTCAATATTTGCATGAAACTGATCCTAGGCAACTAGAAAGACAACTTAATAGTTGGTGCACGAAACCTGTATTACATATTTGGATTTGTCGAGCGGGCGAGTAGCTTCCCCACTAGTGCATTCAATGTACTGATAATCCACCAGTTTGCTTGCAGGGTACGAGAGAACCTCGTTTGGTGCGGATGTCTCCTTCGTACGTGCTAACGCATAGAGATCACTCTGAAGCATCGCGGCATCCGGAACTGAAGCACATATACAAGACATAATGTTGTGAACATCATCCGATCATCGCCTCTACAATCATTCCATAATTGTAGCCACTTGGCACGCTTTTACTGCTTCAGAGAGAGAGGCTTGAGCGACTTATAATCTCGGCTATACGCCGCCTGTAACACATGTTCATATCAATAAAAAAGTTGCTTTACTTCAACTTGTGTTTCAATGCTTCTCTATATTGTTGACTCAGTGAACTTGTTACCGAATTGCTATGCGTTCATGCCTCTGCTGCACTCGGATAATCTATGTGACTCTGTGGCTTAGAACTCTTACCGCCAGCCAATGAACCACGGCCTTGCACGGGCGTGGATCACGCTCGTACGGCATCGTGCCCGGATGGGTCAAAGCGATCGTTCCGCGGGAGCACTGGCGAGGGTGATTCGCGTCTAGCGGGAACAGCCGATTTGCCTGCGGAAGATCGGGGCATGACGACCCCATGTAATCTAACAATCTATCGCACATACAACTCCACTAGCTTCTCCGTTGACGTACCCACTTTGAATGGTAAGGAGTGGGCTAATTTGGTTAACCTGTCTACGATGACCTAAATTTTATCTTTTTCTCCTTGAGAACGTGGAAGCCTCGAAACAAAATCTATAGTCACATGCTTCCACTTCCACTCTGGTACGGGTAAAGGCTGAAGCAATCCACCTAGCCTTTGTCTATCTGCCTTTACCTGGTTGCATACTAAACACCTCAATATGAAATGCGCTACCTCGCACTTCATACTATACCACCATATGTGCTCCCTCAGGTTTCGATACATCTTGTTGGCACCTGGATGCATCGAGTACTGAGAGCGATGTGCCTCCTATAAAACCTCCTCGTGTAGCTCTCCGCTTGACACACATTTCCTAGTACCATGCCACAATGATCCATTATCCGCAATTGTGAAGTCCTCTGATAATCATGACCCAATATGTGCCCTGATACTCCTCAGAGCCTCATCATCATATTGCATAGCTCTGATTTTGTACATCAGCTTGGACTATATCTACAATCCCCATATTTGAATTTCGATAGCAGGAACTAGCACCTAGCCATTGGATACCTGCTCAAGGCTCTCAAGATCGGCCAACAAGTGTCTGTCTGTCTGTCGTCAAGTACATAGCCATCGATACCTGCTCAAGGCATCGGTGACTACGTTGGCCTTTCCTGGGTGGTACTATAATGAAATGTCGAAGTCCTTCATCAACTCCAACCACAGCCTCTGCCTCATGTTTAGCTCTTTTTAGGTAAATATGTACTTGAAGCTTTTATGGTCTGTGAAGATCTCCATACGCTCTCCGTACAGATAGGGCTTCCACAACTTTAGGGCAAAAATGATTGCTGCCAACTCCAAATCGTGGGTGGGGTAGTTCTTCTAATGAGGACATAATTTTCTAGAAGCATAGGCAATTACCATCACGTGCTGCTGAAGAACGCAACCCAAAACCTTTCCTGAAGCATCACTGTAGATAGTAAATCCACCTGCCCCCGATGGCAACTCAATACTGGAACTGTCGTCAATCTCTTCTTCAGCTCATCAAATATAGCTTGATAATCCTCCGTCCGGACAAAATATACGTCCTTCCTAGTTAGCCTAGCCATCAGCTCTGCAATCCTAGAGAAGTCTTGTACAAACCTCAAGTAGTAACCTGCTAGTACGAGAAAACTCCTAAACTCAGCCCCTGAACTAGGAGTAGCCCATGATTCTACTGCCACAATCTTCTTCGGGTTAATTCAGATCCCGTCACCCATTACCACATGCCCAAGGAATTCAACCTTGTCAAGGAAGAAGTCACACTTTGAAAGCTTCCCGTAAATCTCCTCTTTCCTGTGAGTCTCTAAAACCATCCTCAGGTGCTCCTTATGCTCCTCCGTGGTCTTTGAATACACAAGAATGTCATCGATGAACACCACCACGAACGTGTCAAGGTACTGGTAGAATACCTTGTTTATCAGGTTCATGAATATTGTCGGTATATTAGTCAACCCAAATGGCATCACCATGAACTAAAACTGGCTATATCGAGTTCAAAAAGCTGTCATCGGAATATCTTCTTTCTTCACTTTCACCTTGTGGTTGCCTGACCTCAAGTCTTGCTTTGAGAATACCTTCACTCTGCTCAAATCATAAAAAGATTATATATCCTAGGCATCGGGTATTTGTTCTTGATAGTGAGGTTGTTCAAAACTTTGTAGTCGATACACATGCGTACCGACCCATACTTCTTCGGTACAAACAAAATCGGAGCACCCCACAGTAATAAACTGGATTTGATGAAGCCCTTATCCTGTAACTCATCAACCTGTTTCTTTAACTCTGCCAGTTCATTGTTGTTGACCCTATAGACATGTTGTAATATTGTCTATACGCCAGGCACCAAGTCTATAGAGAACTCGACATCTCTGTCTGGCGGTAAACTTGGGAACTCCTCTGGAAAGACATCCAGGAACTCTGCTATCAAAGGATGTGGCAATTCCTTCTCTTCCACCCTGGCTCCATAAAATATTTTTCTACTTTGCTCCGCTACTTCTATAGCAACCTCGAACTCTGGCGGTCAAAATATCACTTTGCCTCCACGATAATCTATAGTAGCATAGTGCCTACTCAACCAATCCATCCTGAGTACAATATCGTATAAGGGAAGTAACATTATGAGTAAGCACACACTTAACTCTCGGTCTCCCAATGAAACTCTCCGGTCCTAACAAAAATTACTAACTAGGATAATGCTCCCCCAGTCATAATCTTGTAAGTCCTACCTAAGGGTTCCGCCTCTAAACGATGCTTAAGAGCATAAGATACAGATACGAAACTATGAAAAACGCCATAATTGAATAATACAAATACTGGAATAGAATCGAGAAGAACTGAACCTGATATCATATCTCCAGCTAGCTCGGCCTCCTCGACCATCATGGCATAAGCTCGTCCCTGGGGTGCACCTCTCTACTGCTGCTGCTGCTGGGCAAACCTCTACTGCTGTGGCGAAGGTCCCCTCTGCTGGCCCTCCGGTGTAGTAGGTACTCTGGCAGGTCCCTTCTGAGCGGCTGCTCCACCTAGACCTGAATGTGTCTGAATAAATGAACAATCTCTCAACTAGTATGTTGTTGATCCATAAGACAAATATATACCCAGCCTTATTCTACAGATGTCTCTCATGTGTTCTACCTTCTCGTAGTATGCACACTGGACAGCGGGCTTGGTCTACCTCTGCGACCGCTGCTGGATATGTCCTTGATCCGGTGCTTTGTGCTGCTGGTACTGATACGGCCTCTGTTGCTGCTGAAAGTAGGGACGCTTGGTCGGTCCTGCGCTACTACTGGCTCCTCCAGAAATGTCATATCCTCTCTTGGGCCTAAGGTCCAGATCATCCTCAGCATTCTGCACATCCATCAGAATGCCCTCAATCGTAGCAGTACAACGTCTGGAAGTACAAGATTTGATCTCTCTCATCAGCCTCTTCCTAAAATTTTGAGCTAAGTCTCCTGGGTCCTGAATTATCGACGGTACGAAAAAACCAGGTGGCAAAACTCTATGGCGTACACGTTGACCGATCAGTTCCCATGAACCAAGTCATGGAACTGACTCTCCAACGCTCCCAGGGCCGCATCTGGAAAGAACTAATCCTTGAAAACATCCTTGAAAGCCTTCCAAGTAAGTCCTCTAGCAGTAAGTCTCAGCTCCGTACGATACCAAGTCAATGCGATATCGAAAATATGGCTGCCGGCGGCATCGATCTGCAGACTCTCTGGAATCTGAGCCAACCACAAGTTCCACTCAATGTCCTTCAACCAGTCATCGGCGTAGAGTATCCCCTCAACACCCTTGAACTTGCTAGTCCTCTTGAAGTCCACTATAGTGCCTGGCTTGCTACTGCTGGCCAGGATGCTGTTGTCTGACTCTCTCCACTACCTGGAGAGACACCTGATGAGCATTCTCCATTCTCTCCCTCATCAGCTCAGTCTGCGCTTGGTATGCCTTTGCCTACACCCTCCGTGCCTCAGCCTCAACTTGCTGGGCCTTTGTCGACGTCCTCCGAGCATCCACCATGCCCTAGATTAATACGAACATCTGTGCCCCGTCAGCGGGCATACCTCCTGGAAATAGGATCTGTCATGGTGGAAGGTCCTCCTTAACAGCGAGGACAACCCACTCGACAGGTGGGGGAGGAGAACCCCCAAAAACTGCAAAAACTCCTACATGAACAGGTGAAGTAGGAGGAGCAACTCCAGCTGTCTGGGTGGCATGTCTAGAGGTGGCAGACCTCTCAGAAGCTACGGGTCCCAATCTCAGCGACCTAGTCTTTGGTGGCATCCTGAAGATTGATCGAGCAAGAAAAAATCAATTAAGGCAAAGATACGATATCATCAAAGAAGGACAGTAAAATTTAAAAGAAGTAATTATTCCAAATAGCAAAAATAAAATTTAAAATTTCCTAGTTGTGATTGAGCATACTCTCATCCATACCCTATCTCATGCTCATAGTAGTACTCTAAGTCTGAGCACTACTAAGATACTGCACTAGTTGTAACCTAATCTTGCATTTCTAGACCTGCATGGGCCACCACTAAAATGTGTCATGACCTGCACCCAAAATTTATGCAGGAGTCATGGGTACGTCCAACCTATGCCGCAGCATCGACGGTAAAACGCTGTCTAGGTCTCAAAATACTAGCACAACTCAAAAAATAACATGTCAATGATCTCAATTCCATCAGAAGGAAAAGGTAAAAATAATATAATGTCTACTCAATCACAATAACTATAAAGAAGGTAAATGGCACGATAAAGATATAAAAAGATATAAGAAGTTCTGACATAAGAACACAACTCAACTAATAACAATAAGTCTAGAGTCCAGCTATCTCAACATAGATAAGTCTCAACATAATACAACTCAAGTCGCAATGTTTAAAATAATCTAATACATAAACAAACTTTCTAAGTGCTGTCTAAAAACTGCGGGTGGTGTCTCCTCTATGTGGAGTGGCTCCTCTGAAATCTCTGGGATGTAATTATCATCTACTCCTGAACCATAATGGGTAGGACAAAAATTTTCAAGATCCTATGAAAAAATATTATCCAGTCAGGATTTGAGCGATGCAAAAATACTAACAGCAATTTTAGTTATATTGACAAAAACTATAAAAACAGTATAAGGAAATACATGATAAAAGAAATAATGGAAGATAAGGAATACTAGAGAGACATGTAATCATCATATAGAACTAACTAGCAGTAAAACAGATATGGGTGAATGCTAGAAATGAATGTACTGGAGCAAGAATAAAAATACTGGCTAAGTGTCGTAAAATATATTTTTGCTATGTGATCAGCTTGGGACTAGATCAGGCTTGTTATATATGATTGGCTATGATACAAGTGAGGTCAGGCTAACCATCTGGTTAGCTATGATACGAGCAATAGTCAGGCTAATCATATATAACATGCTATGAGGCATGTAAATTGTCAGGCTACACCCTACGTGATGTGTGGGGTGAGCTATGATGCATGTAATGTGGGGCATGATCATAAAAATTGCTAATATTTCCCCGTCCCTAACTAGTATAATGGATTCCAATCACAACTCCTCATGACATGTATCTATAATACTAGCCCGTGTATCCACTATGTCGAAATCAAGTATATACTACAACTAAAATAATGGTAATTATCAAAATTATAAAAACTGTCAGAGAATATACTCGCCTGCGGTCCTGAGCAATATATGAGGATCGATGTCCAAACCGGAGTCACTCTGAACTAAATATAAGATATCAATGTTAAATGGTGTTTGGAATGATAAACATGTGAAACTAGTCAAGTATGGTGTTTCTAGGCCATGACAGATTATATACTAGCTTAACTAGATCTTAACAATGTTTGTAAGAAAGTATTAGACTACTATTAGTTACTACCTAGCTTATTCTAGTTAGTACCAAATCCTTCTAGCTATATTAGTTAAGGTTTAACTAATACTAATTAATATCTTACTAAATAACTTAATATTTAACATATACCTAGATTACTCTATTCATGACTCTAGTATAATCCTTGATACTTCTCATACAACACCTACCTTCACACTAACTCACATGCACTTGATACCCACTGTCTAATCTGGAAACCTACACACACATGCTCAATATGCAGTAGGCAACTGATACCAAATTGGTATCAGTCCAACCTCCCACTCACCTTAATACCAGATGTAACACTTCACTGCATTGACTCCCCTTCTAAACTGTTACTAGACCTTACCTATTACAATCAGGTACGCCCAATTGCACTATTATCAAAACCCGAGCCTACCCTAACCTGGAAACAAATCATCACATACTTCCCTCATCCTCGAGTATTACTGATACAACCCACCATTAAGTGATATCTCAAAGCTCCTTTTACCTCATCTATTACCCTTATACCACACATTAATCACTAACCTCATGCTGCACAAATTTTTCCTTCCTCACACTTGTGTACCAAACAGATTCCCCCTCTTCTTACCGTGCAACCTAAAATACTTTATTCTATTCTATTCATCCCGGAGGCACACGATTTCCAAATCGTGTGCAACAAGAAGTAATGACCGAAGCACACGATTTCTAGTATTCTATTCATACAGGAAGCACGAAGATATACCATGATGTCAAGCAATATTTCTGGTAGAATGGAATAAAAGGATAGATAGCTTGGTTTGTTTTACGATGTCTCGTATGTCAGCAAATGAAGGCAGAACAACAGAGACCAGCAGGATTATTATAATTCATGCCTATTCCAATATTAAAGTAGGAACACATTACGATAGATTTTATGACCGATTTACCTAGATCCCCTACTGGACGTGATGTAGTTTAGGTAATAGTAGATTGACTCATGAAAGTGGCAAATTTTCTCCCCTTCCGAGTATGAAAGTCCACAGAGCAGTTAGCAGAGATGTATATGCGACAGATAGTAAGAAAGCACAGAGTCTCAACGAATATAGTGTCAGATCTGATACTCGCTTTACTTCTCATTTCTGGAAAAGCTTGCACTAGCGGTTACGTACCAAGTTGAGATTCAGTATCGCGTATCATCCCCTGATAGATTGGCAGTCAGAAAGGATAATCTAGACATTAGAAGATTTGTTGCGGTCTTGTATCTTAGACTTTGGTGGGTCTTGGAAGGATCATCTTTATTTAGTAGAATTCTCGTACAACAACAGTTATCAGGCCAGCATACAGATGGCTCCTTTCGAGGTATTATACGGAAGAAAGTACAGATCACCCTTGACATGGGATGACATTGGTGAACGAAAGATGTTGGGGCCTAAAATAATTACTCAAATGATTGGAGTAGTTAACCAGATCAGGGAACGACTTTGGGTTGCACAAGATTGTCATCGTCATTGGGCCGATCAATATCGTAGGCCATTATAGTTTTCTGTTGGCGATCACGTATTTTTGCATATTTTTTCTACCCATGGAGTCATTATTTTTGGGGTACGCAAAAAGCTTAGTCCACGATATATAGGACTGTTCGATATTCTCGAGAGGGTAGGGTATATTGCTTATCGTCTTACCTTCCACCTTCGCTTCGTGAAGTGCATGATGTATTTTATGTATCTCAGTTGCGTAAGTATATCCCGGATCCGAGTAATGTCCTCGATCGCTCTGAGTTAGTTATTGGTACCGACTTAACTTACAAGAAACAACTCATACCCATTTTTTATTAAAGAAGAAGGTACTCAAGAATCGAACTATCTGCCTTGTTCGGGTTGCTTGGTGCTACCACTCCTTGGAGGAGTCATCGTAGAAGCGCGAGGATGATATTCAATCTCGGTACCCGCAACTATTTGACTCATAAGGTATATAGTCTTCATATGCCTTGCATCTTTCATTCCTTGATCAGCAAGCACTCATGTGAAATGAAGCTGCTTCGCTTCATTATATATATTATTATACTTATTTATATGTGTAGATTACTTGTAGTTTGTTTATATCCTGACTTCATATCTCTAGCTAGACTTGAGCTTGAATTTTGAGGAGATAATTATTTTTTTAGGTGGATAGAGATGTAATCCCCTTCTCGACAAACTTTGGCGCATGTTGTGTTTGGCGCATGTCACGACCCACACCCGGAATTAGGGCACGAGTAGTGAGTCATGCCCAGCCTACGCTGTAATATCGACAATAGAACGCTGAGGAACAATATGGTATCTGATAAATGTAAACTATACTCAATCATAATATAAACTAAGGAAGATAAAGCACGAGATAAATAACGAAGGAAAAGAGTCACAATACATCCACAAGTCCAAAATAATATATACATGCCAATAACCTCAATAAAGTCTAATATAAGTCTAAACAAATAATGTAAGCCTCCTCAGCCTCTGGTACTATGTCCTCCTGCTCTAAAGGAGTATTCTCTAAAGGTATCCGTCCTACAGCCCATAGTAGGTGGGACACTGGTCTACGAGCCAATCATCTAAAAAATATATTCAGTCAGGATTGGAGCAAAGTATATACCTCTGAAAGCAGTTCCAAATACATAATCGAGCATATATAACAGATAATAGAAAAGAATACAAGATAACTAAATATCAGAATATAAGAACTAGAGTGAACATGTAATATACTTGAATAAAGAACAGACAATAGAATAACTACAATTTAATGAAAATAGATAAAACTAGCTAATGTGCCATGGAATACAAGTTTATTATGTGATCGATTTGCGTTGAACACGAATACAATATGGTAACTCGATTATACGTGTGATATGTAATCGACATATACACGAATACACTTGGGCTTGATCACATAACCAACTACTATTCTCCCATCCCCAACCAATACCAATGGATCCTATCACGATACATTACAAATACGAATATGGGCAAACTGAACACGAGCAGTGTATGAACATGAAGTACACTAAATCAATACCCGATACACACAATAAAATATATATGAAGGAGTACCCGCTGAATATGGTAAGGGATAACATCTCTTGACAGGATCTATATAGTACCAGTCCGTGAAACCACTATGTCAGAATCAAGTATACAGTTCTAGAACATGTGATATATACACTATAAAGAAATAAAAACTAACATAAAAATGTACTCGTCTCTGGTATTGAGCCAAGGGTGTATCTCGATGCCCAAGCTAGTGCCACACAATCTTATTTAGGAAATCTTAAGTTAAAAGGTGTAATGAAAGGTGAATAGTTTAAAAAATGCACTAATGTATGATTCTAGGTAAAATCTAGGTTCGTACTAGGCCATACACAAATTTCTAAGTCTAAATTAAGGTCACTAAGGTCAAACATGGTCAAACTATAATTCTAAGTTTTAAACTAGCTAAACTACCCTATCTCTCATGGGCATTAACTAATTAGCTACTAATACTAGATATCTATTAACACTTAGATACACTAGTTTTTACACAACTCAAGTATTATAAACATTATAAATATATATAGATATGTATACGTATATATATAACAACCTCAATACTTAAACTAATACCTCTATTAACTACTAACAACTAATTCTACGATTGATATACTACACTACTAATATTCGAACTGAATACTTTAACAAAATCAAGTAATTTAGCTAACTAACCTATAGCTAATAACACTTGCTGACTTAGCTTCCATTCTAAATAACTAACTAATATACTACTAACCAATCCATCATTAACTGTTAGTTTCCTAGTGCATCTATCCCCATACACCCAAGCCACTATATCAGTACAGTGTTCCAGGCTCTGCTCTAGTATCTAATACTCTTTGGGTTTCAATTATACCTTAAGCTCAAACCCTTCTTTGTATTGAACTCTAAATTGAGTCCCACTTAGAGTAGTGAACTAGAGTGTATGGCAGCACATTGAAACTCAGTCCCCTCAACTCATGCTCATACTCCACATATACCTGAACTCCCTCTCTTCAATTAGTTGTTGATCTTCCTCTCCTACCTTGAGACCAACTACCTGTAGGCCTAATGATGCAGTCCTTACTTGAACCTGATCCCTCATACTGACTTATAGTTGTTGTTGCTCTGAAGAACTGACACTACAGTTCCAGGAAATATTGTTGTTGATGCACATTGATGTGCAACTTGAGTTGCTGCTGCTTTTGTGGAATTATAGTACACACAACGGACTATACTGCTTCATTGAACCCCCAAGTTCCCCTCCTCTAATCTGATATACCAAGTCCCTTGTCATTCCTATCATTTAAGCCCACTCTCCTAGTCATATTACCTATAAGTTTATATAAGGTATCAGACCTGAGCTCCTTCCCTTGACTGCTCACAGAGTATCGAACTTCCCTTTGTCCATATTTATGGATACACAATGCATATCCCCCATCCTTACTTCCTATTGACTGATAATCTCTAATATACACTTGACTTATATCTAACTTATACTAACTTATATATATACTAACCACTGTATCCCGTAACTAACTATTGAATCCCCCTTACTGAACACCCTCTCATTATGCTCTTAACAGGTTGCAGTACCTACGAAGGATCCTCTACACTGATACACTAGTATCAGTATTCACACTTAAAAACTATTGTACTACAACTTGCTGGCAACACACCTTCTGCTACTGATACTGAACGTACCACCTCTTCAATTACTACTTAACCCGATTATCCTAGTACCCCTACAGACCCGACCTTCACCCCCACAACGGACACACCACAGAACACACTTAACTCAAATATGATACCCATGTATAACGAGATATTAGCACACTTACTAATGCCTAAAACAAACGGACACTTACACGGGTACACTTAAATCCTGATGCACACTGATTCCTAAATATCAAACACATATAACTATATCTATCTATATATGTATCAATACTTATATTACAATATACATCTATCTAAAAGATACATTAGAGACATTTAATCAAACACTAAGTGTAAACACCCGCATTTTTCAGAAATTAAAAATATGAATTTTATGATTTTTCTGTGATTTTTTAACTAATTAAAATAAATATTTTCTAGAATTAAATATTTTTAAGTATTAAATTAAATATTAAAACATTATGGAAATAATATTTTTGAGTGTAAAATAAATAATTAGTCATAGTATAATTTTTCTGGAATTTATTGGACCCAAAAACTATTTTTAAAGACCTAAAAACATAGTTTTTAATTAAACCAAAATAAACCATACTAAATCGGTTTAAACCATCCTGAACCGAACCAAATCGAGCCTAAAATTAACCAACCCAAACCCTAACTGAACTAAAACCCTAATGGGTCAGATCTGGACCCGACCCATCAACCCGAACCCGACCTGATTACCCAACTCTACAGTAACCTAACCCCCCTGACATCCGATCACCGCCGATTCCTCTTCCCGTCGCTGACTAACCGTCGTGCCCCTACTCTTTCGTCTCCCCGACCGGTGACCCGCCGAGACCCCTCGCCTCCCCACCGTGACTCCTCCGGTCCGTCTTCCCCAAACTGCTGGCCACCATCCCCTATATAAACCCACCGCTGCCACCACCACTTCACCACCAGCACCCTCTCCAACTGCCTCCCGTCGGTTCCACTCCACCGCGATGACCCGAGCCACCACAAGTTCCCCAGCCGACGCTGCTGTAGCCACGATGAAAGCCGCTGCGACCCCGTCCTCTCCGACGACCTCTGCCGCTTCCAGCGACAACCACCAGCAGCCAGGAGACGCCGCCACCCCGCAGTCGCCGTGCAGCGCCGCCCCGTGCGCATAATTTTTGTCGTTATCGATCCCCTGTTCCAATGAGTATTTCTCTCTCCCCGTCGTATCGTTTTTTGAACGGTCTGCTGCAACATGTTCGCTATGTGACCCCCTCGAACCTGTGCCCTTTGATAAGGGTACCGTGTCCTGTGACGATCGCAAACTGTGACGGAAAAACAGGAAAATATTCTCAATTCTGGATCTTTGAAACCTGGCCCGAACTCATAAATTCACGGTCGTTTAAATCCCAACCTATTTAATAATTCTAAAATTCTCTTGAACAGTTAATTAGATAATATAACCAAGTTTTAAACCCTGGAATTAGTTTAATATTATGTGCTGTAGAATGTATTTTATTTGCGGGTGAAATCGACCAAAAGCTTGGCTATTTAAAACCCAAATTTTCCTGAACTGGGTGCGTCTCGCTAAATGAGGTAACTTGGTCGTTTGCGAATTTTACCGAAAGGTGCGCACCGTTAATACGGACGTGTGTGATTTTATGGAAGTTGATTTGGATGTGCGTGTACACCGGAATCAACGCATATCCATCAAAATTGCCCTATATCAGGCCTGTTCTGAAATTGGTTGTAAATTTTTGTATGCTCGTCTTTTCAAAATAAAACTTATGCCATCGGACTCATAGCGATACGCTGGTCCAGTGACCCAAGTTTGGTTAGATTCTGAGAACGATGACAAAATCCCGTATCGCGGGCCCCACGACTCTACTTGACGAGCAATTTTGTGATCGGCTCATCGGAATCCAGTTATGGACATTCCGTTGGGCTCGTATCATCGTTCTGACTTGTAGACACTAAGTTTGACGAATTTGGAGGACTTTGTCTCTAACACATTTTTTGGTACGAAGTGGGCCACATGTGGACCTCGCTTTGACCAGAAACTGTCAATTTGCCCCTGTGTCCAAATTGGACTTATGCATATTCAATCCAAGCTATTTGATATCTTCTGAGCATGATGATCATGATTATTTCAGCATCCGGAGGAGTACCTGAAGATCTTGCTATGACCGAAGCAACTGTTGGAAACCAAACCCTAGGCAAGTGTACCTTGCCATGCTTGCAACAATTGTATTATAATATTCTCTTGATCTATTTCTGAGTTATATCTGTTCAACCTAGGACCGTTTGGCGTTGCTTAGCGTCCGAATAATATTCGGGTGACGACGCCGTACGCGGAGTCATGTAACGTCACTTAGAGAATTGTTATTGCGATCCTATATTTTTTCGTGCTTGCTTTATCAAGTACGTCATACTATAGGACACTAGATACTATTCATGTGACATAATCTTTCCTGATATATTCATGGTGATTCTGTATAGGTTACAGGATTTATGGCATAGATATTATATATGTATAGCTATCATATGACTTGGTGCATTAGATATGATCTTGCGTGTTATGGATATGAGACGTGTGATTACATTGGGTGGGGTGAGACACACAGGCTACAGGCTGATTATATATATATAACCCTTATTATTGTGGTGCTCAAGACTCTACACCCGATCTTGGCCCATTATGTGATATTACTGCTTTCGGCTCCCCGACACAGAGCTGGTAGTAGTCTCAGCCTGAGTTCTAGTGAAGCTCTCATTTTGGATATCACTTAGCTGGTTACATAGTTTGCCCTATTGATATATTTTTATATACTATATTTATTTGGCATGAGTTATTCTTGTACCTTGCGATGTCCCCTGAGGACCTGGATCCAGATAATGTCCCAGGTATAGCAGAGGAGATATATCCCGAGGTATACGGGACATGAGCAAACGCTGGAGCAGTACCAACACCAGAGGACGAGGTGATGCCAGAGGATTTCTCCTGAGTATCTACCTTATTTATATACTCAGTCATTTCTGTTCTTGATACTCTATTTCATGTCTCTTGAATTAATGTATTAAACTCATTATCGGGTTGTTCCCCGAGATATTTTTTGAGACTTGTTGATTTATATTTTATATTGATTATTCTGATATTTGAACTGTGATTATCTTCTATGGATGAGATTAAAAATAGAATGTGACATGTATTGTAGACCTTTATTATTATTTTACAGCTTAAGTACACTCTAATGGGTCCATTAAATTGGATTTGTCCATTCGTGGGTGCTGCTGGCCATTGCTACGTGTCTAGTCCCTCGGTATTTTGGGACTCAGACGTGACACTAAGAGCATTCGCTTAGGAAATCGTAATAGCCCTCAACTAAGAAACCAAAATCCTAATTTCTCCATGATAACCATTACCACATGTCAAATAAATAGTATAATAGCCAAAGCAAATTGCTACAATAAGAAATGATGAGTAATTATGCAAAATACCTAAAATTGGGCCCTATGTCGCACCGTATCACAAAATACCATGATACGGCCTACACGTATCCATATATGGACATGTACCTAGTCCCATAATCTTGATTTAAGTCTAATTAGATCTAATTGGTCTCATGACACACAATTGATGTGTCAATTTTATAACTCCCCCAACAAGCATATAAAATACCACATAGAACTCACAATACATAGCCAATTAGCCTAGAACCCCATGTAATAGTGGTCAAACTTTTCTCCCCTTCCCTAAGTCACTTATAAAGGTCCAAGTTACCCCTACATGGTGAATTATGAGGAATAATTTGGAAGGGTATTTTTAAAAGTTCTCTAACTAATTGTAATTAAACTAATTCTCCTTAATTAATTAGTAGAAATGACTAATGGGCTTGGGTCCAAGTTAGGTTCACTATTTGTCATGACAAGTCTAAATGGGCTCACAAGAAGTCTAACTGTTGGACTAGCCTCCTAACTAAAATAAATAATACAAGTCACAAATAATTTATAGCTCAAATATAAATAATTAATTAATACAATCATCACACTAATATTCAATATTTATTCCTAAAATTATTTACCCATGCCAAAATACAAAACTACCCCTAGTTGAAAATATGAGGATGACAATCATACCCACCTTAGAAAATTTTGTCCTCAAAATTAAGAAAGAAACTAACTACCAAAAGCAATCAATACAAGCAAGAAAGAATTATACCTCATGGCTCAAACGGATACAGATATCGCTCGCGCATCTCAGCCTATCGCTCCCAGGTACTCTCTCTTGGCGAGTGATGCCTCAATGTGACGTGCACTAAAGGAATTATCTGGTTTCGCAGCACCTTCTCCCTGTAGTCCAAAATCTGCACAGGCTGCTCTGGGTAGCTGAGAGTCGGACCAACCACGATCTCCGAGTAATTTAGTACATGTCTAGGATCTTCCACGTATCGTCTCAGCTACGACATGTGGAACAAGTTGTGCACTCCCTCTAATACAGGTGACAAGTCTAGTGTGTAGGCCACTGCACCGACCCTCTCTAGAATACCTAAGGCTCCGATGTACCATGGACTAAGCTTTCTGTCTCTACTAAAGCGAGTGTCAGAAAAATCCTCAAGAACACCAGATCACCAACCTAGCATAAAACACAGCCTTAGCACTCTAACTAAAACAAACAACCATAAGCAATACAAACAAAATCTCTACCTCAAACTCTAATGGTCTCCATTGGCTATCGGCCCAATGCCTCTGTCTGTCCTGCGCCACACGAACTCTATTCCTGATGAGCTTCACCTTTTCAGCTGCATCCACAACCATCTCTGATGCCAATAAGGCTCTCTCACCAATATCATCATATGATAACGGAGTGCGACATCTCCGTCCATACAATGCCTTAAATAATGATATCTCGATAATGGCTTGGTAGATGTTGTTGTAAGAAAACTCTACCAAGTTTAGGTAATCCTCCCAAGAACCTCCAAAATCCAAAACACAAGTATGTAGCATATCCTCAAGGGTCTTGATAGTCCTCTCTGACTGTCTGTCTATCTGAGGGTGATATACGGTACTGAACTTAAACTGAGTGCCCAAGCTAACCTGCAAACTCCTCCAGAAGTGGGACGTGAAGCGACTATCCAGTTTTGAGACTATGCTCACAGAAACTCCATGTAATCTGACTATATGACGCACATACATCTTCGCAAGCTTTTCCATAGACGTACCCACTTTAAATGGCAGAAAGTGGGCTAATTTGGTCAACCTGTCTATGATGACCCAAATTGCGTCTTTACCTCCAAGAGAACGTGAAAGCCCTGAAACAAAATCTATTGTCATAAATTCTCACTTCCAGTTTGGAATGGGTAAAGGCTGAAGCAATCCACCTGGCCTCTATCTATCTGCCTTTACCTGCTGACATACCAAATATCTGGATACGAAGCTAGCTACCTCCCGCTTCATACCATACTACCAAACATGCTATCTCATGTCTCTATACATCTTGTTGGCCCCTGGATGCATAGAGTACTGAGATCAATGCGCCTCATGAAGAACCTTCTTACGCGATACTCCACTCGGCATACACAATATGGTACCGTGCCGCAATAATCCATCCTCGATGTCACTACCACATCCTAAAATAGGGTTTTTTATTATTTTATATATTATAAGTATTGTGTGTATTTATTTTAAATAATTGCATGATATATGTATATATCTATATTATATATAGTATTTTTTAATGCATAAATTAGTAGACTAGACCTAGAAGCCCACTAGATGAACCCCTGACCGAAATATAGGATTATGGATTTTAATTAGTATTATTCATAATTAAATATTGAGGTTATAATTTATTATTGTGATTTAATTTCATTATTTTATCTTACCATTGCTTCGATATTTGGAGCGCTACACTAGCTTTTGACTTCCAATAAATTTTACACCCTTATCCTAGACGTGCCCGTCTTCTATTCTGACCTTTGTGTAACTCATAAATATGCTCTTTTATGCTTTATTTTAGTCGCACAATATTCGTTACGGACGTTTATTTTTAATTCCAAAAAAACCCAACCTTGTATCCTTGTGCGTTTCAATCAAAATTGGAGACACAATCTTGACCCATCTTGTATAACCCAAAATGATAATATACTATTATGAGTCTTCTACGTCCATGATACTTGTGTCCCACCTAATTTTAACCCTATATACTTCCAATTAATTTTAGAACACCATTTATATTAAATTTAATTAAATTGGTTTAAGGACCCAACTTAACCCAAAACTAGACCCAACACCAAACCAAACCCCCACTCATACCCTCAAGCTTCATACTAAACGCTACATATCCTTTTTAACTACTACATCACACCAAACATGGTATTTTCCCTCATTAAATCCTAATTCTGACTTTTTGTGCAATTTTCCAATTGTTGAGGACTTTTATACAAAAGTGCAATGAGGTGTCACCATCCTATTGGTCAAGGCACATGAAGAACCAACCCCCTGCCTCATTGACCGGTCCAACCCTCTCCCTCTCTCCCCTTTTTGTTTGTACACTCTCCCTTCATGTTTAATCTTGCCCCTTCATTCAAAGAAAGCCCCATCCTCACCACCCATACTTTCCTATATATATCACACATCATAACCCCTTTTCCCAAAAAGTAAAACCCTATCCCAAGGAGTGCCAAACTGGCCCTAATCCCCAGGTGGTCATCACCTCTCTCCTCCTTCATGCAAAAACCATCATCCTCCATTATTTTTTTAACATCACCACCATCCCTTTTCAATATTCAAACCCTAACCTTCATCCTCCATCCCCGGCAAGTCATCCACCGGAGCACCGACTGTACCGACCGTCTTCCCCAACTTCATACCACAGTCGACCGCCTGACTTTTCCTCAACCCCGTCATCGTCAACCTCCATCATCAACCACCAGAGCAATACCGAGCATGACCCCCGACCGAGCAGTCGACCTCGACTGCACAACTACCGTCGACACGCAGACACCACGCCACCGTTCTTCTCCACCCGTCGTCATCAACACATTATCTGACTATCACCATCGACACCAGCAGCCACCATCAACCCTGACTCATCTTACCCCACGTCGACCCCGCCTGAGTACCTCCTTCCCCAGCGGGCATCCTGAACTACCACGCCTCACCCATCGCCCTCGAATACCACAGTCCCCCTCCCCGTTCTCCTCTTCATGACCTTCCTCTGGACCACCTCGAGTCCCCACCACAACCGCCATCTCCAACATTAACAGCAACAGCACCACCACAGTCAACCTCAGTCCCCGACGGAGCCCAAGCCGACCACGACATCCCAGCCAGACCTCCCTAACCGTCGAGCAGCAACCTCCATCACCACCGTCCCCATCATCTTCCTGAGCAACACAGCAGCCCTCTTCACGACTTCCTCCGGCCCGACTCCTCTCGCCTGAACCATCACCGCCGTGCCCCTGTCGCCCGAGTCGCTCCTCTCCAGCAGTCGTCGACCTTCATCATCATCATCATCATCATCACCATCATCATCATAATCATTATCATCAACATCATCATCATCACCATCTTCATCAGCATCATCACCGCGACATCACGATCCCGTCGATCACCCCGTTGACCGAGCAACGCCTTCACGATCCCATCCACCTCGTGCATAGTCGATCACCCTCGCCGGAGATGACCTGTAGTAGTCTCCCTCGACCTCGTGCACATGCACGCTAACGTGCAGGTTCGAAGCTTGCCTTCTCTTGTGATTTTATGTACATGTATAATGGTATTAGGTTTAGCATGCTAATTCATGGAAGTTTGTTAAATATGGTATCGTGACCCTGTGTTAGTAAACTTAGTAGCTAGTGTGCGTGTGCGTGCATGTATGCATATAATATTTAGTTGTTATATATAGATATATATATATATACTCCATGGAAACTTATTGCTAGTACTAGGTACGACTGTAATATATATGTGTTGTAGAACCAAAAGTGAAAATTGTGGGTATCTCGTATTTATATGTATTTGCATTACCCTAGGTGTTAGTGAATTGACTGCCTTGTGTACACTGATGTACTGGCTAGACATGTGTTAGTGAGTTGACTGTCTAATTTTGTACAGTATTTGAAGAGGTGACCCCAGTACAGTTAGACGCACATTCGACCTTGCTAGTTGACCAGTGTCACCCCTAGTATAGTCTCTGAGTTTAGTGTATTTATGATTGTGTGTTAGTGTAATGACTGATGCTGTATTATTATTAAATAATGTCTATAGGACTGTTGGATTATTCAAACAAGACCTCATAAACAGGATATTGGTATTGCCAGCAGAGAACCACAGGCGAGTACATTCTCTGGCAGTTTTTATTATATTGATCATCCCTATGATTCTAGTTGTATAACGTACATGATTCTGACACTATGGATACACGAGTTGGCATCATTGAGACATGTCATGATGAGTCATGATTGAAATCCATCGTGCTAGCTGGGGACGGAGAAATACTAGTAGATTATGTGATCATACCCAACTCTATATGAATCATAGCTCACCCTACATCTCACGTCGGGTGCAGCCTGACCATTACATGCCTCATAGCCTGTTATGTATGATTAGCCTGACTATTGCTCACATCATAGCTATCCGGATGGTTAGCCTGACCTTACACGAATCATAGCTAATCATATATAACAAGCCTGATCAGTCCCAAGCCGATCACATGATATACTGATGTTTCACATACTTAGGTAGATATTATAGTCATGTATTTCTAGTCTATAGTTCTAGCATTCACTTATATTCTAGTTCATTGTTCTATCATGCACTTGTATTTCTGTTCATTGCTAGTTGTACCATTGATGATGATATATGCTCCAGTATTTCTATTTCCAGTATTTTATTATCTCCAGTATTTCTTATAGCCAGTATTTATATCCATCTTGTATTTCTTTACATTGTATTATAGTTTTGTCAATATACATGGAACTGCTATTAGTGCTTGTACTTCTGTCCATCCTGACTTGAAATATTTTTCCAGACTGCGACTTAGAGGACTTATCTCCGGTACACTTGGAGATTTGGATGTTATTGTTTACAGGTTAGACTATTTTTGTTGTTTAGACTTGTCTTGTATTTTGTTTATTTTCTTCGATATCTCATCGTGCTTTAGTCCTTCGATTAAGTATTTATATATTATATTGTGATATTTGTGTCTCCTTATGGAGCTGGATATTCGTGTGTGACTGATTAGATAGTATTGTGACCTAGACAGCGTTCTACCATCGATGCTTCGACATAGGCTGGACGTACCCACGTACTCGTGCCCTTATATCGGGTGTGGGTCATGACACATTTTTAGTGGTGGCCCATGCATGTCAGACTTCATAAATTGTGTGATATCGTGGTAGTACGACGTCTTAGTTGTACTACTATGTGCCTACGATAAGATATAGGACGTAGGATACTAGGATGAGAGAATATACTCTATCACAAATTATTTGAGAGATTCCTGGGACGACCCTTGAGAATCTTATTATAATTTATAATTTAAATATTTTCCCTTATTTTCGTCCATTCTCACTTATTGTTATTGAATTTGATTCTTATTGATCAGTTGCTAAATTTAATTCTTGGTGTCGTTGTTGAGTTTGATCTCATATCGAGATATACTTTATGTGCTAAAATTTATGGTATCATCTGATGACATATGTTGATGAGGACAGTGAGAAAGGTAAAAAGTCTACTATGGTTATGGAGCCTAGAGTTTATCGCAGCCACATTAGCTGTCATGGTAGAAACATAGGAACCTGATCTTGGATTTACATATCTTAGTTATGAAATTTAGAGTTTTTCGTAGCCATACCGGTTGGCGTGATGAGGATTCTAGATGACATGATTATAGAGTTGTATACCTTAGTTATGGAACATATCATTTACGCAGTTATGCCTATTGGCATAGCAAGGATTCTGAGTGTCATAATTTCGGACAGACGTATATGATTATCAGGTTATATCTTAAATTGGTTCCTAAAGTATCATCTCAATACTTATCTACTTTTGTTATTATAGGACCTTGTTCTATCATTTTCTTTGCTAGGAGAAGAGATACCTTCAGTCCTTAGTCCAGTTTCTTTTTGAGCTTTATTTCTTTAAGGATCCTTATTACTGTGATAATTAGTGAATTACAATTAGGTTTGTATCTTGTATCAGTATTGACTGTTGAGAGTGTGGCTTATAAGTTTGTAAGTATTTCTTGGTTGGATATATGAGCAGTAGGCATCGATCTAGAGTTAACCCGTAGCATAGTACCTTGTAGCAATAGTTCTATAATAGGTGCCATTATAGTTAGTATTGGTACTATAGGTAGAAGGAGGAGTAAAGAGTATCAGTGATGGTTCCAGGAGTTAGTATCAGAGTCAGCATGCCAGTCCTGGATAGTCATAAATTTATGTAGTTGGGTGATCCATGTAAACAATTAAGTATCCAGGAAATTATGTTGAAAATTAATGAAGCATGATGTTCAATTTGGTGGTTGATACTTGGGTGTGTCAAGACTAAAGAAATGTATATGCATAAAAGGGTATTAATGAGTGTGCCATAGTAGGAGGATACCCCTAAGTGTATAAAAGAGTGTGAGAGAATAAGAATACATTGTGCTAAGTAGTGAGGCCTGTGTTACAGATAAATGTAAGTCTTTGATGTGATTTGATCTGAGTATACCGGTATATGACTAATGATGGATGTATCACCTGATATTGAGGTCAGCGATATGTTGGGAGCAATAGGTGAAAGAAGTATTTATAAATTATGTGCAGAATGCAAAGTGGGTGTTGAGTGTCAGTATGAAAGTTCATGAAAGTGGAGCATGAGTATTAGAAAATTCTAATGGTGTGTCATGGGTTGAGAAATATTAATATTGGTCATGAAAGATATGTAGTGTATCACTGATTAGTGTATCAGACTGTAAAAGGTTTAAGAGAAAATACTCATACAGCAATCGAGATATGGAATCATATGCCTGCCTTTGAGAGTGAAGTAAAACATGTGTATTATAGAAAGTGCAAGTGATCGTGAGTTCTAGTGAGTGCGATGAGGTAATCTAATGATGAAGCTAGTATTACTATACCAAGAGTGCTAATATTTCTATATCAAGGATTAGTTGAGAAATGTGCTAGTAACAGTAAGTACCTCGTGTGATGATATTAGATTGGTGTATCAATTAATATGATAGAAAATTATTGGAAATAGTAGTACAAGTAATCCAAGAAGTGCAAATTTTAGTACACAGTTGAGGGGTGTAGACAACTGGTGTATTTGTGCGTACCTTGAGTGTTAGAGACTGTAAGTATTTATATGTATACTTAGATAGATGTGGATTTAAATTTATAATTTGAATATTGGAAATAAATTTTAATTTTTAAGAATTTTTGAGGAGCTGAGATTTTATGTTATTAAATTTTTTGAGGATTCAAATTCAATTCAATAAACATAGTCAAAGCTATAAAGATTTTTAGAAGTGATTAAAATTTTATTTCAATATTTTAATATTTGACTTTTGAGGAAAGTATATGCATTTTATTTTAAATTGTTCGAGAAGTTAAATTTGGAGGGTTTTATTTTGAGGAAAAAATTTTATGGTGGGTAAGAAATGTATAACAGTATATGAGTGGATGAAGTGCATGTGTAAGGATCTTTTGGCTTGAGCATGTCTGAGATGGCAGTGCAAACTGACGGGTGTTTTGACTACTGCAGGTCGATATCTCATTGTGCTTTAGTCCTGTGTGAGTATTTACATATTATATTGTGATATCTGTGTCTCCTTATGGAGTTGGATATTCGTGTGAGACTGATTAGATAGTATTGTGACCTAGACAGCGTTTTACGGCCGATGTTGTGGCGTAGGCTGGATGTACCCACGTACTCGTGCCCCTATATCAAGTGCGGATCGTGACACTCGATATTACTAAAATCCTCGGCCAATCCCATCCGGACTTGCGCTCTGATGCTCCTCAGAGACTCATCCTTAAACTATGCAGCTCTGATCCGGTCCATTAACTCTGACTGTACCTGAAGTCCCCATATCTGTGCTGCAACTCCAGGAACTAACACCTTAATACCCAAGCTATCAAGATCGGCCAATAAATGTCTGTCCCTCGTCAAGTACATAGACACTTGATACCTTCTCAAGACATCAACGACTACATTGGCCTTTCCTGGCAAAAACTGCAAGGAAACATCGGAGTCCTTCATCAACTCCAACCACCGCCTCTGCCTCATTTAGATCTTAATTTGTGTGAACACATATTTCAAGCTCTTGTAATCTGTAAAGATCTTTACCCGCTCTCCATATAAGTAGTGCTTCCACAGCTTAAGAGCAAAAATAACTGTGGCCAACTCCAAGTCTTGGATCGGGTAATTCTTTTCATGCGGGGGTAATTGCTTGGAAGCATAGGCAATCACCTTTATGTTCTCCTGCAACACACAATCCAAACCCTTACCCGATGCATCATTATATATTAAAAATCCTTCTGTCCCTTATGGCAATATCAACACTGGAGCTGTAGTCAACCTCTTCTTTAGCTCTTTAAAAGTTGCCTGACCCTCCTCAGTCCAGACGAACTCCATGTTCTTCCTGGTTAGTCTAGTTATCGGCTCTGCAATCCTGAAAAAATTCTGAACAAATCTCCGATAATAGCCTGCCAATCAAAGAAAACTACTGATCTTCGCCACTGAACTCGGGGTAGACCATGACTCAACTTCTAAAATTTTCTTCGGGTCTACTGCGATTTTATCTCTTGTAATCGCATGCCCGAGGAATTCAATCTTATCAAGAAAGAACTCACACTTCGAAAGCTTGCCATAAAGTTTCTCCTTCCTGAAAGCTGTCTTCGGAATGTCCTCCTTCTGCACTTTCACCTGGTGGTACCTCGACCTCAAGTCTATCTTCAAGAATACCTTCGCTCTGCTCAACTGATCAAATAAATAATCAATCAGCGAGAACGGGTATTTATTCTTTATAATGATATTATTGAGTATCCTGTAGTTGATACACATGCGTACCAATACATCCTTCTTTGGTAAAATTATATCGTAGCACCCCACGGTGATGAACTGGAGCGGATAAAGCCCTTGTCCTGCAACTCATCCACCTGATTCTTCCACTCTGCCAGTTTACTATTTTTTATTCTATATACGTGATGTGATATCGACACTGCGCCTGGCACCAAGTCTATAGAGAACTCCATATCTTTTTCCAGTGGCAACCCCGACAACTCCACGAAAAGATGCCTATATATATCGTAATTAATAGATGTGGCGGCTCCTGCACTTCCACCATAGCTCCACAAAAGTCTCCTTTACTCTGCTCTACTTTTCCCCTGACGAACTCAAACTCTGGCTCTCTTGGCGCCTAAAATAAAACTCTGCCTCCACGATAATCAATACTAGCATGATGCCTACTCAACCAATCCATCCTGAGTACTTTATCTTAGCATAAAAGTGGCATTACGAGTAGACATATGTTCAACTCTCGGCCTCCCAAAGAAAATCTTCAATCCTTACAAATATCACTGACCAGGGTAATACCACTCCCGGTCTTGATCTTGCAAGTCCTCACCATCGGTTCTGTCTTAAGGTAATGTTTCAGAGCAAAAGATACAGATACAAAACTATATGAAGCACCAAAATCAAATAAAGCATGAGCTGGAAAAGAATCAAAATAGACTGAACCTGAAATAACATCACCGACTAGCTCCTCCTCTTTGACGGTCAAAGCGAAAGCTCGCCCCTATCGCTGGGCACCACTCTGCTACTACTGGTGCTGAGCGAACAGATGTTGTTGTGGTGGTAGTGGAAGTCCTCTCTGCTGTCCCACTGGTGGTCTCGCGGGTGCTCTCTCTGCCTGAGCTCTGCCCTGAGCTGGACGAGCTAGAGGTTTAGGACAAGCTCTCAACTGATGGTCTCCTGATACATAGAATCACTACTAAAAATTACGGGATTAGCGACATTTTTAGCGACGTTAAAATAAAACATCGCTGAATTATAGGTATTTAGCGACATGAATATAAAATGTCGTAATACGTTGGTGATAGCGACGTGGAGCGACATTTTGTGACTATAATTATTATAAATATATTATGTCGCTAGGTAGTCGCTAAACCTTGCTAACTTTTTAATTTTAGCAACGTTTAGCGACGTTTTTGTATTTAAGTCACAGTTTATTATTACATCAATGACGTTTAGCGACCTAAAGACCGACGTCGCTAATTTATTTCATATAGGGTTTGATGAATTTCTCTTCCCCCCATTTCGATCAAAATATCAAAAATTTTAAACTGCCCCCCCATCCCGGCGCCCCACCTTTGGCTTCCCTCTTCCATTCGGCTCCCCTCCTTCCTCCGACGTCCTCCCGCCTCGGCGGCTCCTCCTTCCTCCAGCTCCTATCCTCCCTCTGGTGTCCTCCCCCCTCCGGCGGCTCCTCCTCCCTCCGGCGTTCTCCTCTCTCCAATCACTCGGTGAGCTCCTCTCTTTGTCTCTCTCTCTCTAATATGACACGACACAATACGACATGACACGACTTGACCCACACTAACCCTAACCCTAACTCGAACATACACACACACGTACGCGAACACACTAACACATACAGACACTAACCCTAATACTGACACGGACACACACAAACATAGAGACAACTTTCTGGACACAGACCCTAACTCAGACAATTTTCTGGACATAGACCCTATCCCTAATACTTTGACTTGTCCTTTACTTTATTTATTATATTTAAGGGTGCACTCTATTATTTTAGACACAGACCCTAACCCTATCTCTCTTCTAGTTAGCTGTCTGAGTTGAGACAGAACCTTGCGTATCTGCAGTGTATATAATATGATGTAGATCTCGACTCAAGAAGAGTCGTATACATGGACACGGGAATGACTCTTCAAAGCTGAGACACGATATACGGTATTGGCTTCTTCTAGAACTCGTATCCAACTTGGGCTGATGCTTCTTGCTGCACGAGCTGTTGTATTGGCTACTGTAGACTGCTGAACCTGTTGTTGAAGGCTCTACAGTGCACTGGCTCTGCTGCTACTTGCTAAGTTTACTTACTACTGTGCATCCTTCCTGCTATGCACTGTACAGTATTATTGCATATTGATTCCTCACTGTTGCACTGTGCAGTACAGCTAGCTGCTACTGCTATAAACTGATGTATGCTTCCCCTTATACTGTGGTAGCACAGAGATGCACACTGCTCAGTTGTGCTCCTCCTTGTTATGCTAGCACAGAGCTGCACACTGCTCTCCCTTCAGTTGATCACTCAAACAACCATACTTGAAGGTAGCAGTGAGTATCAGTGCATGTACTGTATTTAACAATGAGTATATATGCTAGGACTAGGAGTATCAGTGCATGTACTATATTTAACGATGAGTATATACTTGAAGGTAATTGTATATTCATTTTTGCTGCAGAAGTATCTAGAAATGGATATGAATTACTATCTGTGTCATCATTCGTGGATGTACAACCGTCATTCTGATGACATGTGCGGTGTACGGGATAAATTTATTGAGGGTGTACAGCAGTTCCTGCAGTTCGCCAAGGCGTTCCCTCAGTACATGGACGGTACCAAAATTAAGTGTCCGTGTGTGAGATATCACAACTTGAAATATCATCCAAAAGTGGAAGTCACATATCATTTGTACTCGAAGGGTTTCACACCGAATTACTATCAGTGGACCACGCACAGAGAACTTGTGTCTTTAGTATCGAAGTCGGAGCCTTATGTAGAGCCGTATATGGATGTCCATGACCACGCTGCTTACGACGACGGTTGGGTGAACATGGTTTTTGATACGGTGGGGCCTAGTTTTGATTCGGACAATCATAATGCTGCTGAGGAGGCACCGAATACCAATGCTGCGAAGTTCATGTAGTTGTTGGAGAATGCAAGGACTCCATTATATCCTGGTTGTGAAGATCATTCACCGTTGGAGGTTGTTACAAGATTGTTGAGCATCAAGTCCAATTTTAACATGTCACAAGAATGCTATAACCGACTTATGGGTTTGATTATAGAGATCTTACCAGAGGATGCAAAGTTGCCTAAAGACTTCTACCGATCTAAGAGGATGGTGAGATCGCTCAGGATGGGATATAAAAATCGATGCATGTCACAACGGGTGCATGTTGTACTACAACGCCCACAAGGATGAAGATGCGTGCAGATTCTGTGGTACTGATCGCTATAAGGCTACTGAAAGAGGAAAGTCTATAGGTACAAAAAATCCTATCGATTCGATACACTACTTGCCTTTGATGCCGCGGTTGCAGAGGTTGTTTATGGTGAATGAGACTGCAAAAAATATGAGTTGGCACAGGCGGAAATAGATCGAAGGATTATTGGATCAACCATCTTATGGAGAAGCATGGAAGTACTTTGATCGAGAGTATCCAAATTTTGCATCAGATCCGCGTAATGTCAGATTGGGGCTCTCCTCCGACGGTTTTATCCTATTTGGACTTTCGGGCTCCCAGTATTCTTATTGGCCTATGATCGTCACTCCGTACAATCTACCGCCTTGGATGTGCATGAAGACTCTGTATATGTTCCTAACCGTTATTATCCCGTGTTCGAACAATCCGAAGAGGAACATCGATGTATATTTATAGCCTTTGATAGATGAGTTAAATCAGCTGTGGGAAGTAGGTGCCAACACGTACGATATTTCCAGAAAGTAAAATTTTTAGATGAGGGCAGCACTTATGTGGACCATCAACGACTTTCTGGCATATGGAATGTTATTGGGATAGAGCACTCATGGTCGTCTCTCATATCCGTATTGCATGGACCATACTAAGGCTTTTCGTTTGAAGCACGGAGGCAAACCGTGCTTCTTCGATTGTCATCGACAATTTCTGCCAAAGGATCATCCGTACCGGAGGAACAGAAATACTTTTTGTGCGGGCGTTGTGGAAAAGGCCAATCCACTGCCAATGTGGCCCGGATACATGATATGGGAAGAGGTAAAAGATTTACCAACAGCTATCGAAGAGCCTGCTAAGGGGTACAAGTGTGACGGATTTGGTCGCACCCATAACTGGACGAAGAGGAGTATATTCTGGGATCTGCCATATTGGAGCACCAATCTGATCAGACATAACCTTGATGTCATGCATATCAAGAAGAATGTGTTTGATAACATAATTAATACTATAATAGAGGTAAAGGGGAAGACGAAAGATAATCCGAAGACCAGGTTGGACTTAGAAGAAGTATGTAGACGTCCTACGTTGCATTTGATAGAGGAGGGGAATGGAAAGTTAAAGGAAGACTTTGTAGGTGGATTCAGGGAGAAGGAGGATAAAGGGAGACTTTGTAGGTGGATTCAGGGTCTAAATTTTTTAGACAGATATGTGTCAAACTTGAGAAGATGTGTCAACCTCAAGGAGAATAAACTGGCGGGTATGAAGAGCCACGATTGTCACGTATTCATGGAGAGGTTAATTCTGATTGTATTTTGGGAATTCTTATCGCAAGTCGTTTAGGATCCATTGACAGAGCTCAGCATATTCCTTAGAGATCTTTGTTCTACTAAGTTGCTCGTCGATCGTCTAGAAAAGCAAGAGAATGACATTACGGTAACACTATGTATGCTCGAGAAGGTATTTTCTCCTGGTTCTTCGACTCTATGGAGCATTTGCCAATTTATTTTTCCTATGAGGCACGTGTTGGTGGTCCTATCGGTTATCGATGGATGTACCCCTTCGAGCGACATTTGAATCACCTAAAGAGAAAGGTGAAAAATAAGGCACGGGTTGAGGGCTCTATTTGTGAAGCTTATGTTCTTGAGAAGATTATAAACTTTTGCTCGACGTATTTCAAACATCATGTTGCCACTAATAGAACGAGAGCTCCGAGAAACGATGACGGATATCAAAAATCTAATGATGCAATACTCAAAATATTTAATTCGTCCGGAAAGCCTTCAGGGAAAATGAAGAAGAGATATTTGAATATAGACGAGCTAAGGGCTGCTCAGCTGTATATATTACTCAATTACGATATGGATGAAGTGGAGAAGCTAAAGGGGTAAATAATTAATACGTCCATGTTTATGTTATCTCAATGTAATAGCGGCAAGCTACTATTATGCTACTAATCAGTGGTTGCTTCATTGTTTTTCAGCACATATAATGATGAGTTGAGGTCGGTTTGACCCTACATAACAGATTAAGAAGTAGAACAAGAAATGAGATGCCATTTTTCTTCTTTGGTTTTGTGCATATGTAAGAAGCTTGGTAATTACTTTTTCTTTCTGCACTTGCATAATAAATAACTTACTATCGCTACTTTGGTATTTAGGTCGATCGTCTAATAACACCTAAGACTGAATCTATTAGAACTCTAGCCAAGGGACCAATTCCTGCCGTCAAAATATGGCCATGTTTTTATGTGAATGGGTTTAGGTTCAAGTCAACAAATGCTCCGATCAGAGACAGCTTTCTGGATCTTAATTCCACGAAAAATAGTTGTTTGTGTATCAAATCTTCGAGCTAAAAAGACGTCGATCCAGGCAATGATTTCTTTGGCATCTTACGAGAGAGTGTGGAGTTGACATATAATTATGGCACAGAACCTGTTAAGATCGTACTATTCAAGTGTGAATGGTTCGATCCGATTCAAGATCAAGGTTAGAAAATTAACAAGCATGGCCTTGTGGATATAAACTACAAGCGTAGATATCAAGGCTACGAACCATTTGTCCTATCAAGTCAGGCTCAACTCGTGTACTTCACAACTTATCCTAGACGGGGACGGTGTAAAACCCCTAATTTTAAAATTCGTATTAACTATTTAATTAATTATCTAATTGATTTATAGTAATTATTAGCTAATTATAAGAAATAGAATTTATTGAATTTTTATTTTTAGGTAATTGTCCAAAAGAGGATTTACGGAGCAATTATAATTTTACCTTAATTATTTACAAGTAGGAGACCTTGTGGACAGTTGATAGATTTATTGTATGCTCTAAAAAAATTCCTCAAATTATATATATATATATATATATATATATATATAGTTTATTATTAGAAAAGAAAAAGAATAAGAAAAGAAATTAGAAAAGAATAGAACAAAAAAGAAATAGAAAAAAAGAATAAAGGAAAAAGAAAATAAAATGAGATTAAAATCCAAACCCTAACTAAAACCTACCCAAACCCAAACCCACCTAAAGACCCGCTACCCATGAGACCCTACCCGTGTAGCAAAACAACCACAACAGCAGCTGCAACTTATTCCCTGCGCGCAGCGTATTCCACCCCCCCCGACCTATATATATATCTACCATCATTAAACCCTAACCCTAACTCTAATCTTCTCGACCTAGCCGCGGTCGCCGTTCACCTGAGCACCGCCGCCGCGATTCACCGTCGGAGCCCCAGCGCCGCATCCGCGTTGTCGTTCGTGCGCACACCCGCGATAGCAAGTACACGACAACGAAGCTGTGTTCATACCTCGTTTCCCTTACCATCGCTCGACCAAACTCGACCCCGTCTTCACCGGTATATTCATGACCTATCCCCCTGCCAACTCTGTGTATTAGTTTGCTTCGAACATCGTGTAACCCTAGAAGAAAACCGAGACAAAGTTGGTAAAAAACAACAACTTTCAATCGCAGAAAACTACGGTAACCACCCATGTTTAAGGACTCGTATCTCCCACCACAGAGATCCGAATTTAGTTTTTCTTCTTGCTATGCGAAGACCACCTAACCGAGATTAATTTCTGTTAATTACATTATTTTAATTGATGTTGTATACTAAATTATTCTGGGTTAAAAATCATGAAAAATCTATTTTCCAACTTCCAAAATTTGCGATACGGAGCACGCCCTGCCAAATGGGACCGCCCCGTCGCGTACCAATTACACCGAAAGGTGCGTATGGTATGTCCAGACGTGTGGACTTTTACGAAAACTGATTCGGATGCGTGTGCGCGTCGGAATCAACACGTATCCACAAAAAGTCCCTATATCGCAACTTTTGTAAAACCTCATACCATTTGTTGTACGCTCGTCAGAATATGACAAAACTTTGGCCACTAGACTCGTGGTATTGCGCTGGTCCTGTGATCCAATTTTTACGCAATTCTGAGATAGTTGACCAAACCGCCTAATTGCGGGCCCCACGGTTGACTTTTTGGACAAAATTGTGTTTGGCTCCCCGGAATCCAAAATTGGACATACCGATGAGTTCGTACTGACATTTAGAGTTGGTTTGACATATAACTTGTCCCATTTAGAGACCTTTACCGTTGGCATACTTTTCGGTACAAAGTGGGCCACATGTGGGCACGCTTTTATTAAAATTACAATTTTGCCCCTGTATCCAAATTGGACGAAAGGGTAGTATTTTTTAGCTATTTCGCTTATTCTGGGAATATTGGTGATATTTATTTCAGCATCCGGAGACATTCATTCTGAGGCCGTAGTTTCTGATTCTTGGTGTTTGACATCTGGACGTTACATTTTTGCAGCTCTCTTGCCAGGCAAGTATACCTTACCATTGTACTATTATTCATGTTTCATATGTCGCATGCATCTTTATTTCTGTCATTTAGTTCATATATTTTTAACTGCTATATAAATTGCGCGTCCAAGGAAACTTGGGTACAACGACAGTGTCGTCATGATTTGTTTTTATTATGTATATGCATTGACCTTGTTTATGATACCACCCTATTATCATGAAGCATCATTAGGTTTTATTGGCAGTAACACAGCTATTACACGGGTGTGAGTCTCATGTAGGACACGGACTGTGTACTGGGTTGGCCTCCTATACGTATGGGTCGTGCGTTAGGAATAATTGTTGTTAGAAACCTTGCATTCTAGTAGACTTGGCAATTATTAGAGGTATTATCGTGTCATGGATATGACATGCTTAGAGCATGGGGTGGGAAGAACAACAAGTAAGGCTTGTGGGCTCCGTTGCAATTTCCTTTTTGTAACCCGGACGCTCCACCGGAGATACGGGCGGAGATGACCCCTATATTACCTGGCGGCCTCTGTCGTCCAAAAGGCGACATGCTTTTTAGGCCCATAATTCTCCGAGAGAATCATGCAAATCCTATTTATGGCCATATAGGCTACGCGTTGGGAAAATTGTTCTTAAACTGCATTCACTTAGACGGTTAGGCGACCCATTGGATATTTATTTCAGTTCTTTATTGGCATGCTTTTATGTATCTTGTTATGTCCCTCTGAGGACCTGGTCCCTTTCCAGGTGTAGATGTTCATGAGTATTCGCAGAAGCACAGATCCAGACTGGTTACTTATGTTTCGAGGAGGTCTTCTCTTCGAGTCTTAGTGATTGTTAGTAGTTGTACTGATATTGTGTTTTATTTTTATATTCTAGTTCGGCAGTAGATTTGTCTAGAGGATTTGTCTCCATCCGACTGTCATCCTTAGATACTTCATATTGAGATTTAGTTACTTGGTTATTGGTTATTTATTTCTATTAATTTTTGTTGATGATATTTAGATTATGCCATGTGACTTGTAACATATATTTATACCACTTATGAATTATCATTCATATTACAGCGTACGTGTGTTATAGTTTCCATATATTAGAGTCTACATATACATGCGGCTGGCATGCTTACATGTCCTAGTCCTACGTATTTTGGGATTGGGGCGTGACATATTTTTGTGGTGGCCCATGCAGGTCAAGAGCATATTGTCTTGGTTACATTACTGTACCGAGCAAGCCTGCACCTAGGATTAGAGTATAGGATCTCATCCACAATTGTCTATGATTCACCTTCCTTCAAATCTGTTCTATTTAAATAAATGCATCATGCTTGATTCATGTGCTTCCCTACTAGTTCCTTTAGTATAGCCCTCTCCTAGAATATAGAAATTCTTGTTGTTAGGATGATAATTAGGGTAACATTCCTACTAAGAATACCACTAGAATATTGACACATCACTAAGTTTAGAATATCTAGTGAACCCTAGCATCCAATACCTATAAATTAGATGACCATTATCCCTTGATATATTTATGAAAACTTGAGAGTAGTATAGACAATACTAGAGTTAGTTATAAATTTAACCATATTGTTTGACCGTAGTATTGAGAAACCAATAGAAATCCAAGATTGAATATTATGACTAGATCTAACTTTTATAGTGAGATAGTAGTAGAGAACTATAAACTTAGATCCTTGTCTTGATATTAGCAAAACAGTACATTAGGAAGCCAAGAGGAATAAATATAATATTTTCCTTGATCATACCTCGAACACAGAGATTAGCATACCACCCTTCCTTAGGAAACCATGATCTTATCTAGAGTCTCTCTATTTTAATTTTATATCTTGTTCCTCTGAAAACCTTAGCGCTCGATATTTGTGCGACGACTAATTATTCTTTTCTTTTCTTTTTTCTTCCAGTCGTGCCACCAAATCCTTCTGATTGTAGGCCAAGTGATTCTTTTATGTTAGGATATATAGTGTAGTAGGATTATAGTTTGCTAATCTTAAATTTTGAAATTATGTGCTTAGTAGTTAGAACTTGATAAGTTGAGCTGTTCATTTAGATTATAATTTTATGGTTATACCTTAGTTTTAAATTGCGTAATTTGCATCCATAACTCAATATAGGTTATATCATCTTTCACTTGAGGGCCAGTAACTTTTTCATTCTTAATATTAACACTTTGTTCTATAAGCACTATGATTAAGACTTAAGATCACTATTACATATATAATGCAATAGGAGACCCTAATAAATACCAAGATCTTTTTCTCGTATACTCCAATAAGAGTTTTTACTTTATTTGCATGTGCAAGGTTATTTTGTAGAATTCCCTTAAGACTGTCACAATATTAGTTAATTATTTTAAGTTGGGTAGTATGGCTCATAACCTAGTATCACATAGTCCTCTTGACTCATTAATGAAGTGTAACTGAATGACATTAACTGTATGCTAGCATAAGACGATAGTGTTTATCCAGACTGTAAAATTTAGAGGCCCATACCCCTATTTGGTCGACTAGCGACTTAGACAAGGAGTTAGTATGACAACTGTAGAGACTGTAGAGTCTTATCTTCTGGGTAAACTTGAATTATTTTTGTACCTTCTTCCATCATGATCCAGCACAATTATATTTTCTGAATTACCTTTACTTATGCCGCTATTATATCCTAGTTTTACAAGCTTATTCTTTTATCGAGCTTGTTCATGACATATATATTATTGGGGCCTAATCAACCACACTAATACATTGTCCAAATCAGAATTAGTGTATTTTGGTCTAGCTAACCATAGTGTGCTTGGTTCGCTCTTCGTATGACTACTTATGTGGATTGAGATAAAATTAACTTAGCTTCTTAGACGAAAGTACTTGCCCTTTAGACATGTCTGAGCATATCGTATCAGTTACATAACTGTACTGATACGAGCATGCGAATAAGAATGTACCAAATAGGATTTTAATCCACAACTGCCTTGACAATTCCTATTTGAATTCTTTAAACGCCTTGATCCCCATTCTTCTATCCCATTACCTCCCCCTTGAACTCTTTATCATTGTTTTCCATCTTTCCTTATTTCGGAAAGACAAACGCTCGTGCAGGATATAAGTTGATACACAGATAGTACTAGATATACCCTATAGGCAATCACATTACTTGATGATTATTTTTCGTAATTAAGGATATACCATAGGTGATATGTTTGGTGTTAAACTTTTGACGAATTGAATAACATGATTAAATAATTTAAGGAATATTTTTCTTAGATGTATGGCCTATTGTGATAGATGGGTAATTCTAAGTTGGGTAGAAATTACATTATTAAACTTGGGGTGAATTCTTTTAGGTTGTGATCAAGTGAGATTAGATAGAGAAATCCTGCCCTATTTTAACTCTTTGGACAAAATTATTTTAGGTTGGGTAGATTGTAAACCCTCTCACCCAAAAATTAGGCCTACTTGGCCAAGATAGTGAGACTAGGGCTAGTTTGAATCAATTAGAAATAGAATATTTCATTTTATTTAATTTTGTAATATTTATTTCACTTAGCACACCTTACCGTAGTTTGATAATAAATGGAAGAAATAAAACTAGGTTTATACAAAACCCTTTCTTAGGTTTACAAACAAGAAGTACTATCGATCCTATACGAGGATGTTAAGTACAAATTTTAATCTGAGTAAATATTGCTATAGGAGTCTGATCTGCAGTCGATCACTTTGTCCCTTGGACCACACGATGATGAAGAAGTGCTGTAGAAGAAGGAGATGCTTCAAAGATTGCAAGAGGGAGTGGATGTTCGATGCCAATATCGTCGATCGCTACTCTCTGTCTGAGCTCTTCTCTCTTTGTTCTTCGATTTCTTTTAACTTTTTCTGACCTTTTTTCGACCCCGGACCTCTGTCAATAAAGGTCTCTATTTATAGGGTTTTAGTGATAGTAACCGTCCAGTCGGCATAGAAGCCGGACAGTGGAGAGTATGACACTTTTAACGCGGCGGTTATAATAACTGCCACCCACGTATAGATGACCATCTAAATTTGCGTGTGACACGTGTCCCATGATGAGAAAATGCGTATAACTGCTGCAAAGATCACGGCATGCAAGCCACGTAGATAACTGCCCCTTGCGTAGAAAAGGTTGGCGTAGAAGCCAATGAATGTCACCATGGCGTAGAAGCCAAATAATTGTCAGGTTGGCGTAGAAGCCAAGTGGTTGTCAAATCGGCATAGAAGCCAAATAGGCATAGAAGCCTTGTCGGCGTAGAAGCATGATGCTGCATGGATAGGTAACTAGCGTAAACGATAGCTGATCCTCCTTCCTTGACTGAGGTCTTGAGCATATTCTGGACCAAATAGCCTTCTCACGCACAAATACAAATATAGCCTAAGTTAGTGTATTTCAAGGAGATAGCGTACAGCGTGGTCCTTATAGCTGAAAATAGCCCAATAGCGTATTCCAAGGATATAGCGTATAGTGTGCTCCTATAGCTGAAAAATAGTCTGATGGAGTAATGTGCAGGGGTGATGATGTAGACGTATTAGCCGTAATTATGGTTTGTCCAGTCTTTGGAGATATAATCAAATCACGTGCATTAAATGTAGAGATCTTCCACCATTCTGAGCATTAAATGCAGAGACGTGTCTCGAGCTCTGTACGTAGATATGCCACCATTCTGAGCATTAAATGCAGAGACGTGCCTCGAGCTTTGTACGAAGAGCAGATTTTGATGTGGCCGTCAGTTTGTCTTCTGCGGAGCATAAAAGCTTGCATCTGCCTGTGTAAAACTAGGCAGCGTATTCCCTTGTATGCATAAAAGCACTTTGTATGAGGGAAACGTCACTAAACGACGGTTTGGGTCTCTGTGCCGCACTATCATTACAGCCGTCGTCTGGATAGTCGTGCAGTACTCTTTGTCAGGAGTCAGGTTCACTGCATGATCTGACAGGTTCATTCGAGGAATATGAAGCATTCCTCGTATACTTCCATGCTGCATTAAAAGCGGATGAGTTTTACGCTATAAAGGCGGTATAATACCCTTTTTACGCCGAAGCAGCCTGGAAATACTATATTACGCTGATTGTCCTTGAGCTTATATTTTATGATGTACTAGGGACAAAGCTCTGTTGTACGCCGATGGCTCTGAAGTCATATTTTATGCCATACAGCACTGAAATACTGCGTATAACTTTACAGCATATTTTTCATGCTTCTATAAGACCCCCTTTAAAGTTTTCAAATTCCTCGTAATTTGAAACACTTTGAGTGAAGCATGAAACGGTCAAGTCTGACTCGTTCCTCGAGGCTGATTTCTTGGCAGATTTTTGGGAATTTGTTGGGATTCGGTATGTTCTCTTTTGCCTATATAAAGGCTGAGAAGTTAACTTGTTCTTTCCATATTTCCTTCACCATACAGAGATGATTGTCGGAGTTCGTCAGGTCGACTTGAGGAAGAAGAAGATAATGTTCTTCCAGCATGTAAGGAGCCGAAAAAGATGGCGTCTTCGAGCAAATGTCCTCTGCAATGATGGATCATGGAAGGATATCATAGCTTCCTTTGTTCGGGATAATCAGCAACTTCATATGGCGATTCGTCCAGGAGAGAGGAAGGGTCACATTAGACCACACAGCTTGCAAGCTGTATTTTCTCCCGTTGTTCATGGACGAGAGAAGACAAACTAGCCTTGTCTTCCAGTACTGAGTTGGGTCTAAAACCTTAACTCAATCTGTCATGGCGTATGGAGGATGGGCTCTTGAATAATTTATACAGGCCCAGTTGTATCCTTCCGCCATTAATTATTTTCTTGTTCATCGACTGTGGAAGTCGATGAACTGCTGTAGAAGACGGATAAAGATCTCCCCCAATGCTAGAACCTGACAGAACATATTCTGGGCATGATCTTTAAATGAGGATGAGAAATCCTTTGTAGACGGGATTTCTCTCATATGTAATCATGAAGATAAAAAAAACCCTTTGTAGACAGGATTTTCCTCATATGTAATCATAATTTAATAAAATCGTCTTCTTTTGCCCATATGATGATTTACCATATTCTTTGCTGTGATGAAGTCTGAATATGTGTAGCTTCGACACGTCTAAATAACTTTACACCGACTCTGATAAAAAGAGTATTTGGTCCCGTCCTGTCTTTTACACATAACTGAAGATGCGCAGAAAGCTTGTTTAGCATTTAAGTCAAATATTTGAACTGTCCTGCTGTTTGGAATGGGGAACTACGTAGAATTCTGAACTGTCACTCTTCTGAGAAAGAATTATTGTTCAGACCATCGTCTTCAAGAATGATTTCCCGAAAATCCCTTAAAATAGGGCGAGAAATGGCTGTCAAAATTGAGTCGCCATCTTGAACTGTAGAGAAAATATTCAGACTGGATTCTAGATGAAACTCCAGTCGACCCAAGAAAAAGAGTCATTTTCTATGCTGAACTCTGTATACTTTGGGTACTTGGGATATTTTGAGGCAAAGAAGGAGTATATTCTGCGTGAACCCTTGTAGTTTGACCGCCTTGAGATTTGTTCAGATATACGCATACTCTGGCCTGCGTATTTTAGGATATGCAAAAAGTCATAGATCCGTAGTGTAGGTGAGCATAAAATCATAAGTTTGTAGCCTCTCGAGCGTAAAAGCTGCCGAGCATAAAAGCATCCGGACGTAGAACTGTAGATTTATAGCTTCTGAAAAGAAAACTTCCGAGCGTGAAGTCGTAAATTTGTCGCCTCTGAGCGTAAAAAGCTTCTGAGCGTGAAATCATAGATTTGTAGCCTCTGAGCGTGAAGTCGTAGGTTTGTAGCCTCTCGAGCATAAAAGCTACCCAGCATAAAAGCATCCGGGCATAAAACCATAGACTTATAGCCTCTGAGCGTAAAATCGTAGATTTGTAGCTTCCCGAGCGTAAAAAAGCTCCTTGGCATAAAATCACGAATCTGCTCTACACGAAAACTTTTTGAATTCGCTGACTGTCCGCCTTTCCTAAGAAATAGGCTGACGTAGTCCCCAATCATAACCAAAATATTAAATATCGGATTTGGTTAGGGATTCGAGTAGTTTATCTGAACTCTATAAATACCCCAAGGCCTTCAGAGAAAGACTTTTCATCTATCTTTTGCAAAAGAAAACCTTCGTCTCTTTGAGTACCCTCCTTCGTTTCTTTTCTGAGCATTCTGAGTTTTTTGGCAATGGCACCAAAACCAATCTCCTCCTCTAAGGGAAAGAAGGCTGCCTCCTCTTTTTGCTCCTCTGCCCAAGCAAGAGCGACTCCCGTCGGGCAGGACGAGCCCCGCTCTGAACGAAGTATCCCACCGACGAGCTGTGCACCGTACGTTATAGGTAAAGCTTTTGGGATGACAAGAATGAAGAAAACCCTTCGCACACGTTGTACGTGAATGCGCTAGGTCATCTTCTGTGCTGATAGCTTCTTCGAGGAAGATGATGCACAGAGATGTTTCATATTTTACGCCCACATTTCTACTGTGTCAGCGTAAAAACTCCATATTTTTGCAGTCTGGCGTAAAATCTTTGACAGTCAAAATTTGGCGTATACTACAAACTTTGAGGGTTACGCTCTGGATGAAAATCCTGGCATAATAACTCAAACTTTGGCAAAAACCATAGACTGTCAGATTTTTGTGTATACTGCCAATCTTGAATTTTACGCCTTGGCGTAAAAAGTCAAGTTTTTACAGTCTTGGCGTAAAAGCACAAACTGTTGCTTTTTGGCATAGGCTGCAAGATTGTGAGGTCTAGTATAGAAACTGACGTATTTTTCTTATACTTTGTAGTTAACTTGCATGTATCTCCGTTGGCTGAGGTGATGGGTTCTGCTACTGGGATGCTGCATTCCAATTACCTGGAGGATTTGTCCCATGTGATATTTTCTATTTCTGGACCACAATATCCTGAAGGAAGGGGATTCCTGATATTGTCTCAAGGAGAGCGAATGCTGTTGAGCATGATCAACGGAGAGCCCCTGGCGTATATAGACGGAATATAATATATAAAACCGGCTTTTCTCTTCCGGGATATGATTGACAAACAATCCCAGACGAAGCCCAAGAAAGAAAATTAGGTTTTTCCTGCTGGGGGCTTGGTCCTGTATCTGCCCAAGATGCTGAGAGATTATCCTATTTCGGCATTCTTCCATGCCACGCATCCCAGGAGGATATCGTGGACTCTGACTCCCAATCTCCACGGCTAGCCGGGGAAGATATTTTACCAGAAAGGATCCGACCAAGGGTCATTTGTAAGCTGCCCTTCCGGCCCGGTCATGCCTTTCAGGGGATTGTATCCGGGCAGTTTCCAGAGTGAAGACACTTTACTGCTCCAACCAGTTCAATTACCTACTTTCTGCAATGACTTCATGGGTCATGGAGGAGTATACCCCAAGGTTAATCCTTGGACCAATAGTTGGGTTACCCCTACAAATCTTCGATGGGCTCGTTTAGCTGACTGGGTCCTGAAGCATTTTCAGACTGAGCTGGAGAGCATTGGTCTGTACGCAGCTGTGAGTGCTACTAGTATTGGGTTACCTCTCAATCCCAACCTGTTTTTGGCTTTGATGGAGCTATATATTTTGCTCACCGGGACTTTCGCCACTCCACTGGGGGAGTTGGGATTGGCCCTTCACGAAATGACAAAAATTTCAAGACTGCCAATGGGGGATACTCCTTATGAAGAGTATGTTCCCACAAACCAGGAGCTGAGGGATACAGACCCTCGGGTAGTGGCAGTGTACCAGGAGCTGATATGTCACTATCTAGCGTGCACCGCCTTCTATAATAAGCCCTCTGATTTGGCTCATACCAACAAATGGGCGTCCTACCTCTTCTTCCATCAGGCCAGGACTACTAAGCCAGACAAAGTTGTGCATAGCAGGGATAGGCCTTTGAGCTTTCTGAGTATGCTTAGTGCCCAGGTAGTCGATGACCTTATTAAAGACGCTGGGGCTTCAGATCAAATTCTCGACGAAAGGATAGGGAAATATCCTGTGGACACTAAAGCCTACAGTTATTTGAGGCATTGCCGCAGGCCTCTATCACGAGAAGCTCAATTTGCTGGCTTCCTCTCTGTATGGCTGCGCCGATTGGTAGTACCAGGCATTGCATCTTCGGATCGCATTCACCGCAATACCTTATTGCCTGCAGTGCGTCTGGTATTCGGGACAAGACTGGGCTTGCTCCCTGCCATGGTATGCCACATACAAGCTGGCCTGAGGGCCATTACTGATGGACTACTTGCCGATAAAAAATAGCGTGACAGCTTTCCCAGGGTATAATTACCGTTCCTGTATTTGATGGGATGGTTAATTCTCCATAACCCCAGGGTGATGTCTCCCGACCCTGGCAGTAGTTCGGGGAGTAATTTCTTGTTGAATTGCAAGAATTCCACCTGGAACGTAACCACAGTTTTAGACTGTCAGCGGGCACTAAATTTTGCTCACAGTTGGAAGCTCTTCTGCACCGTCCCCTATGTATATCTCAATCAACAGGGGAGCAGGCTTCAGGACTCAGGTGAAGGGAAGACCATTCTTTCTCTTGAAGCTTTTAATTGGTTGGTCTGCATTAGACCTTCCCATTTATTGTACAGAAGTGAAGACCAATACTTCTTGGAGCCCTACCTGCCTAGTCGATTCGCCAGGCAGTTTGAGTATGACCAATTGCACGTGGGCAATGCCGTCACCAGCTTCAAGTCCAGGGTTGGACTTATTGATGGAGCGAGAGGATGACGGTAATTCATAATGGGTTGCACTGGAGCAGCTTTTGCTGTGCTCGCGACTTCACTCTCCATGGAGTTACATATCCTCCATTCGTATGCCCAGTTTTATGTGGCAACTAATACCTTCCATCGCAATTTTGATATGCGTGGAATTTTTAGGATGCCCTCTTCTAAGTCAGCAGGAAGAGACGAAGTCCCATCAGTTTCCTCTGACGAGGGTGAAGATTTTGTCAATCCCGATGAGCCTTTGTTGGCAGTACCGAGAGGCAAAATACCTCCGCCTGCAGGGCCTCTGGTTATCTCTGGTAAGCGAAGGGCTCCTGTTCTGAAGGAGACTTCCCCTCGCAAGAAGAAGAAGACGGTTGGTAGTCCTGTTAGGACTTCCCACCTTAAGGTTCCTAGAATTGAACCTGCTGTTTCCCCTGTTGGGGACGATCCTTTGATTAGAGGTTCCTCACCTTTTAGAGAGGGAACCTCTACGGTTCCGGATGGCAGTGCCGGAGAATCTTTGCTCGAGGTTGCTGTCGCAGCTACCGCTTCAGGTAGTGGTACGAGATCGCCTTCGAGGCTGAGCCAAATAAGGATATCTTTATCCAGATCAGCAACGGGAGAAACCCCTGCCGCATCTGTAAGTATACCCAGCGAGATTTCACCTGATGAACCTCGATTGGATCTGGGTGAAGACTTGGAAGAATATCTGCCAATGTCAATTGGCACACCCCCTTCTCCAGGTATGACAGCTCGCTTAGCATCATTAAGAAATGATTTAGCAGTACTGGTCGCCGACACGACATATATACCATCAGCCATGGGTAAATATCGTCTTTATGCCTCTTTTAGACAAATTAACATCATGTTGATACTAACTTTCTCTTTTCTTCTTTTCAGGGGAAGACATCTACGGGGAGGGCAGTGTTAACGCGCCTTTTGGCTCTGTTTCAGCTCGTACCGATGACATAGAGGTGCCCGACTTCGAAGAGGAAAAATTTTCGGGTGCAGGCTCGCCTGAAACAGTTCCGATATCTCGAGAGGAGGATGAGCTTGTCATTACGACTATGCCTCCTTTGAGTATGCCAGCGACTTCAGCCGTTGCCGTTGCCTCCACCTTTGCCGCGCCCTCTACAGAAGCGACGACTGTGACGACACCCTCTGCAGTCGTTGCTGGAAGGGGATTCTCTGATATTGTAGCCACTTCCAGCACCTATTCGAATCTCGCCATATTGGTTGAGCAATTTTTGAGCATTTTCTACGCAACTTTGAAAATACTGATATCGATGGTACTGGAGAAGAATCTAAGCTTCGAGGCTCTGAAGATGTCTTCCAACTTCAGTATAGCACAGATTAGATACTTCAATGATAATGACAGAGCTGATGCGCTAGAGCAAATAGTTAATGGTTTGGAACAACCCATTAACGATTATTTGCAGCTATCTCGAGGCAGCATTGACGGTCTCGTTCAAGCTAGGTATGACTCCTTAACTGCAGAGCTTGCTGGGTAAATGGAATCTCTGAACAAATCCGTCCAGGAACAATAGCAGGAGATGGATCAAGAGCATGCCGTATTGGGGTATGTTATTCCCTAGCTGGCTCAGTATGAGGTCGAATATAAGGAAGAGGCAGCGAGGGTCCGCAAGTTGGAAGATTACCTCGTTAAGGCCAAGGAGAAGGCTCTCTCTTTATCAACAGCTCGCGACGTATTGAAGGATCGAATGGAGACGGCTCAGCAGAACCTGACGCATGTGAGTGTCATCCACGCAGGTTTTGTATATGCTCGGTCTGAGCTATCTGCTTTGAACAATTAGGCGGCAAGATTGGAGCGGGCTCGCACCGATGTCTTGAACTCCAGGGATGAGAGAATGGCCACACTGGCGCAGCAGATCCGTGATTTGACTGCTCCTCCCCAATGATATACTTTTTGTTTCTTCTGTAATTTCTCGAAGATAATAAAGACACATATTCTGACTTTGTAGGCCCATCACTTTAGAATATGATAGGCTAAGATGAAAGTAAAATCAGAGGTATCATTAACGTGACATACTTTTGTTTAAGGTTTTACTGAATGTAAATCTATTCAGAGTTAACATGAACCTGAAAGAATATAAGCCAACTAAATTTGTATACTAAACACTATCAGAGGTAATATGAACATGATAGGCTTACAAATTAGTTAAGGATATCTATTTGGAGGTCACATGAACCTGATAGAATATGATCCAACTAACCTTTGTGCATGGTATCATCAGAATAAGATCTTTATTATACTCCGTTAAATGAAGAAGATCAAGTATAGTACTTCTTCGGGAATTTGTAGTTGATAGTAGCCATTGCTAAATTTCTATTAGGCTTGGCTAATCTGTAAGTGCCATTTGTAATCATATAAGGGCCCTCATTTTCTTTATGATTGTCTGTATGAATTTTGGATATTGTACTAGAGGTAATATGGACGTAGTACGATACCGTATTTGTTGAGGACATCTCACTGGGGGATTTTTAGTGGACCCATTACTTTTTTTCGCACGAGAGTGCAAGTAATAGGTTTGAGACAAATCCTAACAGAGGTAATATAGACGCGATAAAATACGACTCTGTAGGGATGAATAGAGACTGACTCTTTCTTTGCTGGAAAAAATGAGGATAGTTCAGAGGTAATATGGACATGAACATTTCATTTTTCCATTGCAGGGATTCCACAGGAGAATTTTTGTGGACCTATTACTTTTTGCGCACGAGAGTACAAGTAATAAGTTTAGGACAAGCCCTGCCAGAGGTAATATGGACATGGCAGTTTTTGTGGACCTAACACTACTGGCGTACTTAGAATTAAGTACGGGTGTTAAGTTGAGATGACAATCGATATCAGAGGTAATATGGACGTGATAATCGATAGCCGAAAAACTCGAAAAATTTTGTTCAGTGGTAATATGAATATGATAAACTTTTAGATTGTGACTCCATTGGGGATGGAGGTACATATCTGCTCAGAGGTAATATGGATATGGCAGTTTTTGTGGACTTAACACTACTGGTGTACTTAGAGTTAAGTACGGGTGTTAAGTTGAGATGACAATCGATATCAGAGGTAATATGGACGTGATAATCGATAGCTGAAAAACTCAAAAAAGTTTGTTCAGAGGTAATATGAACATGACAAACTTTTGGATTGTGACTCCATTGGGGATGGTGGTACATGTCTGCTCAGAGGTAATATGGACGTGAACTCCTGTCCAAAAAATTTACTGTGGAGTGATTTTCTTGAGTAGGAATAGACCTGAAGAATCTATTAGGGAAACTTTAGGGACTCATCATCCAGTATTTTCTTGAGGGAGCAAAAAGTGAAATCAATTTGCAGTGATCGTCCCCTCGTTTACAGATACAAAGTGATGACCTTTGCATCGATCAACTCCTGAATTCTCCTTTTTAGTACATAGCAGGCCCTTGTAGGGTGATGAATGTACCGATGGAAGAGACAATAATCTGGGTCATCGACTTTGCCAGCCCTCTCAGGGTATCTGATGTTGGGTAGCTGAAGTTTGTGTTCCTTCCTCAATATATTGAAGATTTCAATGATGTCATCTTCATTGAAGGAGAAAGTCCCTTTCGGCCTTCGGGCTCCCGATGCCTGAGTTTTATGGTCTTCCGGGAAGATCGTCATCGTTGCATCATCTTCAGATTCAGAGGGAATTCTACCCCCAGCTTTGGATGGTACCCTATTTTGTCGAGGTAGGCTACCCACAGACATGTCGTGGAATTTGTCCACTGAAGTTGATTTAGAATGACCTGCCTCTGGAGGTTTGGAATTTGCAAGAGATGCAGTGTACCCCAACCCAAAATGAGTTTATTGACAGTAAGGATTACTATGCAACGGTGTTCGTCTGCCTTTTCCATAGTTGAGGCCTTGTTTCAACTTCAAATCATAACCCATGCTTTGTATAATCTTCAAAGCTTGTGGGCTATACCTGTGGATTTGTATTTTGCCACCCTCAGACTTGCGAGATTCTTCTTGTACCATCGGTCTATTCCGCATTCGACAGAAGACAATTGGATGCTGGTAGTCGCGAGTTGGAGGAACAATAAAGGCATTATTTTCATATGGCCCACATGTCATGTTGACATTTGATGTTGATGCATCTTCCCACATGATCTCTCCCCGTTTGAAAGTTAGGGGAACTGAAGCTTGTTTATGACTCCTGTCTTTGCATTTCTAGATAAAAAATTCACGCAAGTCAAGAGTATTAACAGAAGAAGAAGAGGAAGAAGGTTTGTTCCTACCTTTTATATTAGTTGTCATGCGGATATTGGGCACCCCAACCCTTTCTCTACCACCTATATACAGCAGTTTAGCCATATGAGCAGCACATGATCCCCAAGGAGCGTATCTATCCACAAACTGGACCTTCTTTACGCCGAGGGGCTTCTCCTGGCATAATTTGGAACTCTGCTCAGGTTGGCGTAAAACTGAGGAAGTCCTCTGAAGAGCGGGCAGACTCCTCTCTTGATGGCGTACAATCCAAGAAGTCGGGAAATTTGCCACTTGTTTTCCCTTGCGGAGATTACTGGGACTCTCTGCCTCCTTTTGAGTGAGAGTGATATTTTTATGCACGGAGCGTATTTGAATTTTCTGACTTGGCACTGAGGCCTTGTCAGAAACTACGTCTGTCCCATCAACGACGGGAGATGAGTTTTTACGCGCAATGCACGATGTATGCTTCTAAATTAGCGTTGAGGCATTGCCAGAAGTTTTGTCTTCCCCGTCAGCGACGGAAGACTGAGTTTTATGCGCAAGGCATGAAGTAGACTTCTGGATTGGCGCTAAGGCATTGTCAGAAGTTTTGTCTGCCCCGTCAGCGACAGGAGACTGAGTTTTACGCGCAAGGCGCGAAGGGAGCGATGCTACAACCTCGTTGTTCGGAGAGATCAGAGAGTCGGCAGGAATGGTAGGGGATGTCCGGGGTATCCATACCTTACGCAGTTTCCTGTTATCTTGGACAGAGAGAGAGTGAGAGCTACCCCCTGCTCGAAGCATATCTTCGTAGGCTGATTGGTCGTACTGGACGACTAAGGTCTTCTTCATTAATCCTACTGGTACTGCATCGTGTTGATCAATTGCTTTCTCGTCATATGAGAAAGAGGTCCCCAGCAGAGTTGCCATCTTGTGTTTGATAATAAACGAAAGAAATAAAACTAGGTTTATACAAAACCCTTTCTTAGGTTTACAAATAAGAAGTACTATCGATCCTATACGAGGATGTTAAGTACAAATTTTAATCTGGGTAAGTATTGCTATAGGAGTCTGATCTGCAGTCGATCACTTTGTCCCTTGGACCACACAATGATGAAGAAGTGCTATAGAAGAAGGAGATGCTTCAAAGATTGCAAGAGGGAGTGGATGTTCGATGCCAAAATCGTCGATCACTACTCTCTGTCTGAGCTCTTCTCTCTCTGCTTTTTGATTTCTTTTAACTTTTTTCTGACCTTTTTTCGACCCCGGACCTCTCTCAATAGAGGTCTCTATTTATAGGGTTTTAGTGACAGTAACCGTCTAGTCGGCGTAGAAGCCGGACAGTGGAAAGTATGGCACTTTTTACGCGGCGATTATAATAACTGCCACCCATGTATAGATGACCTTATGAATCTGCGTGTGACACGTATCCCATGATGAGAAAATGCGTATAACTGCTGCAAAGATCATGGCATGCAAGCCACGTAGGTAACTGTCCCTTGCGTAGAAAAGGTTAGCGTAGAAGCCAATAACTGTCACCATGGTGTAGAAGCCAAATAATTGTCAGGTTGGCGTAGAAGCCAAGTGGTTGTCGAATCGGCATAGAAGCCAAATAGGCGTAGAAGCCTTGTAGGCGTAGAAGCCTGATGCTGCATGTATAGGTAGCTAGTGTAAAGATAGCTGATCCTCCTTCCTTGACTGAGATCTTGAGCGTATTCTGGACCAAGTAGCCTTCTCACTCACAAATACAAATATAGCCTAAGTTGGCGTATTTTAAGGAGATAGCGTACAACGTGGTCCTTATAACTGAAAATAGCCCGGTGGCGTATTCCAAGGAGATAGCGTACAGCGTGCTCCTATAGCTTAAAAATAGCCTGATGGCGTAATGTGCAAGGGTGATGATGTAGACGTATTAGCCGTAATTATGGCTTGCCCAGTCTTTGAAGAAATAATCAAATCTCGTGCATAAAATATAGAGATCTGCCACCATTCTGAGCATTAAATGCAGAGACGTGTCTCGAGCTCTGTACGAAGATCTGCCACCATTCTGAGCATTAAATGCAGAGACGTGCCTCGAGCTCTGTACGAAGAGCAGCTTTTGACGTGGCAGTCTGTTTGTCTTCTGCGGAGCATAAAAGCTTGCATCTGCCTGTGTAAGACTAGGCAGCGTATTCCCTTGTATGCGTAAAAGCACTTTGTATGAGGGAAACATCACTAAACGACGGTTTGGGTCTCTGTGCCGCACCATCATTACAGCCGTCATCTGGATAGTCGTGCAGTACTCTTTGTCAGGAGTCAGGTTCACTGCATGATTTGACAGGTTTATTCGAGGAATACGAAGCGTTCCTCGTACACTTCTATGCTGCATTAAAAGCGGATGAGTTTTACGCCATAAAGGCGGTATAATACCCTTTTTATGCTGAAGTAGCCTGGAAATACTGCATTACGCGGATTGTCCTTGAGCTTATATTTTATGCTGTACTAGCGACAAAGCTCTGTTGTACGCCGATGGCTCTGAAGTCATATTTTACGCCACACAGCACTGAAATACTGTGTATAACTCTGCAGCATATTTTTTATGCTTCTACAACCGTTGCTTCGATAATTGGAGCACTACACTAGACATTGCCTACCGACAAATTTTACACTCTTGCCCTAGACATGACCGCCTTCTATTCTGACCTCGGTGTAACGTATAATTATACTCTCTTGTGCTACATTTTAGTCGCACAACATTCGTCGCAGACGTTATTATTTAATTCTAAATAAAATTAACTTTGTATCCTTGTGTGTTCCAATCGAAAGTGGAGACACAATCTTGACCCGTTTTGTGCAACACAAATTATTATAATATTCTACTCTGAGCCCTCTACGTTCATGACATTTTGTCGCACCTAATTTGATCCCCATGTACTTCTAATTAATTCAAGAACACCTTGCGCATTAATTTTAATTAATTTAACCCAATTTTCATCTTTGCGCAATTTTTCTAATTGTTGGATGGTTTTATGCAAAAGTGCATTGAGGTGTCCACACCATTGGACATGATACCTGAAGAAACCAATTTTTCGTTTATATAAATATTCCCTATAATTTTTGGAATGTGCAACATGCAACATCGCCCCCTCATTTAAAACTAGCCTTGCATTTTAAACAATACAAATTATAGCCCTCCAAACATCCCTATGACAATTAAAAAATCATGGATGTTAGTATGGAGGAAGGTACAGAATAAGCTACAAATCTCTATCTTATACCATCCTTGACTTTCTATCATGGCTTAGTTTTAATTTCGAGGACAAAATTTTTATAAGTTGGGTAGAATGTAAAACCCCTAATTTTAAAAACCGTATTAACTATTTAATTAATTATTTAATTAATTTATAGTAATATTAGCTAATTAGAAGAAATATAATTTATTGAATTTTTATTTTTAGGTAATTGTGCAAAAGAGGATTTACGGAGCAATAATAATTTTACCTTAATTATTTACATATAGGAGACCTTGTGGACAGTTGATAGATTTATAGTATGCTCTAAAATAAATTTCTCGAATTATATATATATAAATTTTATTAATAGAAAAGAATAAGAATAAGAAAAGAAATTAGAAAAGAATAAAAAGAATAAAAAATAGAAAAAAAGAAAAAGAAAAAGAATAAAGGAAAAAGAAAAGAAAATGAGATTAAAACCCAAACCCTAACTAAAACCTACCCAAACCCAAACCCACCTAGAGACCCGCTACCCGTGAGACCCTACCCGCGTAGCAAAACAACCACAGCAGCAGCTGCAACTTATTCCCCGCGCGAAACGTATTCTCCCCCCTCCCCGACCTATATACTTATCTACCATCATTAAATCCTAACCCTAATTCTAATCTTCTCGACCTAGCCGCGGCCGCCGTTCACCTGAGCACCTCCGCCGTCGTTCACCGCCGGAGCCCTAGCGCCGCGTCCGCGTCGCCGTTCGTGCGCACACCCACGACAGTAAGTACACGGTAGTGAAGCTGTGTTCATGCCTTATTTTCCGTGCCATCGCTCGACCAAACTCGACCCCGTCTTCACCGGTATGTTCATGAACTATCCCCTTCCAACTCTGTGTATTAGTTTGCTTCGAACAACGCATAACCCTAGGCAAAAACTGACCCAAATTTGGTGAAATATGACAACTTTCAATCACAAAAAACTACGGTAATCACCCATGTTTAAGGACTCGTATCTCCCACCACAGAGATCTGAATTTAGTTTTTCTTCTTGCTATGCGAAGACCACCTAACCGAGATTAATTCATGTTAATTACATTATTTTAATTGATATTGTATGCTAAATTATTATGGGTTAAAAATCACGAAAAACCCGTTTTTTAAATTCCAAAATTTGTGATACGGAGAGCGCCCCGCCAAACGGGACCGCCCCATCGCATACCAATTATACCAAAAGGTGCGTATGGTATGTCCAGACATGTGGGCTTTCACAAAAACTGATTTGGACGCGTGTGCGCATCGAAATCAACCTGTATCGGCAAAAAGTCCCCGTATCGCGACTTTTGTAAAATCTTGCACCATTTATTGTTCGCTCGTCAGAATGTGACAAAACTTGCGCCACTGGACTCGTGGTATCGCGCTGGTCCCTTGACCCAATTTTTACCCAATTCTGAGATAGTTGACCAAACTGCCTAATGGCGGGTCCTACGGTTGACTTTTTGGACAAATTGTGTTCGGTTCCTCGGAATCCAAAATTGGACATACCGATGAGTTTGTACTGACATTTAGAGTTGGTTTGATCTATAACTTGTCCCATTTAGAGACCTTTACCCTTGGCACGCTTTTCGGTACAAAGTGGACCACATGTGGACCTGCTTTGACCAAAATTACCATTTTGCCCCTGTGTCCAAATTGGACGAAAGGGTATATTTTCTAGCTATCTCGCTTATTCTGGGAATGTTGGTGATGTTTATTTCAGCATACGGAGACGTTCATTCTGAGGTCGTAGTTTCTGACTCTTGGTGTTTGATATCTGGACATTACATTTTTGCAGCTTTCTTGTCAGGCAAGTATACCTTGCCTTTTGTACTGTTATTCATATTCTATATGTCGCATGCATCTTTATTTCTGTCATTTAGTTCATTTATTGTTAACTGCTATATAAACTACGCGTCCAAGGAAACTTGGGTGCAACGACAGTGTCGTCGTGATTTTTTTTTATTATGTATATGCATTGACCTTGTTTATGATACCACCCCATTATCATGAAGTATCATTAGGTTTCATTGGCCGTGATACAGCTGTTACACGAGTGTGAGTCTCATGTAGGATACGGACTGCGTACTGGGTTGGCCTCCTGAATGTATAGGCCGTGCGTTAGGGATAACTGTTGTTAGAAACTTTGCATGCTAGTAGACTTGGCAGTTATTAGAGGTATTATCGTGTCATAGATGTGACATGCTTAGAGCATGGGGTGGGGAGAACAACAAGTAAGGCGTGTGGGCTCCGTTGCACTTTTCTTTTTGTAACACGGACGCTCTACCGGAGATACGGGCGGTGATGACCCCTATATTACCTGGCGGCCTCTGCCGTTCAAAAGACGACATGATTTTTAGGCCCCTGATTCTCTGAGAGAATCATGCCAATCCCATTTATGGCCAGATAGCCCACACATTAGGAAAGTTGTTCTTAAACTGCATTCAATTAGACGGTTAGGTGACCCATTAGATATTTATTTCAGTACTTTATTGGCATGCTTCTATGTATCTTATTATGTCCCTCTGAGGACCTGGTCCCTTTTCAGGTGTAGATGTTCATGAGTATTCGCAGGAGCACAGATCCGGACTGGTTACTTATGTTTCGAGGAGGTCTTCTCTTCGAGTCTTACTGATTATTAGTGGTTGTTGTCACGCCCCAGTCCCAAAATACGTAGGACTAGGACACGTAAGCATGTCAGTCGCATGTATATGGCAACTCCAATATATGGAAGACATAACACATGTGTATGTTGTATAATGAATAATAATTCACAAGTGGTAAAACTATCACAAGTCACAGGGTATAATCTAGATCTCATCCACGAAAATCATATATAAGTAAATAACAAATATCTATGAAACTAGATCTCAATATAAAGTATCTCAAGATGACAGTCGAATGGAAACAAATCCACTGCCGAACTAGAATATAAAAGCAACACAACAATATAAGTACATCCCTACTAATCATGAGGCTCGAAGGGAAGACCTCCTCGAAATATAAGTAACTAGTCCGGATCTGCGCTCCTGCGAATACTCATGAACATCTACACCTGGAAAGGGACCAGGTCCTCAGAGGGACATAACAAGATACATAGAAGCATGCCATAAAGTAAATACTGAATAAATAAAAGGGGTGCGCTAACCATCTAAGTGAATGCAATTTTGAAGACAACTTTGAGTGTATGGGAAGGTATAGGCTAGACATATGCTGACGTAATTCACCAATCGTGACAACTGGCTAGTATATGCCACATATGCCCCCTATAACACGGGCACACTGCAATATAATAATGTCCATATTACTCCGAAGAACGTAGAATCTGCATAGTATATAACGTCCATATCGCTCCGAAGAACGTAGAATCTGTATAGTATATAACATCTATATCGCTCCGAAGAACGTAGAATCTGAATAAAGGAAGTGGGTGTCCCATACGCCTACTAGTCGTCCTTCCCGCCTAATGATCTATGCATGTTGTATTCACAATACGCCTTAGCTACTACGCTGAGGCATCGTAACTCTGGCTCATAGTCTATCGCAAAAACAATAGCCCAACCTTACAACCAAACAAGAAAAATGATTGGACCATCGTACCACGATAGTCTATGATCCGATTACTAATAACTGCTAAGTCTTCTAACATGCATCACTATTAGCAGTTATACCATATCCGTCGCACGACCTACACGTACAGGTGGCCAACCACATACGCAAGTCCGTGCCCTACATAAGACTCACAATACATGTAAGAAATGTGTCAAGGCCTGGGGAGTTATACCGATAACTCCATAACTTTAGGTGGGTCCACTAGACACTAGGTCAGACACAAGTCCTAACGTCAATGCCTTCGTTGACTGCACCCGAGTCTCTCTTGAATGCGCACAGTTATATAACATAAACATGCAACTAATAGTATAAAATTTAAACAGTACAACAAGGCAAGATATACTTGCCTGGCAAGAAAGCTGCGTAGTCCCAATATCCGGCTCCGGAAGTCTCGCAGAATAATCCGATAGGTCTTCGGGGCCAGCGTGCACAGGCACAGAAATGGGGGGTGACTGCTACGGGTTGTCTGACAAGGGTGACGGGTCCATAATGACGACGATGACAGTGATGGTTATGATGATGATTACGTGATGGTGATAATGATGATAAGGTGATGGTGAAGACGAGGATGATGATATGGATGAAGGTGATGATGAGGATGATGATGTGGGTGATGGTGATGACTTGGATGATGATGTAGATGATGGTGGCAACGAGGACGATGATATGGACGATTAGGGTAAAGGGGTTGAGAATGAATGGTGATGATGATGATTTGAGATGATGATGATGATGATGATGATGATGATGGTGATTATGGGTGATGATAATAATGACGGGGGTTGATGATGATGATGATGATGATGGGGTGGATGGTTGTTGTCTGCCGGAGGAGGCCCGACCAGGGGAGGTCCGGCCAAGGAGGACAGTGGTGGTGATGGGTGGTTGACAGGGAAGAGGAGGCTCGGGTCAAGGAGGAGAAGAGAGCAGGGAGAGGTGGAGGTCGATGGGAGGAGGCTCTCAGAGGAAAGGAGAAGAAGTTCAGGAAGGAAGAAGAAGAAGAGGTGGTGGAGGCTGGTGGCGTCGTTCCTGCCGACGGTGAGCAGCAGCGGAGGAGGAGATGATGCGGGGAGTCGGGTGTAGGGAGTGTTATTGGTGGTGGTGTTTCAATCGAGGGAAGAGGGAGGTCCGGCGTGGCTGTAGAGGAGTTCAGGCGACGGCTCAGGCGGATCAGCGGGTGCCTAGTCGGGTGGAGAAAGGTCTGCGCAGCATTAATGGCAGTCCAGCGGTCGGCTTCCAGCGGACGGGTTCCCGTCGTGGTGTCGTGGGGAAGACGGTGAGCAGCGATTGGGATGGGCAGCGTGTCCACGGCGGGTTGGCAGCAAGGCTCCGACGTCAGGCGAAGGAGAGAAAAGGAGGTTGAGGGGAGGGAGGCTGACGGAGTTCGACGGGATTCCGGCGAGGTAGGGAGTGCACAGGGAAGGAGGGGGAAGAAGGTGAACAGGAAAGTAGGGGGAGATATCGGCTGAGTATTATTTAGGTTTAGGTGATTTAGAAAAGAAATCAAGAAAACGGAAAGGAAAAGTTATTTTATACATAGGGACTTTGGGTTTGGGTTGACCAAGGTAAGTGGGCTTGGTCAACATCTCCTTGGGATGGGCCAAGGCTTGACAAAGGGATGTTTGGGAAGGCTATAAATTACATTGTTTAAATGTAATGGCTAGGATTAAATGAGGGCCAATATTGCGCATTGCACATTCTAAAAATTATGAAAAAAATTCTATGAAGGGAAAAGTTAGATTTCTTCATGTATTGTCCAATGGTGTGGACACCTTAATACATTTTTGCAAGTGCCCAATAACTGGATAATTGTACAAAGATAGAAATTGGGTTTAAATTAATTAAAATTAATGCGCAAGGTGATTTATTAATTAAAAGTATATGGAGATAAAATTAGGTGGGACACAAGTGTCATGGACATAGAGGACTCAGAGTATAATATTATCACAATTTAGGTTGTACGAAACGGGTCAAAATTGTATCTCCAATTTTGATTGGAACGTACAAGGATACAGAGTCGTATTTATATAGAATTAAATACAAACGTTCGCGACGAATATTGTGCGACTAAAACGTAGCACAAGAGAGCATAATTATGAGTTACACAAAGGTCAGAATGAAAGGGGGGCACGACTAGGACAAGGTTGTAAAATTTGAAGGAAGGAAATGACTAGTGAGGTGCTCCAATTATAGAAGCAACGGTAAGGTGCACTATGTGATATAAATATTGTATAATTAAATAAAAAAATACCATGTCCTATTTCTAATTGGATACAAACTAGCCCTAGTTTCTCTATCTATGCCAAGTAGACCTAATTTTTGGGTAAGGGGGTTTACAATCTACCCAACTTAAAAGTAATTTTGTCTTCAAAATTAAAAATAAGGCATAATTGGATAATTCCTTCACATTCTTACATTAGGCAAGTCAATCGCGATCTCTTCCAAAAATTTAAAACTTATTCAAATCCATCGCAATCACTTTTAAATTAGATTAACCATTGTTTAAATCGAACTTCAACACGCATTATCTTCTCAATTTTCAAATTAAATAATCCACATCCAAATGTAATTAAAATCTATATGACATCCCTCATCAAAATTTATATTGCAACCTCCAACTATCATAATCTCCTTTAGAAAATAATTATAATCAAATATTATTTTTATTTTCAACTTGTGAATTCCGTACTCTTCAAATTTTTCTTTCAATTTACATCCTCAATATTTTAAATAGGTAATCCAATAATAAAAATTTCTTTTAATTCAATCATCAAATTTGGAATTCAATCCGACCATGTTCATATTTAGAGTTCTATTTATTTTCCTCAAGATTTAAATCGATGATTCAACCTCCAATTCTCAAAATTTAATTCATGTGCTCAAAGTATAAATATTTGGTTCCCATATCAAGGTTTTTAAAATTCATTAAATCATCATCATCTTGATCCTTCTTTTAGAATTTCTCAAAATTAAAATGGCTTAAATCTTCCAATCTAGTCCTACTTGATCACAATCTAAAAGTATTTTATCGCAACTTAGCAGGACAATTTCTACCCAACTTAGAATTTACCAATCTATCACATAAGGCTATTATATTTAAGAAACTTATTCCTCAAATTTACTTAATCATGCTACTCAATCCTCAAAAAATTTAACACAAAATGTATCATATATGATATACCCTTAATCAGTTATAAAAGATAGTCATCTAGTAATGTGATTGGCCTATAGGCTATATCTAGTACTATCTGTATATTAACTTATACCAAGCACGAGGTTTCGTCTTTCCGAAATAGGGGAAGACGAAAAGCAATAATAAAGAATTCAAGGTGGGGGTAATAGAATACAAGTATGGGGTTCAATGTGTTTAAAGAATTCAATGGGAATTGTTAAGGCAGTTGTGGATTGAAATCCTATTTGGTAATTTCCTATTCGCATGTTCAAATTGGAATAGTTATGTAACCGATACGATATGCTCAGATATATCTTGAGGCAAGTATATTCGTCTACTTCTAAATATCTCAATCCACGTAAAGTAGTCATGCGAAGAGCGAATCAAGCGCACTAAGGTTAGCTAGACCTTAATACACTGATTCTGATTTAGACGATGTATTAGTGTAACACTCCAATAATACATATGTCATGAACAAGCTCGATAAAAGAATAAGCTTGCAAAACTAGGCTATAATAGCGGCATAAGTCAAGGTAGTACAGCAAATATAAGTACGCTAGATTATGATGAGAAAAATTATAAAATAATTCAAGTTCACAAAAAAATAAGACTCTACAATCTCTACAGTTGTCATACAAACTCCTTGTCTAAGTCGTTAGTCAACCAAATAGGGGCATGGACCTCTAAGTTCTTACAGTTTGAATAAACACTATTGTCTTATGCTAGTATACAGTTAATGTCATTCAGTTACACTTATTTAAAAGGATTTTGTGATACTAGGTTATGAGGCATACTACCCAACTTAAAATAATAAACTAATACTATAACTGTATTGTGGGGAATCCTATAAAATAATATTGTTCTTGTAGATAAAGTAGAAACTATTGTTAGGGCATACGAGGGAAAGATCTTGGTACTGATTAGGGTATCCTATTGCATTATATAGGTAATGGTCATCTTAAGTCTTAGTCATAGTGCTTATAGAACAAGTGTCAATAGTAAGAATGGAAGAGTTACTGGCCTTCAAGGGGAAAGAGGATATAACTTGTATCGAGGTGGGGGTACAATCACGTGATTTAAAACTAAAGGATAATCATCAAGTCACAATCTACAAGAATAACTCAAAACTATCATGCTCTAACTACCAGTCACAAAATTCAAAGTTTAAGATTATAACTATAATCCTAGCAAACTATATATCCTTAACATAAGATAAAATCACTTGGCCTAAAATCAAAAGTGTCAGGTGGCACGAGTTGAAAGATGAAGAAAAGAAGAACGTAATTTAGTCGTCGCACAATTAGCAAACGTTAAGGTTGCAGAGGAACAAGATATGAACTTAAATAGAAAGTCTCTAGGTAGTATCATGGTTTTCTAAGGAATAGGTGGGATGCTACTCTTCTGTGTTCAGGGTATGATCGAAGAAAACATTACATTCATTTCTCTTGGCTTCCTAAGGCACTGTTTGCTAATATCAAGACAAGAATCTAAATTTATAGTTCTATAGTACTATCTCACTATAAAAGTTAAGTTTGGTCCTAATATTCAACCTTGGATTTCTATTGGTCCCTCAATGCTAGTGTCAAACAATATGGTTAAATTTATAACTCACTCTACTTGTGTCTATACTACTCTCAAGTCATCCCTAATTATCAAGGGATAATGGTCAATCATTCTACAGGTAAGGGTTGCTAGGGCTCATTAGGTAGTCTAAACTTAATAATGTGTCAATGCCCTAGTTGTATTCTTCTTAGGAATGTTACCCTAATTATCATCCCATCAACAGGGATTCCTATATTCTAGCAGGGGCTATACTCAAGGAACTATTAGGGAAGCACATGAATCAAGCAGGATGCAATTATTTAAATAGAACAGACGTGAAGGAAGATAAGTCATAGTTAATTATGGATGATATTCTATACTCTAATCTTAGGTGAAGGCTTGCTCGATACAATAACGTAACCAAGATAACATGCTCTTGACCTGCATGGGCCACCACTAAAAATATGTCATGCCCCAGTCCCAAAATACGTAGGATTAGGACACGTAAGCATGCCAGCCGCATGTATATGGCAACTCCAATATATGTAAGCCATAACACATGCGTACGCTGTATAATGAATAATAATTCACAAGTGGTAAAACTATCACAAGTCACAGGATATAATCTAGATCTCGTCTACGGAAATCATATATAAGTAAATAACCAATATCTATCAAACTAGATCTCAATATAAAGTATCTCAAGATGACAGTCGGATGGAAACTAATCCACTATTGAACTAGAATATAAAAGCAACACAATAATATAAGTACATCCCTACTAATCACGAGGCTTGAAGGGAAGACCTCCTCGAAATATAAGTAACCAGTTCGGATCTGCGCTCCTGCGAATACTCATGAACATCTACACCTGGAAAGGGACCAGGTCCTCAGAGGGACATAACAAGATACATAGAAGCATGCCATAAAGTAAATATTGAATAAATAAAAGGGGAGCGCTAACCATCTAAGTGAATACAATTTTGAGGACAACTTTGAGTGTATGGGAAGGTGTAGGCTAGACATATGCTGACGTAATTCACCAATTGTGACAATTGGCTATTATATGCCACATATGCCCCCTATAACACTGGCACACTATAATATAATAATGTCCATATCGCTCTGAAGAACGTAGAATCTGCATAGTATATAACGTCCATATCATTCTGAAAAACGTGGAATCTATATAGTATATAACGTCCATATCGCTCCAAAGAACGTGGAATCTGAATAAAGGAAGTGGGTGTCCCATACGCCTATTAGTCGTCCTCCCCGCCCAATGATATATGCTTGTTGTATCCACAACACGCCTTAGCAACTACGCCGAGGCGTCGTAACTTTGGCTCATAGTCTATCGTTAGAACAATAGCCCAACCTTACAACCAAACAAGGACAAGGATTGGACCATCGTACCACGATAGTCTATGTTCCGACTACTAATAATTGCTAAGTCTTCTAACATGCATCACTATTAGCAGTTATACCCTATCCATCGTACGACCTACACGTACAGGTGGCCAACCTCATACACAAGTCCGTGCCCTACGTGAGACTCACAACACGTATAAGAAATATGTCAAGGCCTGGGGAGTCATACCGATAACTCCACAACTTTAGGTGGATCCACTAGAAACTAGGTCAGACGCAAGTCCTAACGTCAACGCCTTCGTTGACTGCACCCGAGTCTCTCTTGGACGCGTATAGTTATATAATATAAACATGTAACTAATAGTACAGAATTTAAACAGTACAACAAGGCAAAGTATACTTGCCTGGCAAGAAAGCTGCGTAGTCCCAATATCCGGCTCCGGAAGTCTCGCAGAATAATCCGATAGGTCTTCGGGGCCAGCGTGCACAGGCACGGAAATTAGGGATGAATACTACGGGTTGTCTGGCAAGGATGACGGGTCCATAATGACGACGATGACAGTGATGATTATGATGATGATTATGTGATGGTGATGACAATGATAGGGTGATGGTGATGACGAGGATGATGATATGGATAATGGTGATGACAAGGATGATGATGTGGATGATGGTAATGACGAGGATGATGATGTGGGTGATGGTGTTGACTAGGATGATGATATGGATGATGGTGGTGACGAGGACGATGATGTGGACGATTAGGGTTAAGGGGTTGAGAATGAATGGTGATGATGATGATTTGAGATGATGATGATGATTGTGGGTGATGATAATGATGACGGGGTTTAATGATGATGATGATGACGATGGGGTGGATGGTTATTGTCTGCCGGAGGAGGCCCGGCCAGGGGAGGTCCGGCCAAGGAGGACAGTGGTAGTGATGGGTGGTTGACAGGGAAGAGGAGGCTCGGGTCAAGGAGGAGAAGAGAGCAGGGAGAGGTGGAGGTCGATGGGAGGAGGCTCTCAGAGGGAAGGAGAAGAAGTTCAGGGAGGAAAAAGAAGAGGTGGTGGAGGCTGGTGGCGTCGTTCCTGCCGGTGGTGAGCAGCAGCGAAGGAGGAGATGAAGCAGGGAGTCGGGTGCAGGGGGTGTTATGGGTGGTGGTATTTCAGTCGAGGGGAGAAGAAGGTCCGACGTGGTTGTGGAGGAGTTCAGGCGGCGGCTCAGGTGGTTCAGCGGGTGCCTGGTCGGGTGGAGGAAGGTCTACGCAGCGTTAATGGCAGTCCAGCGATCGGCTTTCGTCGGTCGGGTTCCTGTCGTGGTATCGTGGGAAAGACGGTGCGTAGCGGTCGGAATGGGCAGCATGTCCACGGTGGGTTGGCAGCGAGGCTCCGGCGTCAGGCGAAGGAGGGAAGAGGAGGTTGAGGGGAGGTAGGCTGACGGAGTCCGGCGGGATTTCGGTGAGGTAGGGAGTGCACAGGGAAGGAGTAGGGAAGAAGGTGAACAGGAAAGTAGGGAAGATGTCGGCTGAGTATTATTTAGGTTTAGGTGATTTAAAAAAGAAACCAAGAAAAAGGAAAGGAAAAGTTATTTTATACATGGGGACTTTGGGTTTGGGTTGACCTAGGTAAGTGGGCTTGGTCAACATCTCCTTGGGATGGGCCAAGATTTGACAAATGGATGTTTGGGAGGGCTATAAATTACATTGTTTAAATGTAATGGCTAGGATTAAATGAGGGCTGATGTTGCGCATTGCACATTCCAAAAATTATAGAAAAATTCCTATGAAGGAGAAAGTTGAATTTCTTCATGTATTGTCCAATGGTGTGGAAACCTTAATACATTTTTGCATAAAAGTGCCCAATAATTAGAAAATTACAAAAAGATAGAAATTGGGTTTAAATTAATTAAAATTAATGTGCAAAGTATTTATAATTAATTAGAAGTACATGGAGATAAAATTAGGTAGGACACAAGTATCATGGACATAGAGGACTCAGAGTATAATATTATAATAATTTAGGTTGTACGAAATGGATAAAGATTGTGTCTCCAATTTCGATTGGAACGCACAAGGATACAGAGTCGTATTTATATAGAATTAAATACAAACGTTCGCGATGAATGTTGTGCGACTAAAACGTAGCACAAGAGAGCATAATTATGAGTTACACAAAGGTCAAAATAAAAGGCGGGCACGACTAGGACAAGGTTGTGAAATTTGCAGGAAGGAAATGACTAGCGAGGTGCTCCAATTATCGAAACAACGGTAAGGTGCACTATGTGATATAAACATTATATAATTAAATAAAAAATGTCGTATCCTATTTCTAATTGGATACAAACTAACCCTAGTTTCTCTATCTATGCCAAGTAGACCTAATTTTTGGGTGAGGGGGTTTACAGTTGTACTGATATTGTGTTTTGTTTTTATATTCTAGTTCGGCAGTAGATTTGTCTCCATCCGACTGTCATTCTTAGATACTTCATATTGAGATTTAGTTACTTGTTTATTGGTTATTTATTTCTATTAATTTTTGTGGATGAGATTTAGATTATGCCCTGTGACTTGTGACATATGTTTATACCACTTGTGAATTATCATTCATATTACAGCGTACGTGTGTTATAGTTTCCATATATTGGAGTCTCAATATACATGCGACTGGCATGCTTACGTGTCCTAGTCCTACGTATTTTGGGACTGGGGCATGACAGACAGCGAGATCGGATTGGTGGGCAGTATGCAAGACTAAAGCTAGAAATACCTTTGATATTGACGAAATAACTTATCAGGAGAACGAGCTACCTCATGTAACAAATATTATAGATGTGGACTCAACGGAAGTTACTCATTACACGAGTAATAATGTAAAATATATAGAATTATTCGAAGACGAAGACAAAGACAAAGGCGAAGTAGATAAAAGTAAAGATGAGGAGGAAGAGGAAGAGGAAGAGGAGGACGAGGAAGGCGAACAAGATAAATTTTCTGAAGATGATTGAAAATAAAATATTTTGCCTGTAGAATGTACTATATTTTGACTGTAGAATATACTATTTTGATGAAGATATGTATTATATTTTGACTGTTGAATGTACTATCAATTTAGACTTATGACACCACTAGTTATTTACTGTACAATTCTATGAATGTTGTGTGATATACATAACATTTTGACTGTAGAATGTACTATATTTGTGTATTTCTTTATTCATCATATATTGTTATCAGGTATGACAGGACGACGTGGAGGGTTCGGCAGGTCCCGAGGTAGACAGAGTACTCCTCCAGTACTACCTACTGTTGGTTCTAGATCATCGTCGCCTAGTACTCCAGTATATCGATCAGTCACATCTTCGACTACGACGACGTTACGTGGCATCACTCCTGGGATGAGTAGTTCCAGGCCTGATAGTACTCCCTCGTCCAACGATTCTTTTGCTGACGAAACCATGGAGACAGATGAGTATATGGAGGAGGTCGAGCCGACGTTGTCCCAGCATCAGCTAGGTCCTCCATACGCACCTCCGGAGGAGACGAGGACAGATTTGGGCCGACGGTACAAAGTAAGTCAATTAGATGGTTTAGCATCATATATATCGTGTATTTCTTTATTCATCATATATTAACTTTTTCGATAAAAATAATTATCTCTGTATAGATATCGTCCCTAGTCGGTACAGTGACGCCTGGGCCTCTTTCTGAGGAACAACTATGGTGGGCCTTGGATCAACTACTCTGAAGCTCCGGAGGAGAGAAAGGTGTTCTGGTTTGCGCCCTTCAAGGTAAAATTATATTTTATAAATCCTCTAATTTATGCATATTATATAACTTACTAAATTATTTATTGTAGCAATCGTATTTTTATCCTCCGTACCGGGCCGATTTGATCGAGTAGATATTTCCTGCCGTTGCCGCCAAGCTTATCCGTGATGCTCTGGATGACCAGAAGGCTCGTGATCGCATTGAAAAACTGATCCAATGTTGGATCATGCCTGAGCAGTTGACTGTGATAAGGGCTAGATTCGACGATCCGAGGTACAAGGAAAGGTCTGAGAAGGCCAAGACGGCTAGGCGGATGGCAGCAAAGTGGTGTGGTATCTTGATTCCGATGACGAAACATTTCCGTCATTTGGTATATTTTTTATTTCAGATATATTATTTTAATGCAAGTACGATAAAATGGTAGTAGGAAAAAATATTTAATTTTAGTACTAAATATATTTTTAACAGGTACAGAGAGGTGAGGATGCAAACATGGTGGTCGTCTTCCTGGCCACACATCGAAAGGACAAAAATTCTATTGATGAGAGGGCCTCCCAGACCTATGTAAGTACTACTTTACTTTGTGTTAATTTTAATATAACTTAGGCAATTATCGAGTATCCAAACTTTTCTAGACCGAGTATCTTAGGCTGCTTGAGCGGGCGACTACTAGTGCACCTACAACGGGAGAAGCTGGTACTTTCTCGCAGCCCTCTCCAGCTCCGTCGACGGACGAGCTGTAGGTGACCGCCGCTGGTGGTCTCTAGAGGGGTACGTACTACGGTATGGGATCCTATGGCGCCCTTGTTATGACACAGTCATCTAGGGCCTCCCTGACAAGTGCATATTCCACACAGCCCTCGCAATCGTCGGCCCGAGTCCAGAAGGTCGTTGACCATCAGATTGCGTATCTCCGTGATAAGTTACTGCGAAGGATAGAGGAGCAGCCCCTGTCCCAGCCGCAAGCGGACGATGCGACGCTCATCGCACGATTTGATATGCCCGAGAGCAGCATCAGGGAGCTCTAAGATTTGACAGCTAATCTTAGAGCATCGACAGAGCGCAGCGTGACGGAGCTGCATGCATCACAGCTGTCCATGGGCGAGAGGCTGACGATGATGCAGGATTCAATGGTTCATAGCAGTACGAGGCTATTATCTACCATGGATTCATACAACCAGTGACTAGCAGAGTTGGAGCATATACGTTCTCCTGCTGCGCCTACAATGACACAGACTCCACTGATGTCTCTGCCTTCTACAACGACATCGGTGTCGATTTTACGGGAGCAGTATGATCTGTTCTTATCCTTTATGTGCGCCAGTGGTCATCCTCCTACAGATCCATAGTAGTCCTAGTTAGGACCGTTTATTGATTGTTTGTGTTTCAGACCTATGATATTTGGTCATTTATGAATATTTTTTATTTTTGAGGCATTCAAATATTATTTCTTTTATTCTTTAGGACGAGGCTTTCAGACTCAGTTGTGTGGATATTTGTCGTATTCTTTACGACGATATTTTCTCCTAATTTGGTTTTTAATCTCAATGTTTTGTTTTCTTCAAAATTTATTATATTATTCATATTAAATATATATTAATTTATCGGTGTTGAGTGTTCAACCGAAGGGGGTCGGCGAACCCAGAAAATTCAACGGAGGTTTGCTCCGGGTCTATTATTACAAATTGTGAATTCATAAACTACAGGAAGAATAGTTTAGAAATAATTCAGTATTCATTTTTTTTATTTTTGCACTATATCTTTAGCGACATTTTTAGCGATATTTTATGATGTTTAGCGATGTCTACTCATGTCGCTAATTATGTTGCTAATTACGTCGCTACATACGTCATTAAACAAGTCGCTGTCCGTCACAAACTGCTGACATGGCAGTATTGTCAGGTCATAATAACGTCGCTAAATTAGTCGCACAACGTCTCTAAATTAGTCGTACATATGTTGCTGCTATTTACGTCGCTATCTAAGTCACTAATTTAGCGACAAATAGCAACAAAAATACACGTCGCTAATTTAGCAACGTTGTGTCGCTGCACGTCGCTAATATAGTGACACATATATGTCATTAGAAAACGTCAGAATAGCGACGTTTGGCGATATTTTTTTCTGTCAGCGACTAGTTTAACGACGACTTCAACAAATGTCGCTAATTACGTCGCTAAAATTATTTAGCGACATTTTTGGCCATTTAGCGATATTTTTTTATGTCGCTAAATTGACTTATTCTGGTAGTGAATAAGCACTGGTCCAATCACATCCTGCAAGCACCCCATCCAAGTCCCTACTTCTTGTAAAATGGGCAAGGAATAGCTGGCCTCTGGATCTGGTGCTCTGTTATACTGGCGCTCTAGCTGGTCCCGGGTAATGCTGCCTCCGTTGTTGGAAGTGCTTCTGATGCTGCTGCTAAAAATGAGGGTGCTTCATTGGACCCGTGTTTATACTGGATCCTCCTATGTCCCTCGACCTCTTGGAGCCAAGCTCTAGATCATCCTCAGCCCGTTGTGCTTGTCTCCGAATCTCCTCAAAAGTGGCGGTGGGATCTCTATTCGTTTGTGATTTGATCTCCTTGTTTAGGCCCTTCTTGAACTTCCTAGCCCTTTCTCAGGGGTTCTGCCCCTCCATAAAATAGCCTCATCTGTAATACTCTACAGCATACTCATCTACCGTCATACCTCCCTGAACGAGGTACTGAAAGTGGCTCTCTAGAGACGTCAAAATCACTAGGGAAATAACTTTTCCTTGAAGAGCTCTTTAAAAGGTTCTCAAGTAAGTCCCAGTGATGAGATCCCGGGGTTTGTCCTGAACCAAGTTAGTGCGATATCAAATATAATGCTTTATGTGGCCTCTACCTGCAACCTCTCTGGAATCTGTGCCAGTCGCAGGTTCTACTCAATGTATTATATCCAATCATCAGCATAAATAATCCTTTCAGTGCTTTTAAAGTCCTTCGGCCCCATCCTCTTAAAATCTATGATAGTCCCTGACCTTGGCTGATGTGGGGTACACTACGGTGGGGCCATCTGTGGCTGGACTAAGATAACTCTCTCGACTGCGACGAACATAATATGGTCATCATTTTTAATGCCCTGCCTCATAACCTCTGATTAGTGCTGCTACGCCTCAATCATCTGCTAAAAGAGGGCAAATATTTATGTCTGATCGACTATGGGTTTTGGGGGTGGAAGATCCCTAAAACTGTCGGTGCTGCCCTCTATACCAGAGGTAGAAAGGACCTCTGAAATATAGCTGCTGGAACAGCGTCTGCTGGTGCTTCCCTCATAGGCGACGAAGTGACCGACCTCGCTGATATTGCGCCTGAGTGCTGGGAATGCATCTTTGGCGCCAACCTGAAGATAGAATAAAACAAAGAAATCAATATTGAGTATGATACGATGTCATCAAAGAAGGACAAATTTATTCAAGGTAAAGCAAACATTCAATAGATAAGGATGGAAAATAGATATTTAGAATTATTCCCTAGTTATGATTGAGTATACTCTTAGCCTATATCCTATATCCTAAAATAGGCTCGTAGCATACTCTAGGTGAGCACTACTACGATATCTCTTCTAATTATGACTCTTGACCTGCATGGTCCACCACTAAAAATGTGTCACAATCCGCACCCGAAATAAGGGCACGAGTAGTGAGCAACGTCCAGCCTACGATACAGCATCGGTGGTAGAACGCTGTCTGGGTCAACTCTACTATCTAAATATCTTATACAATATCTACATTGTACTTATCAATCATTTCAACTCCAAACGGAGGAATAATATGGTATCTGATAAATATAAACTATACTCAATGCAAACTAAGAAAGATAAAGCACGAGATGGAATAACGAAAGAAAAGAGTCACAATAAATTCATAAGTCCAAAATAATATATACATGCCAATAACCTCAATAAAGTCTAATACAAGTCTAAACAAATAATCTAAGCCTCCTCAGCCTCTGGTTCTAGGTCCTCCTACTCTAAAGGAGTATCCTCTAATGGTACGTTGTCCTGCGGCCTGTAGTAGGTAGGATACTAGTCTACGAGCCAATTATTTAAAAAGTATATCCAGTCAAGATTGAAGCGAAGTACATACCTTTGAAAGTAGTTCTAAATACATAATCGAACATATATAACAGATAGTAAAAAAGAATACAAGATAACTAAATATCAGAATATAAAGAACTAGAGTGAACAAATAATGTACTGGAATAAAGTACAGATAATAGAATAACTGCAATTTAATAAAATTAGATAAAACTAGCTAATGTGCTATGGAATACAAGTTTACTATATGATCAGTTTGGGTTGAACACGAATACAATATGGTAACTCGATTACACGTATGATATGTAATCGATATGTACACGAATACACTTAGGCTTGATGACATAACCAACGCATATTCCCCCATCCCCAACCAATACAAATGGATCCTATCGATACGTTATGAACATGAATATGGAAACACTGAACACGAGCAGTATGTGAACACGAAGTGCACTAAATCAATACCTGATACACAGGATGAAATATATGTGAAGGAGTACCCATTGAACATGGTAAGGGATACATCTCATGACAGGTGTAGAAGCATAAAAAATACGCTGGATAGCTCTACGCAGCATATTGATGCAAAGCAGCGTAAACAGAGGACTTCAAAGCCTTCACTGTACGAACAGAGCTTCTCCGTCGAGCACAGCATAAAATATAGGCTCAAGGACCATCTGCGTAGGGCAGTATGTCCAGGCTACTTCAGCATAAACAGGGTACGCCATCTCCTTTATGGCGTAAAACTCATCCGCTTTCAATGCAGCATTGAAGTGTACGAGGGACGCTTCGTATTCTTCAAAATGAACCTGTCAGATCCTGCAATAAACCTAACTTCTGGACTTATGACAAAGGGATACCGCTCGACTACCCAGGCGATGGCTATAATGATGGCGCGGCACTGCAACCCTGGCTATCATTTACTGCCATTTCCCTTGCGTAAACCGCTTTTACGTACACAGAGGAACATGCTGCCTAGTTTTACGCAGGCAGATGAGAGCTCCTTACGCTCCGCAGAAGACAAACCGCTTGCAACGTCAAGAGCTGCACTCCGTAATGGACTCGAGGCACGTCTCTGCATTTAATGCACAGGGTGGTGACAGGCCCTCAAGGCACGTCTCTGCAATTAATGCGTCGAATACTGATAGATGCCTGAGACACATCTCTGCGTTTGATGCACAGAAGGGTGGCAGACCCTCAAAACATGCCTCTGCATTTAATGCGCAGGATGATGGCGGATCTCCACATTTAATGCAGAAGATTTGATTAAATATTACCGAACCATCGTTTAGTGACATCCCCTTTTCGAGAGCTGCTCCTACGCATACATGGGAATTCGCTGTCTAGTTTTACATAGCCAAACGTGAGCTCCTTACGCTTCGCAGAAGACGAACATACTGCCACGACAGCGGTTACTCTTCGCCCAGGATTCAAGGTGCATATCTGCATTTAATGTGCAGAATGATGCAAATCTTAAAGACAAGCATCTGCATTTAATGCACAGGATGGGGGCAGATCTCTGCATTTAATGCAAGAGATCTGATTATCTCCAAGAGCCATAATTCCGGCTAAGACGTCCACATCATCACTCTGGCATGTTACGCAGCGGCTTTTACGCCTATTCAGCTTCAGTGCCTACTCGGCTTCTATGCCTATTCAGCTTCGGTGCCTGCTCGGCTTCTACGCCCATTCAGCTTCGGTGCCTGCTCGGCTTCTACGCCCATTCTACCTTCTGTGCCTACTCGGCTTCTACGCCTACTCGGCTTCTATGACCACTCAGCTTCTATGACCACTCGGCCTCTATGACCACTCGGCCTCTATGACCACTCGGCTTCTACGCCTATTCGGCTCCTATGCCGGTTTGATAACTATTTGGCTTCTATGCCATGGTGACAGACATTGGCTTCTATGCCAACCTCTTCTACACGAGGGATACCTACCTACGTGGCTTCTACGTCATGATCTTCGTAGCAGTTATACGCATTTTGTCCCTTAGTTGGACCCGCGTCACACGCTCATTCAAAAGATCATCTATACGCAGGCATTGGTTATTTTAACCGTTGTATAAAAGGGTGCTGTAATTTCCACTACTCGGTTTTTACACCGACTGAGTGGTCACTGTCACTAAAACTCTATAAATAGAGACCTCTATCAACAGAGGACAAGGTCGACAAATTGATAGGAGAAATAGAGGAGAGAGAAAGAGAGAGAGAAGAATCCAGAGCTCAGGCAAAGAGAAGGGATCGACGACTTTGGCATCGGGCATCCACCCTCTTTAGCAACCTTCGAAGCTGCTACCTGTCTTCCACGGCACTTCTTCAATATCGTGTGGTCCAAGGGCTAAAGTGATCGACTGCAGATCAAACACCTATAGCAATATTCACCCAGATTAAATAAATTGTACTTAGACATCCTCGTGTAGGATCAAATTTGTACAATCTTGTTTGTAAACATAAAAGAAGGGCGGGTCTTCGCATAAGACCTCATTTTCCGCATTCATCAAATCTTTTCTCATTTATTATCCTAAACAAGATGGCGACTCTGCTGGGGACATCTTTCTCTTCTGATGAAGAAGCTATTGCTCAACACGATGCGGTATCCGTGGGATCCGTGAAGAAGACACTGGTCGTCCAGTTCGACCAGTCTGCCTACGAAGATATGCTCCGAACAAGGGGTAGCTCTCACTCTCTCTCCGTCCAAAACAATAGGAAGCTGCGTAAGGTCTGGATGCCCAAGACATCCTCTACCATTCCTGTGGATTCTCCGATCTCTCCGATCTCTTCGACCAATGAGGTTGTAGCATTGCTCCCTCCGTGCCCTGCGCGTAAAATTCAGTCGCCTGTCTCTGACAGAACCGACAAAACTTCTGGCAATGCCTCAACGCTAACCCAGAAGTATACTCCGCGCTCTGCGCATGAAATTCAGTCTCCCGTCCCTGGCGGAATAGACAGAACTTTTGATAAAGCCTCAGCGCCAAATCAGAAGTACAAGACACGCTCTGCGCGTAAAACAACATCTGACCTCTACGGAGAACCAGATGATCCCTGTGATCTCTGCAAGGGAAAGCAAGCGGCGGACTACTCAACTTCTCGGTCTTTACGCCAGCAAGGGAACAATCTGTGCGCCCTTCGAATTATGCGAGACGCTGATGGCCGCCTGAGGACATCCTCAGCTTTACGCCAACCAGAGCGAAGCTCCAAATTATGCCAGGTGAAGTCCCTAAGCGTAAAGAAGGCTCCAGTTACGAAAAGACACCCTCCTCGGGGATTATTCGCCACCCAGATGGCCAACCTGTTGTATACGGGTAGCACAGGAAAGACTATGGTTCCCATCGTCCGCATGCCCACCGATGGGAACAGAAGGAACAAGCCATCATCTTCTTCTTCTGTAACTCCTCCTGACCTGCGGGATTATCTGATCCAGAAATGCAAAGACAAGAGTCATAAGCAGACTTCAGTTCCCCTAACGGTCAAACGCGGGGAGATCTTATGGGAAGATACATCAACGTCTAATGTCGTCATGACAGGTGGGCCACACGAAGATTCTATCTTTATTATTCCACCAAATCGCGACGATCAGCATTCAATAATCTTCGGTAGCAGGCGGAATACCCCGATCATACAGGAAGAATTTTGCTAGTCTGAAACGGGCAGGATACAAACCCACAGATACAGTCCGCAAGCATTGAAGATCATGCAAAGTATGGGTTACAACTTGAAGATGGAACCAGGTCTCAACTACGGGAAAGGTAGACGAATACCGCTGCTCGGCAATCCCCACTATCAACAAACCCGTTTTGGGTTAGGGTATGCCACCTCCCTTACGACTTCCAGGTCAAATGAGGATATTTTTTCTCCTTTTCAAGATGGCTAGTCGCCCTCCGACTCATCTCATGCTCTCGAGCAAACATTATCGGCAAATATGGTAATGACAGATTCTTTCGAATCAGACGAACAAGAATCTGAACTATTTGAGAATGACGCTTGGGCTCAGCAGATGGATACACATTGGGAGTTCTGCTTCGAGCAGAGAGAACCTCCCACTAAAGATGAAGTTATCCAGATTGACGTAGGGGATAAACTTTCACCAAAGCCGATATTTATCAGTAACGACCTTTCCGAAGAAGAAAGGAAAGAAATTACCCAGCTGATAAAAGAATATATCGACATCTTTGCTTAGAATTATGAGGATATGCCAGGTCTTGATCCAAAGGTGGCTACTCATAAACTCAACATACTGCCCGATTCAAAGCCTGTGAAGCAGCACCAACGCCAGTTCTGCCCGGACATGATGGATGCCATTGAAGCTGAAGTCAAGAAGTTGATAGCCTGCGGCTTCATCCGTGAGGAACAACATCCCGACTGGGTCGCCAATATTGTCCCGATAATGAAAAAGAATGGGAAAGTACGTATCTGCATCGAGTACCGAGATCTGAACGCAGCCTGCCCCAAGGATGAGTTCCCTCTTCCCATCACAGACGTCATGATCGATAATACATACGGTTTTGAACGTATATCTTTTATGGACGGATTCTCAGGATACAATCAGATCAAGATGCATCCTGAAGACGAGAAGCATACCGCCTTTCGGATACCACTGGGGGTATATTGCTATACGGTCATGCCCTTCGGATTAAAGAATACCGGGGCTACGTACCAACGGGCTATGAACAACATATTCCATAAGCATTTACGCAAGGCAGTGGAGTATTACGTGGACGATATAGCTGTCAAAAGCTGCCTCAGAGATAATCACATCCAAGACTTGAAACAGTATTTGAATTGATGCGCCAACTTTAACTCAAAATGAACCCTACAAAGTCCTTTCTGGGGGTATCTAGTGGCAAATTTTTGGGATTTGTCATCACCGCCAAAGGCATTCAAGTGGACCCTGATAAAGTCAAGGCCATCTTAGAAATGCGACCGCCCCGCAATCTGAGGAAACTCAGGGGATTTTAAGGCCATCTGGCTTATATCCGGAGATTCATATCCAACCTCTCCGGGAGATGCTAACCCTTTTCTCGTCTCATAAAGAAAGGTGTATCCTTCATATGGGACGAAGCCTGTCAGCAAGCGTTCGGAGATATCAAGCGCTACCTCACTAGCCCGCCAGTTCTGGTACCTCCTGTCATAGGAAAACCATTCGTGCTATATGTTCGAGCAATGGATCATTCTCTGGGAGCCCTTCTCACACAAAAGAACGATATGGGCCACGAGCAGGCTATCTACTACCTCAGCAGGATGATGGTCGGAGCCGAACACCGGTACAACCCTGTGGAGAAAGAATGCTTGGCTCTGATGTTCGCTATTCAGAAAATACGACACTATGTCACGGGCCAAACATTCATATCATCTCTAGGATTAATCCTCTTCGGGTATTGATGAGCAAGCCAAGTGTCCTTAATTCCTGACTCGCGACTTGGGCGATGTTATTAACGCCATATGACATGGTGTACGTCCCTCAGAAGTCCGTCAAAGGCCAAGCATTGGCTGACTTTCTAGCTGCTCATCCGATCCCGGAGGCCTCCAAACTGTACGAGGATATTCCCGACGAAGTTGCAGAGTATAATTCCGCAACGGAAGGTGATGCATGGCAACTGTTTTTTGATGGCGCCTCCAGGACTGGTCCCAGGGGAAACGTGGTTTCAGGAGTAGGGATCGTCCTAGTCACTCCTGATAAACTCGTTATCTACCGAGTATATTCTCTTAGCGAGCCCTGTTCCAACAAAGTGGCGGAATACAACGCTCTACTAATCGGGCTCTAAGTCGCTAAAGAGCTGGGGGTCGAATCTCTGGAAGCCTTTGGTGACTCTCTGCTGATCGTCAATCAGGTCAGAGGAATATATGAAGTCCGGAATTCCGACCTCATCCCCTACCACCAAGCAACGGTCGAGATAGCCATGACAATCAAGGGATTCTTCCTTGAGCATGTACCTCGATCGCAGAATATGGAAGCTGATGCCCTAGCAAGTCTAGCTGCAGATTTAGCTACTCCTATAAGAAGGCAGAATTCGATAATCCTTCTTAACAGAGATTTATTCTGTGCGAAAGATAACTTCTACGTCGAACGCAGCCACGCGGTGGACACAGATCCTCCCAGAAGAGACTGGATAAGTCCCTTTATAGATTTTGTAGCATACGGAATCTTGCCGGAGGACCCTAAAGAAGCAATATCTGTATCACTACGCTTCTACTTCGACGCATCATCATAATGCCTATATCCCCGGTCTTATGACGGGCTATTATTACGATGTCTCTCCGGTGATGAAGCACAGCAGATTATCCGTAAAGCTCACGATGGTGTGTACGGGGCGCATCAACCCGGTCCTAAGCTACAGGATCGTATCAGGAGAATGGGCTATTACTGGCCCACTATGATCGCAGACGCAATCAATTATGCCAGACGATGCAGAGCCTGTCAGGTGCATGCAGACTTCATACATCAACCGTCCGAACATCTATATCCTAATGTTGCATCCTGGCCTTTCGAAGCATGGGATATGGATATCATTGGTCCTATTCACCCGTCTTCTTCCAGAGGTCACCGGTTCATACTGGCCATCACGGATTACTTCTCCAAATGGACAGAGGCGATCCCTCTTGCTGAGGTAAAGACATCTAACATGACCAGCTTTATCAAGTATCACGTTATTTACCGCTTTGGGGTCCCCCGAAGGATAATCCATGACAATGGGCCTCAGTTCATCAGCCATGCATTACAACGATTTTGCGATAAAAATCGGATACAAAATATGGCCTCTACGGCATATTATCCAGCTGCTAATGGTTTGGCGGAAGCCTTCAACAAAACCATTATCAAGCTCTTGAAGAAGTTCGTCTCTTCGAACAAAAGAGACTGGAACGAGAAGCTGGGAGAATATCTCTGGGCATACCGCACAACAGTCCGAGCACCGACAGGTTGCACACCATTCTCATTAGTCTACGGGAGTAAAGCAGTTCTTCCTATCAAAATTCAAATTCTATCACTCAGAATAGCCGTGGCTAATGAGTTAAATCAAGAAAAGAATGACCTGTTAAGGCTTCAAGAGCTAGAAGGGTTAGACGAGAAATGCCTCCAAGCTCAGCAGCGCATCGCGCTCTACCAAGCACGCATTTCCAGAGCTTTTAATCAAAAAGTAAAGGAAAGGGTATTCAAAATCGGCGAGCTAGTCTTAGCCGTAAGAAGGCCGATGATCCTTACTCACAGAAGTAAAGGCAACTTCTAGCCCAAATGGGAAGGCCCTTACGTGATCGAGACAACGTTCTCAAACGGCGCTTACAGGTTAGCCCAGCCTAATGGAGACCTTCTAATGGCTCCTATCAATGGCAAATTCCTGAAAAGGTACTATGCTTAAACCTCCTCTGCTCAAGTGGAATAAGGTGATCTCATCTTGACAAAACTACTTCCAAAACGAAACTAGTCAACGCATATTTTATCATGTTCATATTACCTCTGAATAGATATGCCCTGCTAAAAGCTTACCGAGAGTATATCATGTCCATACTACCTCTGATATCACTTTCACCCCAACCTATCATTTACATTCCGAAATGATGGATCCACAAAGTCAGATGAAAAGCCTCTTTATTATTCCCAAAAAAGAGCGAAAGTACGTTGAAAAGCAAAAGTACATTATGAAGGGGGAACGGTCAGGTTGTGAAGCTGCTGCGCCAGTACGGCCATCCTCTCAGCCCCGGAATCTAAGACATCAGTGCGGACCCGCTCCAGCCGTGCCTCGTCATCTATCAGGAGGGACAGTTCGGCTCTAGCCCGAAGGAAACCAGCACGGGCGACTCCTGCACTCGCCAAGTTCTGTTATGCTGCGACCAGTCGGCCATTTACCACATCTAGACCTTTCGACGACTGAGAAGTCCACTCCTTTGCCTGAGCAAGCTTTGTCTCCAGTTTGCGGACCCTCGCTACATTGTCGTCATGCTCATCTTGGCACTTCGTTTGAAGGGCGATAGTCTCCTCCAAAACGACTTTTCCTTTGTCCATCTCCTGCTGGTTAGCCACGATGGACTTATTCAGAGGCTCCATCTGTTCAACAAGATGTGCAGTCAAGGAGTCGTATCTGGCCTGGACCAGAGCTTCAATGTTGCCTCGAGCTAGCTGCAGGTATTCGTTAATGGGTTACTCCAAAGCATTAACCATCGCCTCCAGCGCGTCAGCTACCCCGGTATCATCGAATTTCCTGATCGCCTCTATCGAGAACCGAGAGGATCTCTTCAGCGACGCAAAGTCCAGCTTCTTCGCCAACACCATTGACATTAGCGTTCTCAAAGTGGTATAGAAGATACCGGTGTACTGCTCGGTCAGCGCAACTAGGTCCGCATGAACGCGGGAAGTGTCCGCGATGGTGGCGACTTCCCCCCAGGAATTACCACAGACAATGTCGCCACGGCCATCGCCACAACAGGAGGTGCGATAAAAGAAGAATCTCCAACACCGGACGAAGTGACCGGCGTGCTCAAAAGAGGCACTGTCGCAATAACAGGCTCGTCCTCCTCTTGAGATGTCTCAAGAGTCTCCTCGACAGGCAAGCCAGCACCTGAAGATGTCTTCTCTTCAAAATTAGGTACCTCCATGTCACCACTAGGACCGGACACAGAGCCAAAAGGCGCGTCTACATCACCCTCTCCGAAGAGGTCTTCCCCTGAAAAGAAGACAAAAGGAAGTTAATATCAACATAATATTAATTTTCCCAAAGAAGAGGCATAAAAGATGACATTTACCCATGGCCGACGGTATATATGTCACATCTGCAGCCTGTACAGCTAAATCATTTCTTAATAATGCTAGGCGAGCTGTCATACCTGGAGAAAGGGGTCTGCGAACTGACACTGGCAAGTAGTCTTCTAGGTCCTCCTCAAAATCCAACCTAGGCTCATCAACTGGAATCTCGCTAGGGGCACTCACAAGCGCGGCAGAAGTCCCTCCCGATGCCGATCCGGCTAGAGGTATATGGAACTTTATTATACTCAGCCCCGAAGGCGACCTCGTTCCACTACCTGAAGCAGTAGCGGCGACGGCGGCGTCCAGCTGAGATTCTCCGGCACCACCAGCCGGAACTGTAGAAGGTCCCTCTCTAAAAGACGAGGAACCTCCAATCAAAGGATCATCCCCGACACGGGGAGATGCAAGCTTACCTCCAGGAGCCTCAATGCCAGAAATCCAGAGAGGACGATTTACCATCTTCTTCTTCCTCTTACGGGGGAAAGTCTCCTTGGGAGCAGGAGCCCTTCGCTTCCCAGAAACTACCAAAGCCCCCGCAGGCGGAGGTACTTCACCCCTAGGTACCGATACCAGAGGCTCATCCGGGGTAACGAACTCCTCACCCTCGTCGGAAGAAACCAAGGGAACTTCAACTCTTTCCCCAGGCTTGGAAGAGGGCACCCTAAAGCTTCCATGCATATCAAAATCATGATGGAAGGTATTCGTTGCTAAATAGAACTGGGCATACGAATGAAGGATACGCAGCTCCGTGGAGAGTGTGATGACCGGCACAGTAAAAATTGCCCCAGTGCAGCCCATGATAAAATATCGCCATCCCCTCGCTCCATCAATGAGTCCACCTGCAACAGATTATACCCAAACTGCCGGGCAAACCGACTGGGCAAGTAGGGCTCCAAGAAGCAATGATCTTCGCTTCTGTACAGTAGATGGGATGGTCTAATACAGACCAACCAATTAAAAGCTTCGGGAGAAAGAATAGTTTTCTCTCTACCCGAATCCTCGAGCCTAATCCCCGATTGATTGCGATGTACAGAAGGGACGGTACAGAAAAGCTTCTAACTGTGACTGAAGCCTAGCGCCCACCGACAGTCTATAACTGTGTTCATGTTCCAGGAAGACTTTCGGTAGTTCAACAAGAAACTACCCCCCGAACTACTGCCGGAACCGGGAGACATCACCCGGGGGTTATGGAAAATTAACCATCCCATCAAATACAAGTATGGTAATTCTACCCTGGGGAAGCTATCATGTCGAATTTTATCAACGAGCAGCCCGTCAGTCATGGCCCTCAGGCCAGCTTGTATATGGCACACCATGGCAGGGAGCAAACCCAGTCTTGCCCCGAACACCAGAAGCACCGCAGGCCACAGCGTGTTGCGGTGAATGCGGTCCGCAGATGCGACGCCAGGCACTACTACTCGGCACAGCCATATGGAGAGGAAGCCAGCCAGTTGAGCCTCCCTGGACAGAGGCCTGCGACAGCGCCTCAAATAACTATAGGCCTTAGTGACTTCAGGATACTTTCCCGTCCCTTCGTCGAGGAACCGGTCCGGAGCACCGACATCCACCATAAGATCGTCAACTACCTGAGCATTCAGCGCACTCAGGGGATTCACAGGCAGATTCTTGCCCAACAATACCTTCTCCGGCTTAGCAGTCCTGGACCGGTGGAAGAAAAGATAGGACGTCCATTTGGTGATATGAGCCAAATCTGAAGGCTCGCCATAAAAAGCGGTACAAGCGAGTTAGTGGCACATCAGCTCCTGATACACTTCCACTACCCGGGGGTCTGAATCCCCCAGCTCCCGGTTCGTGGGAACATACTCTTCATATGGAGTATCCCCCAACGGCAGTCTCGAGATCTCTGTCATCTCATGGAGGGCCAATCCTAACTCCCCCAGTGGAGTGGCGAAAGTCCCGGTGAGCAAAATATATCGCTCCATCAGTGCCAGGAACAGGTTAGGGTTAGGAGGTAACCCAATACTGGTAGCACTCACAGCCGTAAACAGACCGATATTCTCCAACTCGGTCTAAAAATACTTCAAGGCCCAATCAACTAAGCGAGCTCATCGAAGGTTTGAAGGGGTGATCCACCCGCCACACCGAGGGTTCATCTTAGGATATACTCCCCCGTGCCCCATAAAATCATTAGAAAAGTCGGTAACTGGACCGGCTAGATCACCAAACTGTCTTCACTCGGGACACTGCCAGGGTACAACCCCCTGAACAGCGTCACAGAGCCGGAATGGTGACTGACAAACGACCCCTGGTCAGCTCCTCTCAGATGAAAGATCTTTCCTGGCTTGCCGTGAAGATTGGGGGTCAGCGTCCACGACATCCTCCTGGGATGCGTAGCATAGAAGAAGGCCGAGATGGGGTAGTCTCTCGGCATATTGGGCAGGTACAAGACCAAACCCTCGGCGGAGAAAACCCAGAGTTCTCTCTTGGGCTTTGTCTGGGACTGCTTGTCAATCATGTTCCCGAAGAGGAAAGCCGGCTTCAGGTATTGCTCCCCGTCTACGTACGTTAGGGGCTCCCCGTTGATCAAGTTCAGCAGCGTTCGCTCGCCCAGAGCCGATATCAGAATTGCCCTGCCTTCGGGATACTGGGGGCCGGAGATAGGAAATGTCACGTGCGACAGATCCTCCAGATAGTTGGAGTGCAGCATCCCGGCGGCAGAGCCCATCACCTCAGCTAGCGGAGACTCATGCAAGTTGACTTCAAAAGTACAAGAGAAACACGTCAGTTCCTATAACTAGACATTACAGGACTTGCAGCATCCGCAGAAAAAAATCAATAGTCCGTGCTCTACGCCGAGACTGTGAAACTTGAGCTTTTACGATGGAATCCATTTTCTAAACGTAAAATTCAAGATTGCCAGTATATGGTCCGTGATCTACGCCAGACTGATTAAATTGAGTTGTTACGCCAGAACTCTCATCCACAAGCATAAAACTCAAATTTTAATAGTATACACCAAGTTTTCGGCGGTCAAAGCTTTTACGCTCGACTGCAAAAAAATAGAGTTTTTACGCTGACGCATTAGAAATATGGGCATAAAAAGATGAAACGTCTCCATGCGTCATCTTCCTCGAAGAGGTTATCAGTACAGAAGATGACCTAGCGCGGTCACGTTCAACATGTGTGAAGGATTTTCAGTCATTCCTTTTTTTCCCAAAAGCTCTACCTTCCAGGCCGGGTGCACTACTCGTCAGCGGGATGCTCCGCTCAGAATGGGATTCGCCCTGTCCAACCAGAGACGCTCTCACTTGAGCCGAAGAATGAGAAGAAGAATCAACCTTCTTTCCCTTAGCGGAGAAAGTTTGTTTCGAAGCCATTACTGGAAACTTTGAAGACTCGAAGAAGAAACAGAGAAGAACTCGAACAATCAAAAGCTTTCTCTCGCAGAAGACGAATGGAAAGTTTTTCTCTCAGAAACTTGGGATATATATAGAGTTCGGATGGACTCCTCGGACCCCAAACCAAATCCCCTAATTAATATTCAGTTATGATTGGGTCCTACGTCAGCCTATTTATTCAGAGAAGGTGGACAGTCAGCGAATTCGAAAAGTTTTTGCGCAAAGCATGTTCGTGGTTTCTACGCTAAGGAGCTTTCTACGCTCGACAGCTATAGATCTACGGTTTTACGCTCGCAGGCTATAAGTCTATGGTTTTACGCCCGGATGCTTTTGTGCTCGATAGCTTTTATGCTCGAGAGGCTACAAACCTACGACTTCACACTCAGCAGATACCAAATCGATGATCTCACGCTCGGCGACGCTTAGTTTACGCTCAGAGGCGACAGATCCACGACTTCATGCTCGGAAAATTTTATTTTCAGAAGCAACAAATCTATAGTTCTACGCTAAGGAGCTTTCTACGCTCGACAGCTATGAATCTACGGCTTTACGTTCGACAGCTACAAGTCAGGTTTTACGCCCGGATGCCTTTGTGCTCGGTAGCTTTTATGCTCGAGAGGCTACAAACCTATGACTTCACGCTCAGGAACTATAAGTCTATGATTTTACGCTCGATGGTGTTTAATTTATGCTCAGAGGCTGCCAACTTATGATTTTGCCCTCCATGACTTCCCGTATATCTGAAAGATACGCCGGCCAGAGTACGCGTACATCTGAACGGTTCTTAAAGCGGTCAATTGCAAAGAGTTCACACAGAAGATACTCCCTCTTGACCTTAAGATATCCTAAGTACCCGAAGCATACAGAGTTCAATATTGAAAAAATTACTCTTCTTCATGGGTCGATTTAAAGTTCATCCAGACTCCAGTCTGAATATTTCATCTACCAAGATGGCAAATCAGTTTGACAGCCATTTCTCGCCCTGCCCCAAAGGGATTTTCGAGAAATTATTCTTGAAGATGATGTCTGAACAAAGAAATTATGTTTATCAGAAGTAACAGTTCAGAATTCTACGCGGTTCCTCACTCCTAAACAGCAGGACAGTTCGAACACTCGAATGCTAAAGCGGCTTTCTACGCATCCCTAGTTATGCGTAAAAGATAGGACAGGACCTAGCACTCTTTTAAACAGAGTCGACGTAAAGAATCAGACGTGTCGAAGCTACACATATTCAGACTTCACAGCAAAGTATGGCAAGATGATCATATACACGAAAGAAAGACGATTTTATTAAAGATTAAAGTCATGATTACATATGAGGGAAATCCAATCTACAAGGGTTTTTCTTCATTTTCATGATTATATATGAGGAAAATCTCGTCTACAAAGGATTTTCTCGTCGTCGTCAGAAGGCCACCCCCCAGAATCTATTCTGCCAGGTTCTTGCATGGGCGCCAATTCTTCATCTTTCCTCCAGCAGTTGGTCGATTTCCGCAACCGACTAAAAAAATAAATGGAGGGAGAATACGAAACTGGGCCTGCCTAAATTATGCAGATCCTATGCTCTGTGCACCGTGACAGATTGAGTTGAGGTATTTCACCCAACTCAATACCCGAGGTCAGAGCTAGTTGCTGTTCTCGTCCCCGGCATGGTAAAATACGATTCTTCTTCTCTCCCAAAGAACCACCATACAAAGTTGCTGATTATCCCGAGCAAAGGAGGCTATGATATCCTTCCATGATCCATCGTTGAAGAGGACATTTGCTCGAAGACGCCATCTTTTTCGGGTCCTTACATCCTGGAAGAGCATAATCTCCTTCTTCCTCAAGTCGACCCGACGAACTTCGGCCATCATCTCTGTATGATGAAGGAAGTATGGAAAGAACAGGAGAACTCCTCAGCCTTTTTATAGGCAAGAGAGAGCACCGATCCCCAATAAACTCTGCCATAAAGTCAGCCATAAAAGAACGTGTTAGGCTTGACCGTTTCAGGCTCCACTCAGAGTGTTTCGAGTTACGAGGAGCGGTTCATGCTTCTTTCAAAGCGTTTCAAATTACGAAGAATTTAAAAGCTTTGAAGGGGGTCTTGTAGAAGCATGAAAAATACGCTGGATAGCTCTACGCAGCATATTGATGCAAAGCAGCATAAACAGAGGACTTCAGAGCCTTCAACGTACGAACAGAGCTTCTCCGCCGAGCACAGCATAAAATATAGGCTCGAGGACCATCCGCGTAGGGCAGTATGTCCAGGATGCTTCAGCGTAAACAGGGTACGCCATCGCCTTTATGGCGTAAAACTCATCCGCTTTTAATGCAGCATTGAAGTGTACGAGGGACGCTTCGTATTCTCCAAAATAAACCTGTCAGATCCTGCAATGAACCTGACGTCTGGACTTCTGACAAAGGGATACCGCTCGACTACCTAGGCGACGGCTATAATGATGGCGTGGCACTGCAACCCAGGCTGTCATTTACTGCCATTTTCCTTGCGTAAACTGCTTTTACGTACACAGAGGAACATGTTGCCTAGTTTTATGCAGGCAGATGAGAGCTCCTTACGCTCCGCGAAAGATAAACTGCCTACCACGTCAAGAGCTGTACTCCGTACGGGACTCGAGGTGCGTCTCTGCATTTAATGCACAGGGTGGTGACAGGCCCTCAAGGCACGTCTCTGCAATTAATGCGCCGAATACTGACAGATGCCTGAGGCACGTCTCTGCGTTTGATGCACAGAAGGGTGGCAGACCATCAAAATATGCCTCTGCATTTAATGCGCAGGATGATGGCGGATCTCCACATTTAATACAGGAAATTTGATTAAATATCACCGAACCGCCGTTTAGTGACATCCCCTTTGCGAGAGCTGTTCCTACGCATACAAGGAAATACGCTGCCTAGTTTTACACAGGCAAACGTGAGCTCCTTACGCTCCGCAGAAGACGAACAGACTGCCACGATAGCGGTTACTCTTTGCACAGGATTCAAGGTGCGTATCTGCATTTAATGCGCAGAATGATGCAAATCTTAAAGACAAGTATCTGCATTTAATGCACAGGATGGGGGCAAATCTCTGCATTCAATGCAAGAGATCTAATTATCTCCAAGAGCCGTAATTCTGGCTAAGACATCCACATCATCACTCTGGCACGTTACGTAGTGGCTTCTACGCCTATTCAGCTTCGGTGCCTACTCGGCTTCTACGTCTATTCAGCTTCGGTGCCTACTCGGCTTCTACGCCCATTCAGCTTCGGTGCCTGCTCGGCTTCTATGCCCATTCGGCCTTCTGTGCCTACTCGGCTTCTACGCCTACTCGGCCTCTATGACCACTCGGCTTCTACGCCCACTCGGCCTCTACGACCACTCGGCCTCTATGACCACTCGGCTTCTAAGCCTATTCGGCTCCTATGCCGGTTTGATAACTATTTGGCTTCTATGCCATGGTGACAGACATTGGCTTCTATGCCAACCTCTTCTACACGAGGGATACCTACCTACGTAGCTTCTATGCCAGGATTTTCGTAGCAGTTATACGCATTTTGTCCCTTAGTTGGACCCGCGTGACACGCTCATTCAAAAGATCATCTATACCCAGGCATTGGTTATTTTAACCGTTGTGTAAAAGGGTGATGTACTTTCCACTACTCGGTTTTTACACAGACTGAGTGGTCACTGTCACTAAAACTCTATAAGTAGAGACCTCTATCAACAGAGGACAAGGTCGATAAATTGAGAGGAGAAATAGAGGAGAGAGAAAGAGAGAGAGGAGAATCCAGAGCTCAGGCAAAGAGAAGGGATCGACGACTTTAGCATCGGGCATCCACCCTCTTTAGCAACCTTCGAAGCTGCTACCTGTCTTCCACGGCACTTCTTCAACATCGTGTGGTCCAAGGGCTAAATGATCGACTGCAGATCAGACACCTATAGCAATATTCACCCAGATTAAATAAATTGTACTTAGACATCCTCGTATAGGATCAAATTTGTACAATCTTGTTTGTAAACATAAAAGAAGGGCGGGTCTTCGCATCCTAAACAACAGGATCAATATAGTACCAGTCCGTGAAACCACTATGTCGAAATCAAGTATACAGTTCTAGAATATGTGATATATATACTATCATAAAATAAAAGTTAACAGAGAAATTTACTCGCCTCTAGTCCTGAGCCAAGTGTGTATCGTGATGCCCAAGCTAGTGCCACACAATCTTATTTAGAAAATCTCAAGTTAAAAGGTATAAAGAAAGGTACATAGTTTAAGAAATGCACTAATGTATGATTCTAGGTAAAATCTAGGTTCTTACTAGGCCATACACTAATTTCTAAGTCTAAATTATGGCCACTTAGGTCAAACAAGGTCAAACTATAATTCTAAGTTTTAAACTAGCTAAACTACCCTATCTCTCATGGGCATTAACTAATTAGCTACTAATACTATATATCTATTAATACTTAGATACACTTGTTTTTACACAACTCAAGTATTATAAATACTATAAATATGTATAGATATGTATATATCTACATAACAACCTCAATACTTAAACTAATATCCTCTATTAACAACTGACAACTAACGCTATGACTGATACACTACACTACTAATATTCTAACTGAATACTTAAACTAAATCAAGTAATTTAGCTAACTAACCCATAGCTAATAACACTTGTTGACATAGTTTCCATTCTAAATAACTAACTGGTATACTACTACCCAATCCATCATAAACTGTTAGTTTCCTAGTGCATCTATACCCATACTCCCAAGCCACTGCATCAGTGCAGTATTCCAGGCTCTGCTCCAGTATCTAATACTCTCTAGGGATCAACTATATCTTAAGTTCAAACCCCTCTTTGCATTAAACTCTAAATTGAGTCCCACTTAGAGCAGTGAACTAGAATGCACTGTAGCACATTAAAACTCAGTCCCCTCAACTCATGCTCATACTTCACACATACCAGAACTCCCTCTCTTCAATGAGTTGTTGATCTTCCTCTACTACATTAACACCAACTACCTGTAGGCCTACTTATGCATTCCTTACTTGAACCCGATCCCTCCTAATTACCTACAGTTGTTGTTGCTCGGAAGAACTGACATTACAGTTCCAGGAAATATTGCTGCAGATGCACATTGATGTGCAACTTGAGTTGCTGCTGCTGTTATGGAATTGCAGTACACACAGTGCACTGCACTGCTTCACTGAACCCCCAAGTTCCTTTTCTCCAATTATATACACCAAGTCCCTTGTCGTTCCCATCCTTCAAGCCCACTCTCCCAGTCATATTACCTATAATTTTATATTAGGTATCAGACCTGAGCTCCTCTCCTTGACTGCTCACAGAGTATCGAACGACCCTTTATCAATATTTATTGATACACAATGCATATCCCGTATCCTTACTTCCTATTGACTGTTACTCTCTAATATGCACTTGACTTATATCAAACTTATACTAACTTATATATATACTAACCATTGTATCCCCTAACTAACTTCTGAATCCTCCTTACTGAATACCCTCTCATCATGCTCGTAACAGGTTGCAGTACCTACCAAGGCTGTTGTGCACTGATACACTAGTATCAGTGTTCACACTTAAAAATTGTTGTACTATAACTTGCTGGCAACACACCATCTGCTACTGATATTGAACATCCCCCCTTGAATTACTACTTAACCTGAGTATCCCAGTGCCCCTATAGACCCGACCTTCACCCCCTTAACCGATACACCACAGAACACACTTAACTCAAATCCGATACCCAAGTATAAATAGATATTAGCACACTCACTAATGCCTGAAACACACGGACACTAACACGGGTACACTCAAATCCTGATGTACACTGATTCCTAAATATCAAGCACATATAAATATATCTCTATATATGTATCAATACTTATATTATAATATACATCTATCTAAAAGTTATATTAGAGACATTTAAAAAAAATACTAAGAGCATTCGATTAGGAAATCGTTATAGCCCTCAACTAAGAAACCAAAATCCTAATTTCTCCATGTTAACCATTACACATGTAAAATATATAGTATAATAGCTAAAGCAACTTGCTATAATGAAAAAAAGAAGAGTAATTATACAAAATATCCAAAATTGGGCTCCATGTCACACTGTATCACAAAATATCATGATACGGCCTACACGTATCCATATGTGGACACGTACCTAGTCCCATAACCATGATCTAAGTCTAATTAGATCTAATTGGTCTTATGACACACAATTGATGTGTCAATCTCGTAATTCTCCAAATATGCACACAAAATACTATATAAAACTTATAATACATAGCCAATTAGCCTAGAACTTGCTCCTATAGGTAGTCCTATGCCATGGGATCATTTCTAATGGTCAAATGCATGATTTGGGTGTTAGAATGAAGAGGAATTTAGAATTTAATAATTGGAAGATGGATTTAAAATAAATACATAATTGGACACGATCCGGACATGATCCCTAGCTCTAAAGCTCCCCCTCCTTGTGCTCCTTGCTTCTCCAAGCCCCAAAGTTCCAAGAGTGATGAATTGAGAAGGAAATGGAGGTGAATTGAGAGGTAAATTGATGGAGGGAATATGGAAAATTATGTATCTAATTCTAAATCTAAAATGAATGCAAATGAGGGGAGAGAGAGAGAGAGAGAGAGAGAGGGGGAGAGAGAGAGAAGAAACCCCTTTAATAGTGGCCGGCCTCTTCTCCCATTCCCTAAGTCACTTGTAAAGGTCTAAGTTACCCCTACATGGTGAATTATGAGGAATAATTAGGAAGGATATTATTGGAAGTCTCTATCTAATTTTAATTAAACTAATTCTCCTTAATTAATTAGTAAAAATGACTAATGGGCTTAGGTCCAAGTTGGGTTCACTATTTGTCATGATAAGTCTAAATAGGCTTACAAGAAGTCTATTTATTGGACTCGACTCCTAATAAAATAAATAATACAAGTCACAAATAATTTATAGCTCAAACATAATTAAATAATTAATACAATCAACACACTAATATTCAATATTTATTCCTAAAATTATTTACCCATACCAAAATATCCCTAGCTGAAAAAGTGAGGATGAGAGTGCATGTTGTTTGCTTGTTCGGCCTTTGTTTAGATCGGACCCGTGAGTTATGGAGAAGAGTGGGTTTGGTTGAGTTGGTAGCATGTATGGCTTAGATGGGTTTGAGTAATCCAACAGTCCACATCTACAAACCTAAATTTATATATTCCTATTTCTCTCTCTGCTTATTATTTCTTTTATATTTCTCTCTTAGGTTTTCTCTCCCTCCGTAGGCAAGTACATCTTGCACAATAGAAGAAATATGAATTTATACATGTTTTTAATTCTTAATAATTTATGTTTATTTCTAGCTCATATTGTTGGGTTCGAGCATACCTTCATCTTTAATACTTAATGTTCTTGATTTTTTTGGTTGGAATTTCATCGGCCAGAGTTTTGGTCTATGGGTTCACTTTTATTTTTTTGGAATTTGATCTCCCAAAACTTTGTATTTTACAAATCTAATTATCTCATAGTGTAGAGCACCATATTTTACGTAATTTTGCTTTTGGCCGTGCAAGATTTTGGGACCAGCTAAGTTCAGTGCTGCAGCTTGATGCAATACATGTACCAAAATGGCTGACTGGAGAAGAAGAACAGTTCTCTATGAAGACTATACAAGAAAACCCCATTAGGCATAGAAATATGTATGTTGTTCCACTTTGGGCGCATTGGTGTGCTATCCCAACTCTTCGTGCGTACTAATAATACTGCACTTATTCTTCTACCAAAAGTGCGCCAGTCATACTCCTTGAGTCAGTGGCGCATTTTTGAGAGAAAATCCAGTTGGCGCACTTTTATGCGTATTCCATCAAATTTTACCCTCGAAAAATTGAGGGAATTTGTGCCACAGTCAGTCCATGCACATTCTTCGTGTTCACAATCTGGCGTACTTTTTTTATGTTTCGTCAACCAGCATACTTTGCTTATGTTTGGTAGCTCGCACACTTTTTCCATAAGGATGAAGCTTTGGTTTGTTTCTTAATTTTTGTGTTATTGATTTGTGTGCTCCTTGACTGACGAGTTTCTCGACTGTCAAGTTAATCTCGGATTGTATGTTTTATCTTTCAGCTAGCTTGTTCCAATAATTTATATTAGAACGCGTCTTATTCTAACCCGCATAATTTTGTCAAGTGCGTTGTGTTGGTTAACTTGACAAAAAGTGCCACCCTTTGCTGCTCGTGCACTTTCTTGTGAAAGTGCACCAACCTAGTTTTGGTCGTTTGTCTGCAACTGCCTAGTTTTGGTCTGCAACTGCCTAGTTTTGGTCTTTTGTGCGCCAACTTATTTTGTGCGCCAACTTTTTTGTGTGCAAACTTATTTTATGTGTCAACCTTCTGTGTGTTTTGTGTGCCAACTTGCTTTATGCGCCTAATGTTCCCTGCGCACGTTGAGCCCGGTAGATTTAGCCCTATTTGCACTTGTTATTTTACTTGTTAATTAGTTTACTTTTCCTTGATCACTTTATTATACGTTGGATAGAATAAGAGGCATAGTTCAACTCGAGTGACATTCTGCAACCCCGGTCCTTATTTGGTTTAAGGGTTGTGGATCTTATATCAAGGGGTTCTCGTACTACCCTTATTCTCGTTCATCGATATAATAAAGTAAAAAATTATATGTGACCAGTATTAAACTATCATTTTCTGAATAACTTGATACTTGATAACTTATCCATGATCTGGATACTAGAACTTGTTCCTGCCCTAACTATGGTATCCGTGCCGATACACTTGATCGCACCGAGAGTGCTACTTAATATTTATAGTGAGCCGCCATGCCACATACTTCTGCTACGTGATATATATAATTATTTTCATGCAAGGATCTGGTATTTGGATAACGACTTTAGTCGTTGCTATATAGTATTGATTATTGCATCACACTTGGGTGAATCCAGATTTAACTTTAGAGTGACAATATGGATTCATACCAAGATTGAAAATAAGGTATGACATCTAAGAAGGAATATCCATTTTATTATGACATAAGATTCTAACTAACCTAGGGTTAATTAGGCAACTTAACTGGTAGAGCATTGGGAGAAAATGGTATCTCCAGATCGTGCAAGTTGAACCAACCTAAATTAGCTGGGAGTAAAGGCTGGCCAAAATGAATATTGTATACCATTCGCAATAGTGGAGTGCAATATGTGATTTAATTATAAAATTGAGCCACTATCTTTCCTATAGAAAGCTTAGAACTATTACTGATAAATAATTAGCTCAGTGCCCCTACAAGGATGACTGCTGAGGGTCACGAGTGGGTTCCTTTATTCACTGCTCGTCTTTTGTCAACTATCTTCTTTTGGAGCATTTAGCCAACCAGCACCTGTTAGCCGGCAAATCTGAATACTCGTTTCCCATATGACTGTATTATATTTAGACTACAACTGACTTATTGTCATGTATACTTTTAATTTTGTATCTGGTATATCAATTTGTATTGCTAGATCTCTAAAATATTCTGATACAGCATTTGGGATGCCTTACTGCTTACTCTGTAATGTTCTATGTGATTGATACATGTTTGAATAATTGAGACAATATAACTTCTTGACCATAGGAGACTTGATTATAGTATACACCCCTTGTCTCTAGACAACCTTAACAGATTATGGGTTACTTCGGTATACCGTAAGGTGCGGTTGGCTGAGTCATTTCTCTGCTCTCCAGTATTCTAGATATAGGGTGTGACATGCTTGCCTGAAATGCTCTATGAATTTGTGAGTGAATTCCTTCTCCTTCTGTTTAATATCGATGAGCGAAGATATCGTTATATCTATGCCTTTCCCGTAGAATTGTGAGAGAAAAAGGCACTTCATGCCATCAAACGAGGATATGTAGTTATCAAATAAACTGTGATACCAATCGTATACTATGTCGGCTAAGCATCCCATGAACAATCTGGTGAGGAGTGTATCCTCTTTCTGCAGGTGATTCATCATCATATTGAAGAAGTTAATATATTGGCTCGGCGATGTCTTGCCTACAAACATGACTATTGATTGGGGTTTGTATTTAGGAGTAAAGGAAACATTATCCCAATGAGGAGGATAAGGATTTTTTAACCCCATCTTGCAGAGTTGGTCTTTGTTCTTTAAAATATCGACCTGTGCACACAACTCCCGGATAGGTTCGATAGAATTTTTTGGTTGGAGTGGTGCAGCTGACTGGTAAGATCCTGGTTGAACAGGTATTACTACCGGCGGAGGTCCACCCCCAATATTGAGAGGATTAAGAGTTGGCGCTGTTGACTCTTGGTTTGGGACTACTTCTGGATTTGTGTTACCATGCAGAGCTATTGTTCCAGGAATAGGATGTGTAGGTATAAATATAGACACTTGGATAGGTACTGTTGTAGCAGAATGTTGGTCCGTCATCATTTGATGCATATTTTGTATCATGGTGTGCATGTCCTTGAGAGCGGCCTCTACTGAGTTTAGGCATTGTTCGGCATTTCCTGATGGAGAAGCACCTTGTTCATCACCGATAGCATACATACTAATATCTCTGTATACAACAGAGGGATTGGTAGAAAGAACCGTTCAGTTGGAGTCTATACTATCGGTTTCCAAATCAGGAGGATTCTACCCCCATCCTCGGATTCTGAGGAATGGAGATCCTATAAAGAACGAGCTCCAGTCTTCGAGAATGGGTATTTTGGTATACTCCTTCAAAGGAGTCAACGAGTTGGTCAAACCTCCTCTGGCTTGGTGTTCTTAAAGAACTTCGTATTGATTGTCTCCCACCACGAAAAAGATGTAAAGCCATGTATATTGGAGCAAAGAATGGTTTGTCATCATCATATTCTTGGTTATCTGTAACCTCCTTATCCTGAAATTCTTACTTAAATGTTGTTATTAGGTTAATTTGGGGCTATTGAAATTTCTTCACAATTTTTGGTTAATTAAAAACTAGTAACAGTAATTTTTTAGGGCTTTCAAGAATTTATTTTATTGTCAAACATAATTAAAAATATTTTAAACTTTTATTTTGGGATCTAAATAATAAAATATATTTTCTAGAAATTTTTGAGAAATTTCTGAGTACTTTGTATTTTATTGGGAGTTATTTAGACTAATAACTAATTTTTAGGACTTCTAGAATTTATTGTGCAAGTCCAGGAATATAGAATGGACCCACCTAATTTTTTTTGTATTTATAATATTATTATATATTTTATTAAATTATTTCAGAATTTTTGAAATATTTTTAATATTTATTTTTAATTAAATAGGTAAAACTAATTTTTAGAGCTTCTCCTAATTATAGTAGGAAACCTATAAAAATAAAATTATCCCAAGTATTTTTCTAGGGATTTTAGGTTTAAAATATATTTTTTGTAATTTTTCCAAATTTTTATGATTATTTTTAATATTTATTTTGAGTTATTTAGATTTAAAATAACTTAAATAATATTTTGATAAAGACAAATAAAAAATAAATAATATAAACAAAATCATCCAATCAGATTCTGACACGTGTCATCCTTTAAATTTTTCATTCAGCCGCAAATATCTATATATATATATATATATAAATAACCTTAATTACCATTATTTTAGAGAGAGAGAGATTTGAGGCAATGTCATCTAGGGTTTCCTTCATCTTCTAGAAGCCATTACTCATAGCTCCGGACTCCAAACGCGATCCAGTTTCTTGATTTAGAACCATATTGAGGTTAGTTTTCTGAATATGTGAATTGTTTCACGAAATTCTAAATATTAAATTCTAAAAAATTCGTAGAGCACAGCATGTCCTAAATAGATGTGTCTCAGTGTTTTCACGATTTCGGGAGAACCAAGAGTCAGAATCACTAACCGTTTGAAGTTTCAGAAAGCTAATGTCGAGATAATTGACATATATTTTTTTTATGATTTAAAAAAATATTTCTATGCTGTTAATTCTGTAGAACTTTTAGGTTAATAATCAACCACCGTTGCACAATGCAATTTTAGGTATGTGCAATAATTTCCAAATAAATTTGAATTCGGGCGAGCCAAAAATTCTAGTATATTTTTGACGCTGAAATCTACAGGAAACCATGCCTGAAAGTCGAGTTTGCATCGGTTGACTTTTTGGTCAACAGATCGCCTCGATTTGCTTGCCATGAGTCTCGAATTGGTAAAATTCAATTTCTTTGGACAAAATTTAGGAATTAATATAAAAATCAGAATAATAACGTTAAAATATAATTTTAGAGTAATTATTTCATAACTAAATAAATTAAAATAAATTATCTTGTGACATGGTAAATTTGTAATACATAGGCTATTTGGACTGTGACTTAGATTCTGATTCATACCAGCTAAGGACCCCAGGCGAGTACATTCTCTGATAGTTTCTTGTTTATGATATCCTTTATGTTTATTGTATTTAGTGTAGATATCCATATTTCTTGACACGATGATTACACGGATTGGTATATTCGGATCTTGTCATGAGATGTTATTCCTTGTATATGGTATATCTTGTGCAAGTCTTGTTTCATTGATTATCTTGTGCATGTACAGACACTGATTCTCGGGGAGATTTGCTACCTTCCTAGACAATTCCGTGCCATAGCGTACCATGGTTGGGTCTACTATACCAGTCGGGGTGGGGAGTATTTTAGTGTAGATATGTGATCATACCCTTCATGTACAAGTCTTGTTCTCATGTTAGTGTTGGTCATACACCACACGTATGACTAACCAGGCCATTATTCATGTACAAGTTCCCAAGCCGATCACATATTAAAGCTAGTACTCACACACTTAGTCATTAGTATTCTTGTTCATTGTCATATTGTTCATTCTTGTATTTATTTTTATTATTTCCTTTATTGTGTATCTCTTGTACATGTTTATGCATCTTGTATATTTACATCTATTTACTGTTACATAGTTTATATTATTGATTTAGACCTGTTATTAGAGATGTACTTCGTTCCTTTATTGTGTCTCTCTTATACATTTATATGCATCTTGTATATTTACATCTTGTATATTCCTTTATGGTGTTCCATATTTTAGGGATCACAGGAATAGTAGCTGCAGCCTTGGATCTTGTAGTTCAGTTATAATTCTGGGTGGTCTAGCCGGGATCACTAGTATTTCAGTTGGTTTCTTTTAGCAGATTATTTGGTACCGAATTTGTTTCCGGCATACTTGAGACTTGGATGTTATTATTTGAGTTAGATTATTTTTGTTTAGACTTGTGATATATTTTATTTATTTTTCTTCGCTATCTTGTCGTGCTTTAGTTATGTGATTGAGTATTTTCAGATTATATTGTGATATCTGTGCCTCCTTATGGAGTTGGATACTCTTGTGAGATTGACTAGATAGTATTGTGACCTAGACAACGTTCTACTACCGATGCTGCGGCGTAGGCTGGACGTACCCACACACTCGTGCCCCAAATTCTGGGTGCGGGTCGTGACACATTTTTAGTGGTGGCCCATACAGGTCGAGCTTCACAATTAGAGCGATGTCGTGGTAGTGTAACGACTTAGTTGTACTACTACGAGCCTGTGATAGGATCTAGGGTATAGCATACTAGGATGAGAGCGAATACTCAATCACAACTAGGAACTTTCCAATCTATTTATCTTGCTATCCTTATTCCTCATGAATATTGCTTCCTTTAAAATTTGTATTGTCCTTCATTGATGATATCGTATCTATTGCCTTGATTGATTCTTTTCGGTCTGTCTTCAGGACAATGTTGAATTTTTTTTTGAATTTGAGGATAATATTGAAAGTTTTTAAAATTTAGGATAATCTCGAAAGTTTTGAGATATAATTCAAGGAACTCTAGGATAATATTGAGAATTTTGACTATTAGGAGTTCGATATAATATTGAAACTTGGATTATGGGTTTGGTTCGACCAAAGGAATAACAATATAAAGATTTAATTTTATAACTTGTTGAATTCAACTTTTAAGGACTTAATTTGAAGTCAAAATTAAATATGTATTTTTTTGAGAGATATGATTGCTTGAGTAGATTTGGAATTCAAATATTGAGGATGAGACTTTGAATTTTTTTTTAAATTTATTCATGAAATATATATTAGTAGGATTTACTTTGAAGATTGGATTTAACTTTTAAATTTTTAGGATTGATTCATTAATCGATATTCTAAGGATGATTATTAATTTAAATATCAAGAATTCGTATACGCAATAGAAGTGAGGATAAAGTGAATTATGGCTATGGGGATTCAAATTATTGTGAAAAATGACTACAATATGAGATTCCAAATTTTAAGGATGGATTTTTTTTTTAAACTTGAACTTGAAGATTTGATTTAATTTTTAAGTTTGGATATGAGATTAGATTTGAAGTATTTAATTATTAAATTTTTGAAGACAATTATAAAGGAGATTTAAATTTTAAGGAAATAATGTTAGATTGTATTTAAGAGTTATGACTTCTGAATCTGGTTTAAGAGGAAAAATTTATTAGATTTTAAATTTTGAAGATAAATTCAATTTTTGAGGATTTACGCTAAAATTTTAAGTTATGAGGATGAAGTTAATTTTTAAGGACTTTGTTAAATAATAATAGTGGTTTGACGGCATGATTATATTGCTTAAATTTTGAAGGTGGCAGAAAAAAAAATTTATTAAGAATTTTAAATTTCGAGGATAAACATTAATTTAAATAAAGAGTTGAGAATTTAATACGGCAGAATTGACGACTTTATTAAATCATTAATTTTTATGAAGATTATGATATGAATGAATTTATCATTAAATTTTGAGGAATTTAAGAGATTATAATTATATTTATTTGACTGCAAGATATAAATTTAACATTTATATTTTGAATGTTGCATTTGAAGATTTCGTAAGTATTACATTGTTTAAGTATTGTATGAAAAAAGAATCGAGGAATAAGATCACTAATGAATTAGTGTTTGAATTCAAATTTTTGGGATGAGATTTTAAATTTTATGAATATGCATTGAATGGATTTAAATTAGAGGATTGGATATTAAATTTTTTGAGTATTTAGTTATTAACTTAAAATTTTGGAGGAGATTGTGATAAGAATGGAATTTGATTTTAAATTTGAAGATTTTCTGGAATATAATATTTATAGAATTTTGAAAATTTTGTAAAATAATAATATGTATTTACTTCATGATTATATGGTTTGATGAATTTAAATTTTGATGGTAAAATAAATAAAAATAAATACAACTATTGAGAATTTTAAATTTTGAGGATGAAATTTATTTTATATGGGTAGACTTGTAACCTCCGTATTCTGAAATTCTTACTTAAATGTTGTTATTAGGTTAATTTGGGGCTATTAAAATTTTTTCACAATTTTTGGTCAATTAATAACTAGTAACAGTAATTTTTTAGGGCTTTCAAGACTTTATTTTAGTGTCAAACATAATTAAAAATATTTTAAACTTTATTTTGGGCTTTAAATAATCAAATATATTTTCTAGAATTTTTTGAGAATTTTTTGAGTATGTTTGTATTTTATTGGGAGTTATTTAGACTAATAACTAATTTTTAGGACTTCTAGAATTTATTGTGCAAGTCCAAGAATATAGAATGGACCCACCTAATTTTTTTTGTGTTTATAATATTATCATATATTTTCTGAAATTATTTCAAAATTTTTGGAATATTTTAATATTTATTTTTATTTAAATAGTTAAAACTAATTTTTAGAGCTTCTCCTAATTATAGTAGGAAACCTATAAACATAAAATTATCCCAAGTATTTTTCTAGGGTTTTTAGGTTTAAAATATATTTTTTCTAATTTTTCAATGGATTTTTATCATTAATTTTAATATTTATTTTGAGTTATTTAGATTTAAAATGACTTAAATAATATTTTGATAAAGACAAATCAAAAATAAATAATATAAACAAAATCATCCAATCAGATTCTGACACGTGTTAGCCTTTAAATTTTTCATTCAGCCGCCAACATATATATATATATATATATATATATATATATATATATATATAATAACCTTAATTACCATTATTTTATAGGAGAGAGATTTGAGGCGATGTCTTTTAGGGTTTCCTTCATCTTCCAGAAGCCATTACTCATAGCTCCGGACTCCAAACGTGGTTCAGTATCTTGAGTTAGTACCATATTGAGGTTAGTTTTCTGAATATGTAAATTGTTCCACGAAATTCTAAATATTAAATTCTAAAAAATTCATAGAGCACAGCATGTCCGAAAATAGACTCGTCTCGGTGTTTTCACGATTTCGGGAGAATCAATAATCAGAATCACTAACCGTTTTAAGTTTCGGAAAGCTAATGTCGAGATAATTGACATATGTTTTTCCCAGGATTTAATACAAAATATTTCTATACTGTTAATTCTGTAGAACTTTTAGGTTAACAATCAACCACCATTGCACAATGCAATTTTAGGTATGTGCAATAATTTCAAAACAAATTTGAATTCGGACGAGCCATAAATTCTAGCATGTTTTTGACGCTGAAATCTATAGGAAACCATGCATGAAAGTTGAGTTTGCATCGGTTGACTTTTTGGTCAACAGATCGCCTCGATTTGCGTGCCATGAGTCTCGAATTGGTAAAATTCAGTTTCTTTAGACAAAATTTAGGAATTAACCTAAAAATCAGAATAATAAGATTAAAATAGAATTTTAGAGTAATGATTCTAGAATTAAATAAATTAAAATAAATTATCTTTTGACATGGTAAATTTGTAATACATAGGCTATTTGGACTGTGACTTAGATTCTGATTCATACCAGCTAAGGACCCCAGGCGAGTACATTCTCTAATAGTTTTTTGTTTATGATAACCTCTATGTTCATTGTATTTAGTGTAGATATCCATATTTCTTGACACGATGGTTACACGGATTGGTATATTCGGATCTCGTTATGAGATATTATTCCATGTATATGGTGTATCTTGTGCAAGTCTTGTTTTATTGATTATCTTGTGCATGTACAAACACTAATTCTCGGAGAGATTTTCTACCTTCCTAGAGAATCCCGTGCCATAGAGTACCATGGTTGGGTCTACTATACCAGTCGGGGGTGGGGAGTATTTTAGTGTAGATATATGATCATACCCTTCATGTACAAGTCTTGTTCTCATGTTAGTGTTGGTCATACACCGCATGTATGATTAACCAGGCCATTATTCATATACAAGTTCCCAAGTCGATCACATGTTAAGCTAGTACTCACACACTTAGTCATTAGTATTCTTGTTCATTGTCATATTGTTCATTCTTGTATTTATTTCCAGTATTTTCTTTATTGTTTATCTCTTATACATGTATATGCATCTTGTATATTTATATTTATTTACTCCTACATAGTTTATATCATTGATTTAGAACTTCTATTAGAGATGTACTTCGTTCCATCCTGACTAGAAATATTTTTCCAAACTGCGACTTAGAGTACTGGTGTCCGACATTTTATGGACCACAGGGAGAGTAGCTGCAGCCTTGGATCTTGTAGTTCAGTTATGATTCTGGGAGGTCTAGTCGGGATCACTAGTATTTCAGTTAGTTTCTTTTAGCAGATTATTTGGTACCGAATTTATTTTCGGCATACTTGAGACTTGGATGTTATTGTTTGAGTTAGATTATTTTTGTTTAGACTCGTGATGTATTTCGTTTATTTTTCTTCGCTATATTGTCGTGCTTTAGTTATGTGATTGAGTATTGTCAAATTATATTATGATATCTGTGTCTCCTTATGGAGTTGGATACTCGTGTGAGATTGACTAGATAGTATTGTGACCTAGACAGTGTTCTACCGCCGATGCTGCGGCGTAGGCTGGACGTACCCACGCACTCGGGCCCCAAATTCTGGGTGCGGGTCATGACATTATCAACTTGCTTTGCATGTCGAGGTTTATGAGACATAGTATAAGTCAATCGATCAAACATAGACTATTTTGCTGATACAAAGCAACATTTGGTTATAACTTTATGACAATTACAATGATGTTCGTTAGAAAACACAGTTGCAAAGTCAGAAGGATCTCTCTCCTCACGCTTTTGTACAATAAGCTAACGTAAAACAGAAGAGGGAAGAGAAAGGAAGAAAGAGGGCAAACTCTACCTCTTTACATGAGATATATTGAATCTTTTATGCACATTTTTGGTCCCTTGTGTGTAGAGTGTTGGCTTGATTAGTGAATGATTCGTCACCTCTCGAGTTTTTATCCTTCAGGAATGAGAGAAAGTTTTTCCTAGTAGTCTTTTTATGTACACATGCACAAACAACATATTGTGAAGAGGTCAGCCATATTTGGCACACTTTCTGCGGTACAAACAGAGTTGGCAAAGTTTTCCTACGTGTATTTAATTTTGTACGAAGGTCTTGGTGTGGCGCTCTAATTGTTGGCTTCTAACGAGTGGCGCATAACTTTTCCTCCACTATGCGTATGATCATGATGTTAGGGGAATGATTTTTCCAGACTAACGCTTCATTAGTGCTGTAGTTTTTCTTTTTCTGGCATAGATTCAGGAGATACTTTTATCTCTCTTTGAAGAGCGCATCTGTAGAGAGATTGGCTTGGACAACTGTGTCTATAACATGCTTGTCCCACACATTACAACAAATATGTGCTAGCTCAGAAGCTTGGGTGTGGATCACCCTTTGCTTGATATTGTACGAGTTGCACGATTTGTATCCCTTGGTTAACATAAGGGAGTTGTCCACTAAATCATCGACTTGGACTTAGTTGACATAATTGACAAGAGATTTCTCGTCAATCAGAATAATTTTTCTCTTGTTGACAACAACTTTGGAATATGTGTGACGAGGCTTGGGCACTAACAATTTGGAGGTCTTCCTTGACTTGAGTGTGGATAAGGAGTAAGCACTACCCCCATAATAGAGCATTACTTCATATGCTTGCTGGTCGAACTTCACGACAAAGGTCTTCTGCATCGAGCCGACCGACGCAGCGTCTGGTTGAGCTATCACTTTCTCATCAACGAAGAAAGTCGTCCCCAACAGAGTCGCCATTTTATTTGCACTACCACATTTCTAGATGAGAGTATTTTTGTCATTTAGCATATTAAATATTTATTGATTGTGCTACTAATTAATTATATTGTGTTGTGATATTTATTTATTGGTTATTATACTAGCCTATTTTATTTGGACTTGTCATTAGTGGACCAATTAGATTATCATGACACATTGAGCCTAACATTGGGTTAGGCCCATTAGACCCATTTTCCTTAATTAATTAAGGAGATTAGATTAGTTTTATGAAGAATTAGAATTTTTCTAATATAGCCCTCCCTAATTGAACTGCATGACTTATTAGTTGGGGTAACTTAGACTTTACACATTGCTTGGGAAGGGGGAAAGGGGCCGGCCACATGTGTCACGACCCGCACCCGAAAATTGGGCATGAGTCGTGGGTACGTCCAGCCTACGCCGCAGCATCGGCGGTAGAACGCTGTCTAGGTCTCAACATAACATATATATCCTGTCAATAGTCTCAACTCTGCACGGAGTACAATGATAATAATCCACAGTTCTATAAATATACTCAATCACAAGCTATAAGAATAATGGCACGAAAAGAATGGAAAAAAGTTCTATAATAAACCAACCACAATAAGTCCAACTCAATTCTGGGTCTAGATGACCTCACAAAGTCATAAAATAATAAATACAACTCAGTCTCAGTCTGAAACAATAAATACAGCAAAAGTAATCTAAGTATTGGCAGGTAAGATCTCCTCTAGGATAGGTAACTCCTCTGGAATTTCCGGAGTGAAATCTCCCTCTGAACCTGGGCCGTAATGAGTGGGGCAATAGTTCTCCAGGTCCTCTGAAAAATGTTATCCAGTCAGGATTGGAGCGAAGCACAAGCACTAACAGCAGTTTCATTAAATTGACAAAAACTATAAACAGTGTAAGAATACAAGATGAGAAGAAATACAGGAAATATAAAGTACTGGAGAAATAAAATAGGCAATAGAGCATCTAGCAATGAACAATAAATAGTGAATGCTAGAACAAGTGAATCTGAATAAAGAATAGACATCTAACTAAGTGTTTGAAATATCAGTTTATTATGTGATCGGCTTGGGACTAGATCAGGCTGGTTATATATGATTAACTATGATTCATGTAGGTCAGGCTAACCATATGGTTAACTATGATGCATATAGTGGTCAGGCTAATCATATATAACAGCTATGAAGCATGTAAAGGATCAGGCCGCACCCGACGTGAGAAGTGGGGTGAGCTATGATGCATGTAAATGTTTGGATATGATCACATAATCTACTAATAGTTCCCCATCCCCCAGCTAGTACGATGGATTCCAATCACGACTCCTCATGATGGGGATCTAGGGTGCTAACCCGTGTATCCATAGTGTTGGAATCAAGTATGTAATACAACTGAATTATAGAAATAATCAACAAGGAAAACTGTCAGAGAATGTACTCGCCTGTGGTCCTGAGTAAAGTGTGAGGATCGATGTCCAAAGCGGGATCACAATGACCTAATTATGGAAATTCAATGTCAAAATAATGAATTAAAGGAATGAGCATGATTAACTAATTAAATACGAGGTTTCTAGGTCATACTAAGGTTTAGGGTTCATAATTTCTTATGTGGTAGGTTTTCTCCAAGATGATACTAGTCATACTAAACCTAGTGGTCAATATTAGGTTAACTAGGACCATAATAGGTCTAAACCTTGTTACTTTAGGCTTTTATGTTAATAATAAACAACCTTTACATGCTAAGCATTTAGTAAAATATAACTCCTATCTAGATTCTAAGGTATTACTTAATCTATTTAACTCTTATTCAACTAGTACTTGAAATACAACCCTTAACTCATAAACACTATGTATTAGCTAGGATACCAAGTATTTCATGTGATACCTTAGAGAACTCACTGAAACCTGTGCACCCTACTATTCCTACTGATACATCCACACAGGCAAAAACTCACACTGATATTGGTTCTCATGGACCATAGGTTATCTGCACACTGCACTCTCTCTTCTCACACTCACAGTCTGCACAGCTGCACACACACTAGTTGGATACATAGCTACACACTTAACACACCCTGTTTTCACTCACAGAACTGAATCATGCACACACTGAAATACACAGTTCTAACTCACAGTACTCACACATTGTTCACTGAATTCTAAACTCATATAGGGAGGCTGGTTGAATTACTGGTACAAACACATAGGTTCACATGATACACTGAGCTACACATAAATACTAAATTCCTATACACACAGGTATTACCACACTGTGTGCTCACTCACAGATTACACACAGACTATACACTGATACATCTCACTGAACCCAGGGATACATTCTCAACTGCACACATTAACACATATATTCACAGACACTCTAATACACACTGCACTCTCACTGATTCTAAAACCCACACTGCACACTGATTTCTAACTCACCTCAATACACAGACACAGGCATATAACTGATACCAAATGCACCCTACACTGAAAATTACTGATACATAATTTCTACCAAGACACCCCTCACATCTACACAGTTACCTCACTCACACATACATGCTGATACACTAGATGGTCAAGTTCCCTCACACTCTGATACCATAAATTCCTACTCTACCACACACATATACATAGGTGCACACACACACACTGCTTGCTAAAACTACTTCACAGGCAATTTGCTGATACATACTGAAATTCAATTACCTATACTGCTCAGAATCCACATTGAACCTAGGTAATCCACTCTCAAAAAGAGGGACACACACATGTAGTGACACAGCACAGCCATTGAATACACACTCACTGAGACACTACTATCTAACTGATACACATGTTCTATTTGGTACACCCTAACACCTAGACACACTGAGACACAGGTAGACACAGGTTATCTAACCCCCAGATCTCACTATCCCTCACTCTCAGGATTCCTCACTGCACTCACAAAGATATACACACACACTTGCACAGCACAGGCATACTGGTACACACTGGCACCTAGACCCACAATTACATGCATTCACTGATACACATAATTCTACTCAGTGCCCCTAAACCCGACTGCACAGAACCCTAAAAACACACAGCACAGTTCCGTAGGTATAACTACACATACATGTATATATATATATATATATATATATATATATATATATATATATATATATATATTGGTTCCTAAGAACTATGAAAAAATATTCATCCTTCTTGGCATAACAACAAACACCTAGTACGTGGAAATCGAATTTCACCTAGTTACTCATGAATCCAAACTTAAAACCCTAAAAATCAAGATCAAATCTATATGTATATGATGAAATCTGCCTACATGTAAACCCCTATGATTTAGGGTCCACAAAAATTGGGGAAAACAAACGTAGGTAACCAAAACCCAAATCAAAACCCTAAATTGAAATCTAAACAATAGGGGGTTTTCCTAATGGCCAACAACAAGGAAAAACAGAATTTAAAATGGGAAAAATCCGGAATTTACCTATAGGGAGATGGTTTCCCTATGAAAGTTCTTCTTCCCCAAGGTTCCTTGACCCAAGCTCCTTGTTCCCCTTGCTTTGGAGGAGAAAAATGGAATCCCTAGGGTTAGATTTCGAATTTGGGGTGGGGGAAATGGCTTTTCTAATGGAGGCTAGGGTTTCTTTCTTCATGAAGGAGAAAAGGGTTGAGGGTGGCTCCCTTTTATATTAAAACTAGGTTAGGGTTTCAAATGCATAGGATTAGGTTAATCCCCCATGTTAGGTCATGACGAACTTAATTAACTAAGGTTTAGTCATTCTAGGGTTTGAGGTTCTAAACAAAAAATTAAAATTCTAGGGTTTGTCTAGAATTTGGGTTTCAAACTAGGGTTTAGTCATTAGGTTAGTCCTAATGAGTTCTAGGGTTTGACCTAACCCAAACACAACTAACAATATATAAATAGTTTATAAAACTCAGCAGATTAATTAAATACATAATTATTCCAACTAGTGAAATTACACAAATGCCCTAATCTGGAAATGTGGTGGTGACAAGTCTACCCTCCTAAAAAAATTTTGTCCTCGAAATTTAAAGTCCTCATAGTAGGGTTTACTCATACACATTATTATTTTCCATAAATAGTGAAATTCAACACCCACATAATCCTGAAATAATCCACCTTGTCGTTTTGTAATTTTTCAAATTTCCAAAATTACTATATTCCTGAAATATCCTCAAAAATAAAAATCAGCTTCCATTTCCTCACAATTCCCACGAATTTAAAAATAAAAATTTTATACTCGGAATTTGATATCCCTATCAACTAACCTTTAGTCCACAACATCCATGATTACATCCTCATTGCATACACCTGCTTATTAATACTTAAATCTGATACCAAGATTCTCTAATATAACCATGGTTCAATAATGCATCCAAGTTTGATACCTCTATCTCTTTAGTACCACATTCTCTGTCAGTTCTTGTTCCTACTACAATCGTCCATACTATTGTTCCCATTACTCCAGTGCACACCAAGTGTAACACCATACTAAGTACTGCTCTTCCCAACACAACTCTAGATGGACACCCAAGCCAGTCTGCGGTGCCATCTCAATCATGCTCAAGTCATCAGATCCTTACACCTGTATATCATCTACTCCTATATTTAATATTCATATTTCTCATCTACCATAAAATTAATTCTCAAAATAATCGTCAAGGTTTAACTTCTCGATCAACTTAAAAATAATTTGCATATACCTCCTCAAAGTCAGATACTCAATCATCGAAATAAAATTTTAATCACTTCTAAAATCTTTGTAGCCTTGACCATGTTTATGGAATCAAAATTTGAACCCTAAAAATTTAATGACATAAATCTCAACTCCTCAATAATTCTCAAAGTTAAAATTTATTTCCACTCTTTAATTTTATAAATCCACAAATATACATATAAGTGCTCACAGTCTCTAATACTCGAGGTGCACTCAATACATCTATTGTCTACAACTGTGTATTATAATCGTACTGCCCGAATCGCTTGCACTATTACCTCCAATGATCAAGGTTATCATCACATGTATTTTCTTCAATAATTTTCGATCTATATTAGTTGATACACCAATCTAACTATCATCACACGTAGTACTCACTGTTATTAGCACCATTCTCAATAATCCTTGATATAGAATCACTAGCACTATTGGTATGGTAACACTAGTTCCATCATTAGATTATCTCATCAAACTTATTAGAACTCACGATTATTCGTACCCTTCTATAATACACCTGTTTCACTTTACTCTCATGGGCAAGTATATGGTTCCTCATCTCGATGGATGTATATGTATTTTTCTTTTAATCTTTTACAGACTGTTACACTAATCTGTGATACACTTTATACCTTTTATGATCAATCTTGATATTCCGCTACCCAAAGCACACTCATTAATACCCTTTATGCATATACATTTTTTTACTCTTGACACACCAGGTATCAATCATCAAATTGAACATCATGCTCTATTAATCTTTAACATAATTCCTTGATACTTAATTATTTATATAAATCATCCAATTACATAATTTTAATGACTACCCAGGACTGGCATGCTGATTCTGACACTTACTCTTGGAACCATCATTGATACTCTTACTCCTTCTTCTACCTGTAGTACCAATATTGACTATAATAACACCTATCATAGAACTATTGCTACAAGGTATTATGCTATGGGTATCTCTAGATTAATGCCTACTGCTCCCATGTTCAACTAAGAACCATTTACAAACTCACAAGTCACACTCAGTCAACACTAATACAAGACACAATCAAAATTGTAAGTCACTAATTATCATACTAACAAGGAATCCTCAAAGAAAATAAGCTCAAAAGGAACTAGATCAAAGACTGAAGGTATCTTTACTGCTAGTAAAGAAAAGAAGCGATGGAACCAAGTCCTGGGATAACAGAAACAGATAAGTATTGAGATGATACTTTAAGAACCAATTTAAGATACAACCTGATAATCATACACGTTTGTCTAAAATTATGACACTCAGAATCCTTGCCACGCCAGTAAGCATAGGTGCGATAAACGACAGGTTCCGTAACTAAGGTATGCAACCCTATAATCATGTCATCTATAATCCTTGCCATGCCAACCGGTATGGCTGCGAGAGACTCTAAGTTCCATAACTATAATATGTACATCCAAGTCAGGTCCCTACGTTCTCGTCACGATAACTAGTATGGCTGCGATAAACTCTAGGTTCCATAACCAAAGTAGACGTTTTACCTTTCTCACTGTCCTCATCAATATATGTCATCAGATGATACCGTAAATTTTGGCCCGTAAAATTCATCTTGATATAAAATCCACTCAACAACGATACCAGAAATTTAACAACTGATCAACAAGAATCAAACTCAATATCAACAAGCGAGAACAGACGAAAACAAGGGAAAGGAATTAAATTAGAATTCATAATGAGATTCTCAAGGGTCGTCCCAAGAATCTCTCAATAATTATGATTGAGCATCCTGCTCTGCTCCGCTGCTCCTCTAGCGACCTCGAACTCCGGCTCTCCTGGTGGTCAAAATAATACTCTGCCTCTACAACAATCTACAGTAGCATGATGCCTACTCAACCAGTTCATTTCGAGTACAATATCGTACCCCGGGAGTGGCATGACGAGTAAGCTCACGCTCAACTCTCGACCTCCTACTGACACCCTTCGGTCCTTGCAGTAATCACGGACTAGGATAATACCTCCACCAGTCGTGATCTTGCAAATCCTAGCTAGTGATTCTGTCTCTAAATGATGTCGAAGTGCATAAGATACAGACACAAAACTATGGGAAGCGCCAGAGTCGAATAAGGTAAATGCGGGAATACAATCGAGAAGAATTGAACCTGTGATCAAGTCTCCTGCTGGTTCGACCTCCTCGACTGCTATGGCGTATGCTCGCCCCTGGGGTGCACCTCTTTGCTGCCGGTGCTGAGCAAACATCTGCTGCTGCGGTGGAAGTGGAGGTCCTCTCTGTTGTTGGCCTCCTGGTACGGCAGGTACCCTGTCTGGTCCTCTCTGGGCGGCTGCTCCACCCTGACCTGGACGAGTCTGTATGGTAGGGCAATCCCTCAGCTGATGTGTCGTCGATCCGCAGGACAGACATGTGCCCAACCTCTTCCTGTAGATGTCTCTGGTATATCCCATCTTCCTGTAATACACATACTGGATAGTGGGCCGAGTCTGTCTCTGTGGCTGTTGCTGCTGGAAGTGTCCTCGAACTGGTGTATGGTGCTGCTGATGATGAGCTATCTGCGGTCCCACATGTGGCTTAACTGGACTTCTTTGATTTGGATCTGCGCACTGGTCGGGAAGATAAGGAGCTCGAAGACAACCCCTCACTTGATGTCCCGCAGTGCCACAGTACAAACAAAGTCCTCGCCTTATCCTACAGCTCTTCCAAAGGTGACCTGGCTTCTTACAGAAGTGACAAGCCTGCTGGATCTGCCTCGGAGGCTGCTGCTGATCCTGTGATCTGGTCCTCGACGGCATCGTGAGGACAGCGTGAAAGGAATCGATTAAGGTAATAGATACGATATCATCAAGAAAGGACAGTAATTTCTAAAGGAAAAATTATTAAGAGTAGTATTATAAGAATCAGAAATTCCTAATTGTGATTGAGCATATCCTCGGCCTAATTCCTATTTCCTAAAACAGCCTCGTAGTAATACTCTAAGCGAGCACCACTACGATATTGCTCTAATGCGAATCTAGGACTCGACCTGCATGGGCCACCACTAAAAACGTGTCACGATCCGCACCCGAAAATTGGGCATGAGTCATGGGTACGTCCAGCCTACGCCGCAGCATCGGCGGTAGAACGCTGTCTAGGTCTCAACATAACATATATATCCTGTCAATAGTCTCAACTCCGCACGGAGGACAATGATAATAATCCACAGTTCTATAAATATACTCAATCACAAGCTATAAGAATAATGGCACGAAGAGAATGGAAAAAAGTTCTATAATAAACCAACCACAATAAGTCCAACTCAATCCTGGGTCTAGATGACCTCACAAAGTCACAAAATAATAAATACAACTCAGTCTCAGTCTGAAGCAATAAATACAGCAAAAGTAATCTAAGTATTGGCAGGTAAGATCTCCTCTAGGATAGGTAACTCCTCTGGAATTTCCGGAGTAAAATCTTCCTCTGAACCTGGGCCGTAATGAGTGGGGCAATAGTTCTCCAGGTCCTCTGAAAAATGTTATCCAGTCAGGATTGGAGCGAAGCACAAGCACTAACAGCAATTTTATTAAATTGACAAAAACTATAAACAGTGTAAGAATACAAGATGAGAAGAAATACAGGAAATGTAAAGTACTGGAGAAATAAAATAGGCAATAGAGCATCTAGCAATGAACAATAAATAGTGAATGCTAGAACAAGTGAATCTGAATAAAGAATAGACATCTAACTAAGTGTTTGAAATATCAGTTTATTATGTGATCGGCTTGGGACTAGATCAGGCTGGTTATATATGATTAACTATGATTCATGTAGGTCAGGCTAACCATATGGTTAACTATGATGCATGTAGTGGTCAGGCTAATCATATATAACAGCTATGAAGCATGTAAAGGGTCAGGCCGCACCCGACGTGAGAAGTGGGGTGAGCTATGATGCATGTAAATATTAGGATATAATCACATAATCTACTAATAGTTCCCCATCCCCCAGCTAGCACGATGGATTCCAATCACGACTCCTCATGATTGGGATCTAGGGTGCTAACCCGTGTATCCATAGTGTTGAAATCAAGTATGTAATACAACTGAATTATAAAAATAATCAATAATGAAAACTGTCAGAGAATGTACTCGCCTGTGGTCCTGAGTAAAGTGTGAGGATCGATGTCCAAAGAGGGATCACAATGACCTAATTATGGAAATTCAATGTCAAAATAATGAATTAAAGGAATGAGCATGATTAACTAATTAAATATGAGGTTTCTAGGTCATACTAAGGTTTAGGGTTCATAATTTCTTATGTGGTAGGTTTTCTCCAAGATGATACTAGTCATACTAAACCTAGTGGTCAATATTAGGTTAACTAGGACCGTACTAGGTCTAAACCTTGTTACTTTAGGCTTTTATGTTAATACTAAACAACCTTTACATGCTAAGCATTTAGTAAAATATAACTCCTATCTAGATTCTAAGGTATTACTTAATCTATTTAACTCTTATTCAACTAGTACTTGAAATACAACCCTTAACTCATAAACACTATGTATTAGCTAGGATACCAAGTATTTCATGTGATACCTTAGAGAACTCACTGAAACCTGTGCACCCTACTAATCCTACTGATACATCCACACAGGCAAAAACTCATACTGATATTGGTTCTCATGGACACATAGGTTATCTGCACACTGCACTCTCTCTTCTCACACTCACAGTCTACACAGCTGCACACACACTAGTTGGATACATAGCTACACACTTAACACACCCTATTTTCACTCACAGAACTGAATCATGCACACACTGAAATACACAGTTCTAACTCACAGTACTCACACATTGTTCACTGAATTCTAAACTCACATAGGCAGGCTGGTTGAATTACTGGTACAAACACATAGGTTCACATGATACACTGAGCTACACAGAAATACTAAATTCCTACACACACAGGTATTACCATACTGTGTGCTCACTCACAGATTACACACAGGCTATATACTGATACATCTCACTGAACTCAGGGATACATTCTCAACTGCACACATTAACACATATATTCACAGACACTCTAATACACACTGCACTCTCACTGATTCTAAAACCCACACTGCACACTGATTTCTAACTCACCTTAATACACAGACACAGGCATATAACTGATACCAAATGCACCCCACACTGAAAATTACTGATACATAATTCCTACCAAGACACCCCTCACATCTACACAGTTACCTCACTCACACATACATGCTGATACACTAGATGGTCAAGTTCCCTCACACTCTGATACCATAATTCCTACTCTACCACACACATATACACAGGTGCACACACACACACTGCTTTCTAAAACTGCTTCACAGGCAATTTGCTGATACACACTGAAATTCAATTACCTATACTGCTCAAAATCCACATTGAACCTAGATAATCCACTCTCAAAAACAGGGACACACACATGTAGTGACACAGCACAGCCATTAAATACATACTCACTGAGACACTACTACCTAACTGATACACAGGTTCTATTTGGTACACCCTAACACCTCGACACACTGAGACACAGGTAGACACAGGTAGATACAGGTTATCTAACCCCCAGATCTCACTGTCCCTCACTCTCAGGATTCCTCACTGCACTCACAAAGATATACACACACACTTGCACAGCACAGGCATACTGGTACACACTGGCACCTAGACCCACAATTACATGAATTCACTGATACACATAATTCTACTCAGTGCCCCCAAACCCGACTGCACATAACCCTAAAAACACACAGCACAGTTCCGTAGGTATAACTACACATACATGTATATATATATATATATATTGGTTCCTAAGAACTATGAAAAAATATTCATCCTTCTTGGCATAACAACAAACACCTAGTATGTGGAAATCGAATTTCACCTAGTTACTCATGAATCCAAACTTAAATTCCTAAAAATCAAGATCAAATCTATATGTATATGATAAAATCTGCCTACATGTAAACCCCTATGATTTAGGGTCCACAAAAATTGGGGAAAACAAACGTAGGTCACCAAAACCCAAATCAAAACCCTAAATTGAAATCTAAACAATAGGGGATTTTCCTAATGGCCAACAATAAGGAAAAACAGAATTTAAAATGGGAAAATCCAGAATTTACCTATAGGGAGATGGTTTCCCTATGAAAGTTCTTCTTTTCCATGGTTCCTTGACCCAAGCTCCTTGTTCCCCTTGCTTTGGAGGAGGAAAATGGAATCCCTTGGGTTAGATTCCGAATTTGGGGTGGGGAAAATGGCTTTTCTAATGGAGGCTAGGGTTTCTTTCTTCATGAAGGAGAAAAGGGTTGAGGGTGGCTCCCTTTTATATTAAAACTAGGTTAGGGTTTCAAATACATAGGATTAGGTTAATCCCCCATGTTAGGTCATGACGAACTTAATTAACTAAGGTTTAGTCATTCTAGGGTTTGAGGTTCTAAACCAAAAATTAAAATTCTAGGGTTTGTCTAGAATTTGGGTTTCAAACTAGGGTTTAGTCATTAGGTTAGTCCTAATGAGTTCTAGGGTTTGACCTAACCCAAACACAACTAACAATATATAAATAGTTTGTAAAACTCAGCAGATTAATTAAATACATAATTATTCCAACTAGTGAAATTACACAAATGCCCTAATCTGGAAATGTGGTGGTGACAACATGAAGAGGGGGTCTTTCTCTCTCTCCTATTATTAGTTCATTCATTCTTGATCCCCAATTATGTTCTTCGCCAAATTGACTCATTCCTCCACCAAATTTATCTCTATTCACTCTCATTCCTTTCCAATTATATTATCTAAGGAGTATTGGAGCTTTGTTAGGAAGGAGCACTTGAAGGGGGAGGAATTGACAAGGATCTTATGTCCTAATTGTGTCATATTGAGCATTTTATTGGGCATCCATCTCCTAATAGATAAATTCTAAATTCCCCTATAATCTAGACTCTAATTTATGCATTTAACCATTATAAAATATTATATGGCTTAGGGCTACCCATAGGAACAAGAACTAGGTTCATAGGACCCTTATTATGATTTCTATATGATAATTTATGCCCATTTTAGAAGAATTTCGAGATTGATGCATTAAGCGTGTGTCATGAGACCAATTAGATCTAATTAGACTTAAATTAATGCTATAAAACTATATACGTGTCCATAATTGGACAAGAGTAGAGCGTATCATAGTATTTTGTGTTACGGTATGATACGGGGTTCTTTTTGGTTGATTTGTGTAATTACTCTTCAAATTTAATTTGTTACAAGTTACTTTAGTTGTATTATGACGTTTATGATATGTATGTATAGTAGTTGTGGAGAATTAGGAGTTTTGGTATCTCATTTGAATTTGTATCATAGAATTCCTAATAGTGCACTAGGTGTTTGTTATATTGTTCATTACGTATTAGTATATTATATATATATATATATATATAAATATTTATATATATATGTGTGTGTGTGTGTGTGTGTGTGTTAGCTTATATCTATAGTTATATAAGTATGTTACTTATTATTGAGCATGGTGGTGGTGATGTGTATTTGATAAGAGTGAAGAGGAGAGGAGGTGTATGTGTGTTAGTGCAAGTAGTGAGTAAACTGTGTTAACTGTGCACTGTGTTCACTGTGCACTATGTTAAATATAAACCATGTGTGTGTGGTGTGTTATGGATATGAAGAAGAAGGGGGGTATTGTGCTCTAGTTGGGGATTAATGCAAGAGTAGCAGTAGCCATAAGGACTCAAGCCACATCAGTAATAATGAGAATTCTAATAGCAACAGCAAGTAAGCATGTGCTCATTGGTTGCAAGTGCAAACCAGTTAGGGTGCTCGGGTACCACTGATACCCGAGAGCATCAAATCAATTGTAGTAGAGAAACATCAGTAACAGGTAAGGGGAAAACTGCTCAGTGTGATAATGCACTCAGTGCACTGAGTGCACTGTCTGTTACCATCTGTAATAGCAAGATGGGAGTTTGGTGTCGGGTATATGGCCTAGCTAATCATACGTGCAGTGTATGATTAACACTATTCAATGAACAAGACTTGATACAAGGAGGGTATAATCACATATCTACACTATATACTCCCCACCCTCGACTAGTATAGTGGATCCAACCATGGTATATTATGACACGGGTTTCCACATGAAGGGCGCTACTCTTCTCATGAACCAATGTCTGTATTTGTACAAGAAGAACAAGAAAACAAGGCTTGTACAACATACACCGTAAATACTAAGAAATAACATCTCATGACGAGATCCGAATATACCAATCTGTGTAACCATCGTGTCAAGGAATCAAGGATATCTACACTAGATACAAGAGATATAGAGGATATTATAAATAAGAAACTATCAGAGAATATACTCGCATCAAATCTGGTGAACAGTATCAAAGATGTCTGGTACGGTACCTCGAAGACCTAAATATGGAATATTACATCAATACAAGATTTCAGAATAAAAATAAGTTAAACTAGTCAACTTCTAGGTCATAAAGCCATTTCTAAGTCAAAACAGTCAAACTAGGTCAACTCTAGGTCAAACTTGGTCAAACAAGTTATTTCTAGGGTGTATGAGTCTATCTCCAAGATATCGGGTCCATACACTATGTAACTAGGTCACACTAGCTATACTAGGATACTAGGAAATCAATAAGATACCGTATCCTAAGATACGCAATCAATAGATAGAAAAATATCATAATATGTATATACAATCAACCATATTATATAATATTCCTAACTAAACTAATTCTAAGTGGATACCTTGATTTTGAACCAATGCGGTATTACACCACTACATGCCCATCTTGATACTCAAATCCAATACCTTGAGTATCCATCAATACCTTGACATTACCTTGGTATCATAAGGTAATGTGAATTCTAGTGTATACTAACTACCCAATATACTAAACTATAAACTAGCATGCATTTGCTAATACAATACTACAATACTAACTACTAACTACAAATACATATATACATATACACATACCTACATACATATCACTATTAGTACACAAGTATATATATCTAACTACTAGTTAGCAAAAGTACACACACACACACACACACACACACACACACATATATATATATATATATATATATATATATATATATATATATATATATATATATATATATATATATATATATATATATATATATATATATATATATATATATATATATATATATAACTACTAACTAACTAGTTAAACTAAACTATTAATAGGCTAATTAATGAATCAAATGACTAATCTAACTAAACTATCAAATACAAGCTAACTATCTTCTTACATTGTTGCCCATGCTCTTTGATACTCATGCTTGGGCTACTTCTTTTGCTTCTACTGGATGCTGGCTGTGCTAAACCGCTGCTGCAGTTGATGTTGTAGCTCTAGCTGCTGCTGCTGCTGCTGCTGCTGCTACTGGCTCACTGCTTGGTTGCTGCTGTGCTCGCTGCATTGCTTGATGATGCTGCTATAGTAATTGCTGCATGCTAATGTGATACTGCAGCCACTACAGTGCCTCCTCGAGCTGCTGCTGTTTGCTCGATCCCCCTTCTAGCACACACACACATCCACACACATATGCACATACACATAACTATAAACATAAATATATATATATATATATATATATATATATATATATATATATATATATATATATATATATATATATATATATATATATATATATGCACAACACTCTCACTCACACATACATATAAATACATATCAATATATACATACATAACTACATAACACTAGAGATACAATATCTATCTATACATATATATACATATCAATATATATGCATATATATATATATATATATGTGTGTGTGTGTGTGTGTGTGTGTGTGTGTGTGTGTGTGTGTGTGTGTGCATAGTCAAAATATGACATGCTCAAACCCCCGTGTCGGAAGAAAACTCCTAAATCAACCTGTATCTCCAAATTATCGGGAAACGGCCTACACGTATCCAATTATGGATACAACACTAGCCACATACAATCACACACCTGTCAATTTGGTCTAATTGATCAATTAACAAAGACAAGATATGTCAATCTCGGAATTCTCCCAAAATTGATACAAAATAACACATAACTTTCTCCAAAGGCCTCCTATGAAACTAATTCCAATTTTTATGGGTAGCCATAGCATATGGGGTAGTTTCTAATGATTAAATCATACATTTAGAGTCCAATTAAAGAGGAAAAACTAAATTTTACCTAATGGAAGATGGATTCCCAATAAAACTTCTAAATTGAGTGAAATGAGGCTCCAACTTGTAGATCCTTGCTCCTCCTTGTAAATTATTGCTTCCTCCTTGTAGATCCATTCTTCAATAGCCTCCAATAATTATTTAGGAAGGAATTGGGAATAAATTTGGGTAGAATTTGATGTGAGAATGAAGAAATTTGGAAGAAAAAATTTTAGATCTAGATTTGAAATAAAAATGAGGAGAGAGAAACCCCCCCTATTTTATCAAGGCCTGCCATTTAACCCCCTCCCCAAGCTTCTATGTAAAGTCTAAAATATTCTATGGGCCTCTTATGAAAAAATAATTAAGAAGAAAAGGTTCTAGTCTAATGGGTTTAACTTAATTAATCATCCTCCTAATGTATGGGCTTATAATTGGGTTCAATTCTAACTAGATTTAAATGTTGTCCATGGATCTAATCTAAATTAGTTAGGTCCACTAACACAAGTCCCAAACAATAAACTAACATATAATAATAAATAATAATACAATAAATAATTATACCACATGCATAATATTTAATTAATTATGAAATGACCAAAATACTATTTCCTAGAAAATATGGTAGTGACAAGTCTACCCCCCTTAAAATAATTTTGTCCTCGAAATTCAAAGACGAAACTATCCCAGAAAAATAAAAATGGAACAGAACATAACAGAATCAGGAAAGAACAGAACATACCTCAAGGCACAAACAAATAAGGATAACGCTCTCGCATTTTATCCTATCTCTCCCAGGTAGACTCCCCCGGAGACTGATGCCTCCATGCAATGCGTACCAAGGAAATAGTCTGGTTCCTCAGCACCTTCTCTTTTTGATCCAGAATCTCAACTGGCTCCTCTGGATAGCTAAGAGTGGGGTTCACCTCTATCTCTGAGTGATCCAACACGTGACTAGGATCCGCCATGTACCGTCTCAACTGTGACACATAAAATATGTCGTGTACTCCCTCTAATGCAGGTGGCAAGTCTATTCAATAAGCAACTGCACCGACTGTCACCACCCCATTTTCAGATCCGGGTATTTTTTTTTATTTTTAATTTAGTTAATTGTGGATTATTTATATTTAATTGTATTTATATTTAATTATTGATTGTATTATATTTTTATTGTTTGTTTTAGGACTTTGGCTAGCCTGGACCCATGTCAGACCCTAGTGGACCCATGTCCGACCCAGCCCACACCCTTGTGAGAATTATTTTGGGGCTTAGAATATTTATTTTATTTTTAGGAAGTTAGTTGGAGAGATTTGGAACTAGTTTGAGTGCATTTGGAGCCCCGAAACCCAAAACCGAGTTACGGGAGGGCATTTTGGTCATTTGGACTTAGTGGAACCCTTTATTAGGTTTGTGGCCGACCAAAACAGCCCCATTCCCGTGCATAACAGCAGCCATTTCTCCCCCATTCCTTCTTCTTCACTACTTCTTCTTCCTCTCCACTCTTTCTTCTTATTTCTTCCTCCCAACTTCAAGTAAGCATCATTTTCCTCTTCTTTCTTCTTCTATTCTCCATGGTTGCTAACCCTAACCTTTTATTTTTCCCTAACCTAGGTGGGTAGAGCCTAGATTTGGTGTTGGAGCTTGGATTGGGAGCTTGGAAGCTTGGATTGGAGGATTTGGAGCATTTTGGAGATTTTGGCTTGGGATTCCAACTCCCAAGAGGTAAACCCTAAATTTCCCCTTGTAATTACTCTTTTATAGTGTAATTAATATTTTAGAACCTTCCTAGACCCTTAGGCTACCCGTGGGAGGAAGTTGGAACTAGTTGGGTAGTGTTTGGAGACTTTAACACTAGGTTTTGTGTCAATTTCGGGTGGAATCCGAATTTGGCCCAATTTTGGGTGATGCCCTAGGTTAGATGGACCTAGGTAGACGTTGTCGGGAGTCGTGAGGGTGAGTGCGTGTCTCCGTTTGGGCACGGGAAGCCGTGTCGCGGAGAAACGGGCGTTTCGGGCGAAATTGGGGCTTTTCGTCGTCGCCGATTCTAAGTGCGTGTGCGTTTCCGCCACGGACCTAGAATTGACGCGGGAGCGCATTTTCTAGGATCTAGACATCGTGTAGAGCGCGTGGGTAAATTTTGGGCCGATTCCGAGTTCGTTTGGTGTGCGTTTCAGGAGGTTTTCCGAGCCGCGCACCACGTGTTCGTCGAAATGACCGAACGGCCATTTCGACTTGGTTTCCTCGTTTCGGGCTTGTGCGCGCGTTGGGTTAGTATCGGGGAGTGTGTGCTAGAATTCTCGGGCTATATTTTATATATTTTTAGGTGTTTGGGCGTGTCGGGGTCGTTGGGCGTGCGTTGGTGGGCGTTGTGGGCGTGGTGTGCGTTGTGTTGTGTTTGTTTATATATATGTGTATATATATATATTGTGTGTGTGTTTTTATATATATATTTATATATATGTGTGTGGTTATGTATTTGTGAGCGTGTTAGGGAGTGCTTGTGTGAGTGTGTGAGTGAGTGCTTGTGTGTAGGTGAGTGTGTGTGAGTGTGAGTGAGTGTTTATAGGTATATACATATGAGTTTATATATATATGTATATATATTTGTATATATATGTATGAGTGATTATGTGTGTGTGTGTGTGTTGATTTGTGTTTGAGTGTGTGTGTGTGTGTGTTAGAATGTATATAAGTTAGTGTGTATATATAGCTATAGAGTTATATATATATGTATATATGTATGTATATATATATATATGTATATGGGTATGTGGTCGTGTGTGTGTGTGTGAGATGAGAGGGAGGGGCTGAAACTGAGAACAGCAGAAGTGTGCAGCAGCTTTAGCAGCAAAAAGCAGCAGCAACAGCAGATTTCAGCAGCGGCAGCGCCGCGGCAGCAGCTCGCTCGAGCGGCAGCACGCCGCGGCAGCAGCTCGCTCGAGCGGCAGCATGCCGCGGCAGCAGCAGCATCAGCTGCAGGCGCAGCACGCCGCGGCAGCAGCGACAGCACGCCGCGGCAGCAGTTCGCTCGAGCGCAGCAGCCTGAGGCAGCAGCAGCAGCCTGCGGCAGCACGTGCAGGCGCCGCGGCGCGCACCGCGGCAGCAGATCGCTGCAGCGCAGCAGTGCAGCAGCAGCAGCAGCAGGTTTGAGCAGCAGCAGCAGCAGGTTTGAGCAGCAGCAGCAGCTTGGCATTCGTGGCGGGGAGCGGGGTAGCTTAGTGTGAGAGTTATAGATAGATAGGTATCTATGATTTAATAGATAAATAGGTAGCAAGATAGATATTAGATCAATAGGTAGATGGATAGATAGACGGATTGATAAATAGATTAGATAGATACATAGGTAAAGGGATACCTAGATAGTTAGAGATAAATAGATAGATACTATATAGATATTAGATAGTTAGGTAAATAGTTAGATAGACTATTGATAGATAGACATATAGATAGATAGGTAGTAGAAAGATAAATAGATATATAGTTATATAGCTAGCTAGATAGATAGATTCATAAATAGGTAGATTAATAGATAGGTAATTAGATAGATAGTTAGATAGGTAAATACTAGATATAGATAACTAGTTAGATAGATAACTAGATAGGTAGATGGATAGGTAGAGGGATAGCTAGATATATAGATCTATATGTATAGGTATATACATATAGCTAGGTAGATAGTTTAGATATCTAGATATAGGGATACATATATATTTATGAGGAGGGTAAGGTAAGGTAAGGTAAGTTAAGGTAAGGTAAAGTATGTAGATACCTAGGTATATGCCTATATGTATTAGATATATGTATTTTAGCCTAGATTATAGCTAGACATATATGTTTATGCATAGTTAGCTAGCTAGAGGGGTAGTCGGGTTGAGTTTAGAGAGGTATCTCAATACCTTGAGATACCAAGGTATTTCAATACCTTAAGATAACCAAGGTATTGAGTTTCGAGCGGGGTATTTGAGCATTAGCCTAGGAAATGTATTGGAGTGATTTTTATATGCTTATGTGTATATATTTACGCGTGCTAGCATAGGTTTTAGCGGGTATAGGCGGGGTGTGTAGCCTAGGTTGAGGTATCGGATACCGAGGGTATCCCGGTATCTCAAGGAGGCGAGTTTGTGAGTTTTCTAGCTTAATGACCTCGGTTTGACCTAGAATTTCAGGAGCACCCTAGTTTGACCCAGACTTGACCGTAGTTGACTCGGTTGACCGCCAAAGTCAACTTTTGACCTAGTTTTGACCCAGAGTTGACTTTTGGACCCAGAGTTGACTTTTTGACCCAGATTTTACCGGTTTGACCCGTTTGACCTAGAACGACCCTAGAAGCCTACTTTTAATTATTTTATATCTGTTTAACTCATTAGAACCCTATTTAACCTTGCTTTTCGCATTAGGTCCTTGCGACACCGGTTCGGATCGCCAGTTGCTCAGGACGTCAGGCGAGTACATTCTTTGATAGTTTTCATTATCTGATGATTATTATGATTCAGCTTCTAGTATAGTATCATATGATTATTCTGGCACAACACGGGACACTGACTGGTATTTCTGGATTCATTTACTTGCGACACGTACATTTCATGTTTCTGGCCTCTATTCTGGAATCACTACTGGCATCACTACAGGCATCACTACAGGCATCATTCATGTACAGGCTGGACTCATCTTGATTTGCGTGTCGGGTCTTGGATCCACTTGTATTAGTCGGGGCGGGGAAATACTCGAGTAGACATGTAAACATTCCTATCTGGCATCATCAGGAATCACTCCCTCTGGTCTAATCTGGAATGATAGCAGCCGCGCACCCAGTGCGCGGTGAGCCGTACTTACCCCTAGCCGTTTACATGTCGAAACAAGTATTTCAAAGACACCGAGTTCATTCTTTATAGTCTGGACTCTCATGCATTCTTGTTGGTCTCACTTACATGTTTCTGGACTTGACTCACTACATATTTTTCATGCTGGACTCACTACACGTTCATGTGCACGGACTTGATCTTAGCTTAGATTTTCTGTATCTTGTAGTTATTACTATCTTGCTCTGATATCCATGCATCTTTACCTTTATGCACCAGTGACTTACATATTTTTCTTGTTCATACTTGCTCCATTTTTCTTGCTACTTGCTATAACTGTTTTATAGTTTTTATCATTTAAATGGAACTGCTGTTAGAGATGTACTTGCTCCAGTCCTGACTGGACATATTTTTCAGAGTATCCGGAGGATTGGTGTCCGACGTTTTATGGACCTGAGCCTGTCGATGGTGCAGACAGGGACCCTCTAGTTTAGAGGTGATTTCCGGGTTGGTAGCCGGGATCACTAGGATCTTGTTGTTGTTTTATTAGTTTTTAGTACCGGATTTGTCTCCGGTTTTGGATTGAGACCTTGTTTGTATATTATTTTGGATGATGTATTGTTGTATTATTATTATTTTTGATGTTGTGGTTGTTGTAGTAGTTGTTGTTGGTTAGACTTTATAGTTGTTAGTCTTCTTTGTTATCTATCGTGCTTAGATTCGTGATTGAGTATATTGTGATTATCATTTGATATTGCTCCTCCGTTTGGAGTTGAGATCTTGACAGGTTTATATATATTTTGATTGTGTGGTTGCCCTCCTTTTGGAGAGGTCATGCCCGATTTTTGTGTGAGATTATTATCTAGATAGTTGACCTAGACAGCGTTCTACCGCCGATGCTGCGGCGTAGGCTGGACGTACCCACGACTCATGCCCGATTTTCGGGTGCGGGTCGTGACACGTTTTTGGTGGCGGCCCCATGCAGGTCTCGATTCGCAATTAGTGCGATGTCGTGGTGGTACAACAACTTAGTTGTACTGCTGCGAGCCTGCTATAGGATCTAGGATCTAGGATGAGTGTGTACTCAATCACGACTAGGAACAATTCCAATCTAATTATTCTGAAATTGCTTCTTTTGAAATATTATGTCCTTCCTTGATGATATCGTATCTTGCACCGTATTGACTTCTTTTGATCTGTGTTCAGGATGCCTCCGAAGACACGATCCCATCGTACCGTTCCAGCAGTTGCCTCGGAGAGGTCTGCTACCTCTCGTCCAGCTCGTATTCAGGCAGCTGCTACCGCTCCACTCACCACTCCTGCGATTGAGGGAGCCTCTGTTTCTCTCGGGGATCCTTCTCCACTTATCGATCCGAGGACTACCCCAGTCGTTCCGGTGGTTCCTCCACCACTTCCTGCTCCAGTAGATGCCGCGCAGTTGTTTGCGTTCTTCAGGGAGATGATGGACGCGCAGCACCGTCAGGTGGATGTGATGAGGCTGGGCATTGAGAACGCCCACCAGGTGGCCATGACGGCAGTGGATAGGGTGGCACAGGTTCAGCCACAGGCAGATCAGATTCAGCACCCGAGGCAGGACAGTATCATTGACTTTCAGAGGATGCGGCCCAAGGAGTTCCGTGGTACAGAAGGGATCCTATACGCGGATGACTGGATAGAGCAGATTGAGGGCATCTTCAGGCTGGCGCAGATTCCAGACAGCATGCAGATAGAGGCAGCGGGCAGCCAGATGTTCGACCTCGCTTTGACGTGGTATCGCACAGATACGAGGATTGCGGCGCCAGGGCTTACTTGGGAGGCTTTCAAGAGGCTTTTTAAGGAGAAGTTCTTCCCAGATGTGGCGCTCAGTGCTTTGGAGAGCCAGTTTGAGGCACTCGTCCAGGGGAGCATGACGGTGGATGAGTACGCAGCAGAGTTCTGCCGTCTGGGCAGATTTGTAGATGGCTTGAGTGAGGCAGCCAAGGCGAGGAAGTTTCGCAAGGGTTTGGTTATGGCGGTCAAGTCTTTGACCAGGAGCGATCGCGAGGCGACTTTTGAGCAGATAGTAGGAGATGCTCAGAGAGCAGAGGATGACTTGGAGCTCAAGTCCAAGAGAGGCAGGGATGATTCAGGCAGTGCGAGTGGCAGTGCGGGACCAGCTAAGCGTCCCTATGTGCAGAAGGCAGCACAGCAGGGTCAGGATCAGAGAGTGCCCACTTGTGCCTACTGCAGGAAGGCAGGACACACCTGGGATGTTTGTAGGAGGAGGCTGAAGGTGTGTTTGTTCTGTGGATCCGCTGCTCACCAGATGCGAGATTGCCCTACTGCACCTCCATTGGGTGGAGCACAGGATCAGAGAGTTGGAGCTAGGCCATCTGTGGCACAGCATCATGCCCCGCACCAGCAGAGGGATACACCCCAGCAGGGCAGGGCTTATGCGTTGACGGTCGAGGAGGCCGATGCTACGGATGTCGGGTTAGCAGGTCTGTCTCTTGTTTCTTCTTCCTGTCCTTTCCATTCCTTGTGGTGTGCTTCATTAGTACCTGTTAGACTTTTTGTGCTGTGGTAGATAGTGTAGTGACCCCGATTGAGACTATAATAACACGACCAGTAGGACCCTGATCTTGTATGTTGTTTAGGTAGAATTTCTTGACTGTGATTGTTGGGGGTTTGACCTAGAGGAGTGTGATTGACTTTAAATTTCGAGGACGAAATTTTCTAAGGAGGATAGGCTTGTCACCACCCCATTTTCAGATCCGGGTATTTTTTTTTATTTTTAATTTAGTTAATTGTGGATTATTTATATTTAATTGTATTTATATTTAATTATTGATTGTATTATATTTTTATTGTTTGTTTTAGGACTTTGGCTAGCCTGGACCCATGTCAGACCCTAGTGGACCCATGTCCGACCCAGCCCACACCCTTGTGAGAATTATTTTGGGGCTTAGAATATTTATTTTATTTTTAGGAAGTTAGTTGGAGAGATTTGGAACTAGTTTGAGTGCATTTGGAGCCCCGAAACCCAAAACCGAGTTACGGGAGGGCATTTTGGTTATTTGGACTTAGTGGAACCCTTTATTAGGTTTGTGGCCGACCAAAACAGCCCCATTCCCGTGCATAACAGCAGCCATTTCTCCCCCATTCCTTCTTCTTCACTACTTCTTCTTCCTCTCCACTCTTTCTTCTTATTTCTTCCTCCCAACTTCAAGTAAGCATCATTTTCCTCTTCTTTCTTCTTCTATTCTCCATGGTTGCTAACCCTAACCTTTTATTTTTCCCTAACCTAGGTGGGTAGAGCCTAGATTTGGTGTTGGAGCTTGGATTGGGAGCTTGGAAGCTTGGATTGGAGGATTTGGAGCATTTTGGAGATTTTGGCTTGGGATTCCAACTCCCAAGAGGTAAACCCTAAATTTCCCCTTGTAATTACTCTTTTATAGTGTAATTAATATTTTAGAACCTTCCTAGACCCTTAGGCTACCCGTGGGAGGAAGTTGGAACTAGTTGGGTAGTGTTTGGAGACTTTAACACTAGGTTTTGTGTCAATTTCGGGTGGAATCCGAATTTGGCCCAATTTTGGGTGATGCCCTAGGTTAGATGGACCTAGGTAGACGTTGTCGGGAGTCGTGAGGGTGAGTGCGTGTCTCCGTTTGGGCACGGGAAGCCGTGTCGCGGAGAAACGGGCGTTTCGGGCGAAATTGGGGCTTTTCGTCGTCGCCGATTCTAAGTGCGTGTGCGTTTCCGCCACGGACCTAGAATTGACGCGGGAGCGCATTTTCTAGGATCTAGACATCGTGTAGAGCGCGTGGGTAAATTTTGGGCCGATTCCGAGTTCGTTTGGTGTGCGTTTCAGGAGGTTTTCCGAGCCGCGCACCACGTGTTCGTCGAAATGACCGAACGGCCATTTCGACTTGGTTTCCTCGTTTCGGGCTTGTGCGCGCGTTGGGTTAGTATCGGGGAGTGTGTGCTAGAATTCTCGGGCTATATTTTATATATTTTTAGGTGTTTGGGCGTGTCGGGGTCGTTGGGCGTGCGTTGGTGGGCGTTGTGGGCGTGGTGTGCGTTGTGTTGTGTTTGTTTATATATATGTGTATATATATATATTGTGTGTGTGTTTTTATATATATATTTATATATATGTGTGTGGTTATGTGTTTGTGAGCGTGTTAGGGAGTGCTTGTGTGAGTGTGTGAGTGAGTGCTTGTGTGTAGGTGAGTGTGTGTGAGTGTGAGTGAGTGTTTATAGGTATATACATATGAGTTTATATATATATGTATATATATTTGTATATATATGTATGAGTGATTATGTGTGTGTGTGTGTGTTGATTTGTGTTTGAGTGTGTGTGTGTGTGTGTTAGAATGTATATAAGTTAGTGTGTATATATAGCTATAGAGTTATATATATATGTATATATGTATGTATATATATATATATGTATATGGGTATGTGGTCGTGTGTGTGTGTGTGAGATGAGAGGGAGGGGCTGAAACTGAGAACAGCAGAAGTGTGCAGCAGCTTTAGCAGCAAAAAGCAGCAGCAACAGCAGATTTCAGCAGCGGCAGCGCCGCGGCAGCAGCTCGCTCGAGCGGCAGCACGCCGCGGCAGCAGCTCGCTCGAGCGGCAGCATGCCGCGGCAGCAGCAGCATCAGCTGCAGGCGCAGCACGCCGCGGCAGCAGCGACAGCACGCCGCGGCAGCAGTTCGCTCGAGCGCAGCAGCCTGAGGCAGCAGCAGCAGCCTGCGGCAGCACGTGCAGGCGCCGCGGCGCGCACCGCGGCAGCAGATCGCTGCAGCGCAGCAGTGCAGCAGCAGCAGCAGCAGGTTTGAGCAGCAGCAGCAGCAGGTTTGAGCAGCAGCAGCAGCTTGGCATTCGCGGCGGGGAGCGGGGTAGCTTAGTGTGAGAGTTATAGATAGATAGGTATCTATGATTTAATAGATAAATAGGTAGCAAGATAGATATTAGATCAATAGGTAGATGGATAGATAGACGGATTGATAAATAGATTAGATAGATACATAGGTAAAGGGATACCTAGATAGTTAGAGATAAATAGATAGATACTATATAGATATTAGATAGTTAGGTAAATAGTTAGATAGACTATTGATAGATAGACATATAGATAGATAGGTAGTAGAAAGATAAATAGATATATAGTTATATAGCTAGCTAGATAGATAGATTCATAAATAGGTAGATTAATAGATAGGTAATTAGATAGATAGTTAGATAGGTAAATACTAGATATAGATAACTAGTTAGATAGATAACTAGATAGGTAGATGGATAGGTAGAGGGATAGCTAGATATATAGATCTATATGTATAGGTATATACATATAGCTAGGTAGATAGTTTAGATATCTAGATATAGGGATACATATATATTTATGAGGAGGGTAAGGTAAGGTAAGGTAAGTTAAGGTAAGGTAAAGTATGTAGATACCTAGGTATATGCCTATATGTATTAGATATATGTATTTTAGCCTAGATTATAGCTAGACATATATGTTTATGCATAGTTAGCTAGCTAGAGGGGTAGTCGGGTTGAGTTTAGAGAGGTATCTCAATACCTTGAGATACCAAGGTATTTCAATACCTTAAGATAACCAAGGTATTGAGTTTCGAGCGGGGTATTTGAGCATTAGCCTAGGAAATGTATTGGAGTGATTTTTATATGCTTATGTGTATATATTTACGCGTGCTAGCATAGGTTTTAGCGGGTATAGGCGGGGTGTGTAGCCTAGGTTGAGGTATCGGATACCGAGGGTATCCCGGTATCTCAAGGAGGCGAGTTTGTGAGTTTTCTAGCTTAATGACCTCGGTTTGACCTAGAATTTCAGGAGCACCCTAGTTTGACCCAGACTTGACCGTAGTTGACTCGGTTGACCGCCAAAGTCAACTTTTGACCTAGTTTTGACCCAGAGTTGACTTTTGGACCCAGAGTTGACTTTTTGACCCAGATTTTACCGGTTTGACCCGTTTGACCTAGAACGACCCTAGAAGCCTACTTTTAATTATTTTATATCTGTTTAACTCATTAGAACCCTATTTAACCTTGCTTTTCGCATTAGGTCCTTGCGACACCGGTTCGGATCGCCAGTTGCTCAGGACGTCAGGCGAGTACATTCTCTGATAGTTTTCATTATCTGATGATTATTATGATTCAGCTTCTAGTATAGTATCATATGATTATTCTGGCACAACACGGGACACTGACTGGTATTTCTGGATTCATTTACTTGCGACACGTACATTTCATGTTTCTGGCCTCTATTCTGGAATCACTACTGGCATCACTACAGGCATCACTACAGGCATCATTCATGTACAGGCTGGACTCATCTTGATTTGCGTGTCGGGTCTTGGATCCACTTGTATTAGTCGGGGCGGGGAAATACTCGAGTAGATATGTAAACATTCCTATCTGGCATCATCAGGAATCACTCCCTCTGGTCTAATCTGGAATGATAGCAGCCGCGCACCCAGTGCGCGGTGAGCCGTACTTACCCCTAGCCGTTTACATGTCGAAACAAGTATTTCAAAGACACCGAGTTCATTCTTTATAGTCTGGACTCTCATGCATTCTTGTTGGTCTCACTTACATGTTTCTGGACTTGACTCACTACATATTTTTCATGCTGGACTCACTACACGTTCATGTGCACGGACTTGATCTTAGCTTAGATTTTCTGTATCTTGTAGTTATTACTATCTTGCTCTGATATCCATGCATCTTTACCTTTATGCACCAGTGACTTACATATTTTTCTTGTTCATACTTGCTCCATTTTTCTTGCTACTTGCTATAACTGTTTTATAGTTTTTATCATTTAAATGGAACTGCTGTTAGAGATGTACTTGCTCCAGTCCTGACTGGACATATTTTTCAGAGTATCCGGAGGATTGGTGTCCGACGTTTTATGGACCTGAGCCTATCGATGGTGCAGACAGGGACCCTCTAGTTTAGAGGTGATTTCCGGGTTGGTAGCCGGGATCACTAGGATCTTGTTGTTGTTTTATTAGTTTTTAGTACCGGATTTGTCTCCGGTTTTGGATTGAGACCTTGTTTGTATATTATTTTGGATGATGTATTGTTGTATTATTATTATTTTTGATGTTGTGGTTGTTGTAGTAGTTGTTGTTGGTTAGACTTTATAGTTGTTAGTCTTCTTTGTTATCTATCGTGCTTAGATTCGTGATTGAGTATATTGTGATTATCATTTGATATTGCTCCTCCGTTTGGAGTTGAGATCTTGATAGGTTTATATATATTTTGATTGTGTGGTTGCCCTCCTTTTGGAGAGGTCATGCCCGATTTTTGTGTGAGATTATTATCTAGATAGTTGACCTAGACAGCGTTCTACCGCCGATGCTGCGGCGTAGGCTGGACGTACCCACGACTCATGCCCGATTTTCGGGTGCGGGTCGTGACACCGACCCTCTCAAGAATACTGAAAGGTGCGATAAATCATGAACTAAGCTTTCGTCTCTACCGAAATGAATCGTGCCTCGTGTCGGAGAAATCCTCAGAAACACCAAACCATCAACCTAGAATAAAACATAATCTTAAGAACTTAATCTATAACAAACAAACAACATAAAGCACAAAACAAAAATCTAAAACTATACCTCAAACTCTAAAGGTCTCCGGTGGCTATCGGCCCAATGCCGCTGTCTGTCCTGCGCCACTCAATATCTGTCTCTGATCAGCTTAACCTTCTCCATTGTATCCACAACCATCTCTGGCCCTAGCAAAACTCTCTCTCCAACATCATCTCATGACAAGGAAGTACGACATCTTCGACCGTACAGAGCCTCAAATGGTGACATCTCTATACTAGCCTGGTAGCTGTTATTATAAGCAAATTTACCAAATAGAGATGGTCCTCCCAAGATCCCCCAAATTCTAGTACACATGTGTACAATATATCCTCGAGAGTCTGAATAGTCCTCTCTGACTGCCCATCCATCTGGGGATGATATGCAGTACTGAACTTAAGCTGGGTGCCCAATCTCGCCTGCAAACTCCTCCAAAAATGAGAAGTAAAACTACTGTCCCAATCTGAGACTATGCTGACGAAAACCCCATATATCCTGACAATCTGCCTCACATACATCTCTGCCAACTTCTCCGTAGACAAAACCACCTTAAAAAGCAAAAGTGGCCAACTTGGTCAACCTATCAACGATGCCCAAATTACGTCTTTTCCTCCTAGAGATCATGAAAGTCGGGACACAAAATCCATAATAATGTGCTCCCAGTTCCACTCTGGAAGGGTAATGGCCAAAGTAAACTACCTGGCCTCAGCCTCTCGACTTTCGCCTGCTGGCACACTATGCATATGGATAAAAAATGTGTCACTTCTCTCTTTATGCCATACCACCACACACTCTCTCGCATATCCCGATACATCTTGTTGGCACCTGGATGTATAGAATACTGAGAGCAATGTGCTTTCTTCAATAGCTCCTCACGCAGCTCCCCACTAGGTACACATAATCTAACACCATTCTACAAAGAACTATCCTCAGCAATGGTGAAATCAACCTCCAATCCTGCTCTCACCTAGGCTCTGATGCTCCTCAGAGATACACCTTCATACTAGGCTACCTTGATCCTTTCCATCAACTCTGAGTGTATCTGCAACCCCCATATATGCAAAGCAAAACCAGGAACTATCACCTCAATGCCCAAGCTCTCCAAGTTCTCTAATAAATATTGATCATGCGTCAAAAATATAACTACAGGATACATGCTAAAGGCATCAGCAACTACATTGGCTTTTCCAGGATGATACTACAAAGATAGGTCAAAATCCTTCATCAGTTCCAGCCACTGATGCTGCCTCATGTTCAACTCCTTCTAAATGAAAACGTACTTCAAGCTCTTGTGGTCTGTGAAGAACTCCACACGCTCTTCATACAAATAGTATTTCCATAACTTCAGGACAAAGATGACTGATGCTAACTCCAAATCGTGGGTAGTATAGTTCTTCTCATGAGGACCCAATTGTATGGATGCATAGGCAATCACTTTCCCATTATGCTGAAGAATACAACCCAGACCTTTACCTGATGCATCACTATAAATAGTGAAACCTCCAGACCCTGATGGCAACGTCAAAATAGGAGCAGACGTCAACCTCTTTCAATTCCTCAAAAGCAACCTGGCAAACCTCTGTCCAAATGTAAGCCACCTTATTTTAGAATAGGATTAATTTGGTAATTTGTAATTATTTTTATTATTTATTTAAAGAAATAATTTCTAAAATTTTTTTTAATATATATGACACTTTGCCATGGCTTCGATAATTTGAGAATAGCACGACCTTTTTCCTTCCAACAAAATTTATAATAATAATTTTAATTGAGTCTAATATACATGGAACATAAATGTTACATTTATTTGATCTCCTCCATGCTCCAAAAATAATAAAGAACGTCAAGAATTACGGTTACCGTAAAATTGCCTCCTTTTGACTAGAACTTGACCCAAACCCAACCCAAACACATGTAGGCATATACTACACCCCAAATATTCCCATGTAAATATATATTGTATATATAAATGATATTTAAATTAATTTATATATATCTATATGAGTTCTAACTATAGAAAGTTGTATAGTTGGCAACCTAGTTGGCAAATACCTACCTAACCACTTCCCTAACCAACCCAACAACCAAATCTTATCCAATCCTAACCATAACAACCAACCACACCCTCAAAATTTTGGCCAAAAGCATCCCCCTCTTGGCCAAATCCCTTAGCAATAGTATAAACCTTCTCCTTTATTTAAATCTATTTAAAAAGCCCATATATATATCAACTTATCACCAAACTCTAACCCTAACATCTACTTCCCTCTTTGTGGCCTCCCCTATATCCTCCCTCCTCTCTTACACTACCCTTCAACCTCTCCCTCTCCTTTTCCACTTTTTTTTCACTCCTTCCCAACCTCCACTTCATCCCCCACAAGCTGACAAGTCCTAGAGAAATAGATTAGTCACCATAGAGACCGACTACTTACTGCTGGTTGCATCTGCTATCCACCCCATCACAGCCCTAAAAATCACCTCCAAACTGAATATTTACCTCCTATATGAAGCCCCCAAGCACCCCCTCAAGTTTTATGGAGTTTGGAGTCCGTTTGGTGCTCCGAATGGTCTGTGTCGCGAGAAAGGACCACGTCGTAATCACATACGGGTAAGTCTTCCAACTTAGATTCGTTTTCCTATTTTCTATGAACCAAAGATTGTGTAACTCATGATAATATTAGATGATAATTAGGATTAACTCCATACATGATAAACTCGTATTTCAATGTAGAAACTATTATAAGAAAATTGAACAATCATGACACGGACACGACGCACCAATGGTAGACAAGGTTCAATGAGTATTGTCATGATAAATATATATAAAGTAATTCCAAAAAATTATATGTTATTAATTCAGAATATAAATATTATAATTATATAATTAATCATATTTTATGTCAACGGAAAGATTGGATGCAAAGACTACTTGGCCAAGTTGCAAGAATAGCTAGATAGCGTAGTTGAGATGGTTGCATGAATGATATGATGTAATTATTTATATATATAATTATTATTAAATTTCAAAAAATAAATAATATATTTTCATTTTAAAAATACTTTATTACTCAAGTTGGTAATGTTGCATGTACAAACTAGCATCAAGTTGCCAGAATACCTAGTCGACGCATAACATGACTTTGTGATCCGATTTTTGGAGGGTTTGATCTTAATTCCTAAAACTGAATTTATATGTATTTTAATTATGGAAATAAATTATTTGAAATTTATATTTATGGTATTTGCATGTCAAACCTGAACCCTAAAAATAAGGGCCACTAGCCTATATTTTGGGTGACTTTATGACATCGTTTTGCTAGTAAATAGAGGTTATTTTGGAAGAAATAAATGAGTAAATATTTTTTGAGATTAAATAAGAATATAATATGATATAAAATAATTTTTCATAAATATAAACTATACTAATGGACTAGCTATGTCTCGAATAAGTTTCACACAAAACTAGTCAACCTAAAGTAGCCATAATCTTGAAATATATTATTTTGTCAAATCTAGAAATTAATTGTTAAAATAAATATAAATTATATTTAAATTAAGATTATATTATTTATTATTATTTATGTTTATTTTATTTAATTGGGGACTTAAACTTAAATTTTGGAAGTCCAAAATTAAGAAACTAGGTCCCGATACCATGTAAAAGTAAGCAAAGTTGTTAGAAATAATAACGAGCTTAGTTTTGTATGGCATCAAAGAAATTATAAATTTTAGTTATAATTACAAGAAATCATGTTTGGACCCTTAATTAATTAATTTATTTTTAGGTCAATTGATTTCCGAAGGAGTGGACGCGGGGTCATCTTTACCACCACTGACTGCAGAACCAAGCAAGTGTACCTTGCCAAGATGTTTATAGTTATAAATTATTTATTTGATATTATGTATGCATTAGATATTATAATTGTGTGTCTTGGTTATTGTACTTTTGAGCCTAGGGCCGTTATACGATACTTTGTGTCCGGACAAGATTCGGGTACCGACATCCTCTGCGGGGTCGAGTATCGTAGTTAGAGAGTCATTCTTCCTAACCCATATTTTGTGCATATATTATTTACACATCCAACCGTAGGACACTTGACACGATATTCATATGGCAGAGTCTTTCTCGACTTGATCGTGGTACTTGGTCTCTGGATAGGACTACAGAATGCATGCTATAGTAATACGGATAGTTATACATATTGACTATGACTGGCGTTGATAGTTAGAGGTCATGGTCTTGTGTGTCTTGATTAAGATGTGAGGTTAAATTGGGTGGGGAGAGTCTTCATCGTGCTCTAGGCATATTTTACTATTACTATTTATGTGTATTAGGCTTTAGGTTCCCTATGCGGAATCTAAAGTATTATATTTATATATATCCATCTTTCTCCTGGTTCCCCCACACAGAGCCTTGGGTGTACTATTAGCATACGGAAGTGTCCATTGGGATCTTTCATGAGTACTTTATATATACATCTTTCTCTTGGTTCCCCCCACACGGAGCCTTGAGTGTACTATTAGATTACGGAAGTGTCCATTAGGATCTTTCGTGAGTACCAGCCCGGGGTACGATACCATACTCTCATTTGCATATCACATAGTTGGTCACAGTAGTTTACCCTTGAGTATGTGGCATTATACTATTTTACTTTTGTCATGCTGTTTCTTGTACCTTGTTACGTCCCTCTGAGGACTTGGTCCCTGCCAGTTTTTGCAGCATAGACGGTTACGGAGCCTTTGGAGTTGATGATGGAGTTGCTTGTCTTACAGGAATTGGTACCAGGTACTTATATCATTTCTACCAGAGTTATGGTTATTTAGTCATATTGTTTATTTATCTGCTGATGTATCCTAGTTTTATATACTTATATTTCTTTCTCGAGTCTATTCGAGTTTGTGTGTTACTGGGCGGCCGACTTTAACACATGTAGCTCATTCTTGTGTATTCTGTTCATTGTGAATTAAGACATAGATATTTATATCTACTTGATTATTTAGGTAGTGACCATTATAATACAGCTTATACGTATTCGAGTCGGACCAGAGTCTGGTCGAATGCGTAGCTGGCATGTTACATATTCCTAGTCCTACGTATTTTGGGACTGGGACGTTACATATTTTTGTGGTGGCCCATGCAGGTCAGAGCATATCATTTCGGTTACGTTATTGTGCCGAGCGAGCCTGTAGTTAGGATAAGGTTGTTAGGATCTCAATCCACAATTGCTATTGGAACTTTCTTTGATTTCTAATATCGTCCTTGAACCTCGAAATTATAATCATCCAAACTTTCTTTGAACTCTTATTCTTTGATTCTCGTATTTTCCTAACTCGGAGAGGCGAACACTCGTGCGCGGTGATCTCCCTAGGAGAAATTTTTTGTCAAGACGGAGAAGACATATTTGATAGATTATTTGTAAGTAGATGGTTACCTGAGTAGTGAAGATTATGGTAGATAATTTTTAGATATTAGAGTGAGAATAGATTAAGACATTACCAGTAGGAACCTAAAACAAGATGAACTCTATCAATTGCCTAAATTAGAAGTGATGGGTTACTATTCGATAAATATTTTAGATGTATGCGAGTGATTTTATTTTAAGATATAATATTGTGTTTTGATAAGAGAGTTTTATCTAAGGTAGGTAGGCTTCTCGACTAGCGAATTGGTTTGGAGGTTAATCAATTGATGAAGATGAGAATTATCAATTTTTGGTGCTTTGATGCTTACACTTCTATGTGATTTAAAAAAAGAGGGTATTTTATTTTGAATTGAGAAAAAAAATAATGTGATAAGGAGCTAGAGATTTATTTAATTTAAAAATTTAGGGCGATTATGATGTAATGGATTTAAAATTCTAAATTAAAATATTTTGGATGAATTTAAATATTATGGAGTTTAAATAAGATAAACATTTATTTAAATAAAGGGTTAAGAATTGGATATGACAGCATTGTCGATTTTGTTAAACCATAAGTTTTAAAAATTATGATATGATTGAATTTGTGTTTAAATTTAAAAGAGATTATGTGATAAATTTAAATTTAGATTTTAAGAATTGTGAGGCATTTAAATTTTGTGGGGTTTAAGTTTGAAGATTTTGATAAGATTTGACTTGGAATCTAAATTTGAGAATTTTAGGATATGATGAGGCAGAACGTTGGTGAATCTTAATTTAAAGATTTCATAATTATTTTATTGTTTGAGTATTGTGTGAAAAATAATAATATAAAGAAAAAGATCGAGATAATAGTTTTAAATTCAAATTTTGTGGATGAGAATTTGAATTAAAATTTATTCAAGAAAATATGCAATGGTTGTATTTAAATTAGAGAATTGGATTTAAACTTGAATTATTGAGATTGAGTTATTAAATAAAGTTATGAGGAATTGGATTTAAATTTAAAATTTTAAATGATAGAATTTAAACTTTTAAAACTTTGAGAAGAGTTTGATAAAATAGATTTATATTTTCTTGAGAAAATTTTAGAGGTTAAATAATATTTGGTGAATTTGAGTAAGTTTTACGATAATTGTTGAATTAAAGTTAAGCAGAAATTATGGTGCAGAAATTATGGTTGATTATATAAAGAAAAAAAATAGAGAGGAGTAAAATTTGATGGAACAATTTTTGAAATTCAAAATTTTAGATGAGATTATTTTAAACCTTGTGATTGAATTTAAATTTTAAGAATAAATGGAATTAAATTAGGTTTTGAGATTTGATGAGATAAAAATATAATAAATTAAATATTATAAATTTTGGGGATTTGATTTGATCTTAGAAGGTTGACTAGAATTAGATATGCCATATATGAATTATTTTGTTGGGTAGCTTTATGATTGCTAGGTTTAATGATGTTATAAAGGGTAAAATTGATTAAGTTATCAGTATTATCGTTTCGAGAAAAAAAAATTATAATTTTTTTTTGTGAAATTGAGGAGAAGACTATTTGAGAATTGAATTTTAAAATAGTGAAATGAGACAAAATTTAAGGATAAAATTTAAAGGTATTATATGGTAAGATTGAATTTTAAATTCTGGAAAGACCATGATATGGATTTGATTTCCTTTTAAATTTAAAGGGCTTAAATATAGTAGAGTTTAAATTTTAGAATTTAAATTTGGTGAATAAATTTTTGGAGATTGGATTTAAAATTTTGAGTATTGGGTTATTAAATTTAAATTTTTTAAAAAAATAAGAAGATTAACATCATAGATAGTGGAATACAAGATTTGGATTCAAGATAGTTGAATACAAGATTTGGATTCAAATTATATTTTGAAGGTTGGAATAAAATTCAAGATTAAGAATTTAAGGACTTGGGATCTTATGAATTTAATTTTGAGAATTTTAAAGAAATTTGAATGAGTAGAATAATAATAATTTTTAAAGGTGAGAATTAAGTTTAATTTAAATTTGAGGAGTTTAAATCTTGAAGTAGTTAAATTTTGAAGATTTAATTTTAAAAATTTAATTAAAAGTTTCAGATATAATTCAAGGAATTCAAGGATAATGTTGAGAATTTTGAGTGTTATGAGTTCAATATTATATTAAGATTTGATTTATGGGTTAGGATATACCAATAGAATAACAATATACAGATTGACTTTATCACTTATAGAATTGAGTTTTAAAGACTTAATTTGAATTCAAAATTTGAAGATTTTTTTGAGAGAAATGCTTGATGGAGTAGATTTCGAATTCAAATTTTGATGTTGAGACTTTGAATACTTAAATTTATTCATGAGATATTCATTAGTAGGATTTAAATAAAGAAATTATTTTTAACTTTTAATACTTTTAGGATTGACTCATTAACTAATGTTTGAGGATGACCACTAATTTAAATACAAAAAATTCATATATACGTAATGACAATGAGGACAAGAAAAATTATGGGTATAAGGACAAATCGAATTATTAGAAAATTTTAAGAAATGACTACAATCTAAAATACAAATTTTAAAGGATGAAAATAAATTTTTGGAATTAATTTTTTTAAGTTTGAATATGGAATTAAATTTAAACGATTGAATTATTAAATTTTTGAAGACTGTTATAGATGAGATTTAAAATTTTGAGAAAATAATATTAGATTGTAATTAATAGTTACGACTTGAGAATCTGATTTTTTTTTTAAATTTTTGTTGGATTTTAAAATTTTATAGATAATTTTGAATTTCAAAGATTTACTTTAAAATTTTAAACTATAAGGATGAAGTAAATTTTGAGGAATTTATTAAATAACAAAAGTGATTTGACTACATGATTATATTGCTTGAATTTTTATGGAGAAAAAAATATATGTTATTGAAGATCTTAAATTTCGAGGACGAAACTCTTTTAAGGTGGGTAGATTGTAAGCCCCATCATTTTAGAATAGGGATAATTTGGTAATTTATAATTATTTTTATTATTTTATTTAAATAATTTAATTTCTAAAATTCTTTTTAATATAAATGATACTTTGTCATGGCTTCGATATTTTGAGCAATGCACGACCTTTTTTCTACTAACAAAATTTATAATAATAATTTTAATTGAGTCTAATATAGTTGGAACATGAATGTTGTATTTATTTGATCTCCTCCATGATCCAAAAATATTAAAGAACGTCGAGAATTACGATTACCGTAAAATTGCCTCCTTTTGACTAGAACTTGACCCAAACCCAACCCAAACACATGTAGGCATGTAGTGCACCCCAAATATTCCCATGTAAATATATATTATATATATAAATAATATTTAAATTAATTTATATATATCTATAGGAGTTCTAACTATAGAAAGTTGTATAGGTGACAACCTAGTTGGCAAATAACTACCTAACCACTTCCCTAACCAACCCAACAATCAAATCTTATCCAATCCTAACCATAACAACCAACCCCACCCTCAAAATTTTGGCCAAGAGCAACCCCCCCTTGGCCAAACCCCTTAGAAATAGGATAAACCTCCTCCTTTATTTAAATCTATTTAAAAAGCCCATATTGTCACTACCACATTTTAGGAAAAAGGGTATTTTAGTAATTTTCTATTTAAATAAATATTGTGCATGGTAAATAATTTTTGTTGTATTATTTAATTATTGTTGGATGTTATTTAATTATTTTGGACTTATTTTAGTGGACCCAACTAGTTTAGTTTGGACCCATGGACCAACATGAATTAAATAGTTAGACTTGGCCCATTTAGAAAGCCCATGGTTAAGGAGATGGATTAAATTAATTAAGTGATTAGACTAGAAGCTTCCTTCCTTAATTATTTCTTCATGAGAGTCCCCAAGGGGTACATTGGACATTTTACAATTGCTTAGGAGAGGGGCAAGGCCGGCCTATTAAAAGAGGGGGGAAATTTCTCTCTCCTCTCATTCTCATTCCAAATCTAGATCTAGAATTTCCCACTCCCAAATTCCCTCCATTCCCATTCCAATTCCCCACCAAATTCATCCCAAATCTTCCCAATTCACTATTAGAAAGTTGAGAAGTAAGGATCTAGAAGGAGGAAGCAAGGATCTACAAAGAGGAGCAAGGATCTACAATTTGGAAGCAAGTTCATCTCAATTGGAGGTTTCATTGGGAATCCATCTCCCAATAGGTATAATTCAGATTTTTCCATTTAAATAGCTTCTAAATCTGAGATTTAATTATGTAAAATCAACCTATATGTATGTAGTACCCATAGGACTTTGTTTTGTGTTCATAGGAGACCCATGGAGAAAGTTATGGTACTTTTTGTGTCAATTTTGTTGGAATTCTGAATTTACATTTTGTTGTGTGTGTCAATTGATCCTATAGATCAATTGGACATGAGCTTATGTGTTTGGGGCTAGTGTCGTGTCCATATTTGGGTACTTGTGGTTCGTATCCCAACTATTTGGTGATACGTGTCATTTGGGGGGTTTTCTCCGACACGGGGCTTTGAACATGTCGTATTTTGACACGGACACATAGATCTACTTTTGACACTTTGATTTGTTCATAAATATTATTTGTGATTTGTTTGTGTCCTTCGGGGTGCAATTGGTTGTGTGTTGGACTCGTGTCGCATGCGTATCCTAGATCTAGTGGGATACGGTGAGATACTCTCCAATTGTGTGTATTTTTGCATAGATCTAATAAATTGTGGTTTAATTCTTCAATTTATAATTAGTAAATATATATGGATATTATATATTTATTTTGTGTATTTATTATGTAATTATTATAGCATAGATCTATATTTTTGTGTGTGCTAATATGGTGTACAATATAATATGTAGCTTCTTGCATGCAATTATATATGTTACTACTTGTTAATAATATAAAGTATACATAAAATGTTTTATAAAAATATATTTATGTGTAATTATATTATTTATAATTATTATATAATTATTTGGATATTAATGAATGTATTTTATGTGTGCTTCTAGCCATGTAAAATATGAACATTAATATGTGCATGTGTTGTAACTATTGGTATTTAATTATAAGTTTATATGTGCATATATATATAAGTATATAATTATTTATTTATATATATGTATTATGATTATTATTGCATATATATATTTATATATATATATATATATATATATATATATTTATATTTTTATTTGTTTTGGTGACAGTGGGTTTGTGACAGTGAAACTGTCATTATTTGGTCTGAACAGCAGCCGCTGTACAGTGGTCAGCATTAATGACAGATCTGTCATTAATGTTGCGGCAGTTTTGAGCGACAACCTTTCAGCGACGTTTTTTGTGACAGTTTGAAACTGTCAGCAAACTGTGACAGCAGCGGTTTTGTATATGGAGTTTCTGCGACGAATTTTCAGTGACAGTCAAGACTGTCACTATTAAACCTGTTTTATTTTATCTTGTTTTGTTCACTGTTTTCAGTGACGCTTTGACAGTTTTAAATTATATTTTATATATTATTATTGTATATATATATGTGTGTATATATATGTGTTTTGTGAGGTATAATATTTGTAATAATATATTATGTTATTTGTATACATATTGGTTTGTATATATATTATTTTAGGGTATATATTGTTTGTATTAGTAGTATACTTTGTGTGAGTATGATTTGGGATCTAATTTTTATTCCTAAATTATTGTATTTTATTTCTATATTATTTATATAGATTTCTTGTGAGGTTGACCTTGGTTTGACCATGTTTGACTTTAGTTGACTTTAGAGTTGACCATAGTTGACTTTTGACTTAGAATTTATTTATTGACCTAGAAGTTGACTAGTTTGACTTGTTCTCTTTTCGGGACCTTGTATTAATGTGGTATTCCATATCTAGGTCTTCGAGGCACCGAGTCAGACATCTGTGAGACTTTTTCATTGGATTTCAGGCGAGTACATTCTCTGATAGTTTCTCATTTATGATATCCTCTATGTTCGTTGTATCTAGTGTAGATTTACATGTTTCTCTCGACACTATGGTTACACGGATTGGTATATTCGGATCTCGTCATGAGATGTTATTCCTTGGTATATGGTGTATATGGTGCAAGTATTGTTTCATTGGTTATCTTGTACATGTACAGACACCGATTCTCGGGGAGACTAGCTATCTTCTTGGAGAATCTAGTGCTATAGCATACCGTGGTTGGATCTATTATACCAGTCGGGGGTGGGGAGTATTAGTATAGATATGTGATCAAATTCCTATTGAATAAAGTCTTGTTTCGTGAATAGTGTTGATCATACACAGCACGTATGATTAGCCAGGCCGCATTGCATCTTGCCCAAGCCGATCACATGTTAAGCTGTACTCACACACTTAGTCATTAGTATTATTGTTTCATCAGCATATTGTTCATTATTGTATTTCTTTCCAGTATTTCCTTATTGTCTATACATTCTTGTATCTATTTATGCATCTTGTTTATCCACAGCTATTTACTGTTACATAGTTTTTATTATTAATTGAGAACTGCTGTTAGGGTTGTACTCTGCTCCTTTCCTGATTGGATATATTTTTCCAGATGACACTGAGGAGTACCCTACCTATTATGGACCCCAGGATGTTGTGGGTCTAGATTCTGAGACCCTGGCTCAAGAGGGACTTATCCCAACTGAGACAGTTGACCTGGAGTTGTAGCTTTGTAGTGTTGTAGTATTCTTTTATACTGGATTTGTCTCCAGCTTATTTTGTTACTTCTTCTGACTCATTGATGTATTATTTTAGACTCATGAGTTGTATTGTGACTATTCTGTTCTTATCTGATTCGTGTTCATTATATCTTAGTGCTGTGATTGAGTACACTATCTTTTGGTGGTTCATTATATTAGATAGACTTTCTAGACAGCGTTCTACCGCCGATTCTGCGGCGTAGGCTGGGCGTTGTTTCCGACTAGTACCCTTACCCCGGGTGCGGGTCGTGACACGTTTTTGGTGGTGGCCCATGCAGGTCTAGCTTCACAAGTATGTGATGTCGTGGTAGTGCGACAACTTAGTTGTACTACTGCGAGCCTGTGATAGGATATAGGATATAGGCTGAGATACTCAATCACATCTAGAAAAATTCTTTTGATTCAACTATTCTCCTTTGATATTGATACTTGATCCCTTAAACTTGTCCTTTCCTTGATGTCTTACATCTTGTGCCATATTGATTCTCATTCCATTTTTTTATAAGACATACTCGGAGATACTTGCGGAGGCATGCAAGGTTGAGCGGGATCTGGGTTTGAAGACCAAGAGAGACCGTGATTCTTTTCTGGGGGCCAACGGCAGTGCAGTATCTGCCAAACGTCCTCATTTCCAGTCCAAACCTTTCCAGCAGCCACAGCAGAACCAGACTCCAGCTAGAGCGCCTTTTCACCAGGCACCTCAGCAGCAGAGACATTTACAACAAGCTCCATGCAACTACTGCAAGAAGCCCGGCCACATCTGGGAGGTCTGCAGGAAGAGGCTAGGAGTTTGTTTGTATTGTGGTACTGAAGGGCATCAATTGAAGGAGTGTCCTCGTCGTGCAGTTCAGGGAGCAGCTCCAGTTCCGAGGGCACCGATGAGACCACCTGCAGCACAACCGAGGGGACCGCTTCCGACACAGCAGCAACGTTTTGTCCAGCATCAGCAGCAGGGAGGTGCTCGGCAGGGACGAGCGTTTGCTATGACCGTCGAAGAGGAGGAACCCACAGGAGATGTCATCGCAGGTTCTATTCTTCTTGATTCCATTCCAGCTTTAGCTTTGTTTGATAGTGGTGCTTCCCATAGTTTTGTATCTGTTTCTTTTGCTCTAAAGCATGGTTTGGTAGCTGAGTCTTTGCTTAGGACTTGCAAGATCATGACCGGGGGAGGCATTATCCTGGTTAATGATATTTGCAAGGATCGGAGAGTTACTCTGGGAGGCCGGGAGTTGAGTGCGTGTCTACTTGTAATGCCACTTCCGAGCTACGACATTGTACTCGGGATGGATTGGTTGAGTAGGCACCGTGCTAGCATAGATTGTAGAGGAGGTAGAGTTTTGTTTGGTCCGCCAGGAGAGCCAGAGTTCGAGTTTACTAGAGGAGCTGCAGAGCAGGGAGAAGGCATTATTTGTGGAGCTATGGTGGAAGACAAGGAGTTGCCGCATCCGTTGATAGCAGAATTCTTGGATGTGTTTCCTGAGGAATTGTCAGGATTGCCGCCAGATCGAGATGTTGAATTTTCTATAGACTTGGTGCCCAGTGCAGAACCAATTTTACAGCATGTCTATAGAGTAAACAACAGCGAGCTGGTCGAGTTGAAGAAGCAGGTGGACGAATTACAGGATAAGGGGTTTATCAGATCGAGTTCTTCACCATGGGGAGCCTCGATATTGTTTGTACCGAAGAAGGATGGATCGGTGCGTATGTGCATTGATTACAGGGCTTTGAATAATCTCATTATCAAGAATAAGTATCCTTTGCCACGGATTGATGATCTGTTTGATCAGTTGAGTGGTGCGAAGGTATTTTCTAAGATAGATTTGAGATCAGGCTACCATCAGGTGAAGGTGAAGCCGGAGGACATACCGAAGACTGCTTTTAGAACTCGGTATGGTCAGTACGAGTTTATGGTGATGTTGTTTGGTTTGACTAATGCACCGGCGGTATTTATGAACTTGATGAACAAGGTGTTCCACCAGTACCTTGACAAGTTCGTGGTGGTGTTCATCGACGACATACTCATATACTCGAGGACACCGGAGGAGCATGAGGAACATTTGAGGATTGTGTTGGATGTGCTGAGGAAGGAGAATTTGTATGGAAAGTTGTCCAAATGTGAGTTTTTCTTGGACAAGGTAAAATTCTTGGGGTATGCTGTGACTGGTGATGGTATTTCAGTGGATCCGAAGAAGATTTTAGTAGTGGAATCTTGGAAGACTCCAAGTTCGGTAGCAGAGATCAGAAGTTTCTTGGGATTGGCAGGCTATTACAGGAAGTTTGTGCAAGGTTTTTTCGAGGATTGCCGAGCCGATGACCAGACTCACAAGGAAGGATGTGGAGTTTGTTTGGACGGAAGATTGCCAGGCTGCTTTTGAGGAGTTGAAGAAGAGGTTGACGTCTGCTCCTATTTTGACATTGCCATCAGGGTCCGGAGGTTTCACTATTTATAGTGATGCATCGGAGAAGGGTTTAGGTTGTGTTCTTCAGCAGCATGGGAAAGTGATTGCCTATGCATCCAGGCAATTGCGTCCTCATGAAAAGAACTATCCTACCCATGATTTGGAGTTGGCAGCTGTCATATTTGCCCTGAAGTTGTGGAAATATTATTTGTACGGAGAGCGTGTGGAGATCTTCACAGACCATAAAAGCTTGAAGTACGTTTTCACGCAGAAGGAGTTGAACATGAGGCAGCGTCGGTGGTTGGAACTGATGAAGGATTTTGATATCTCTTTGCAATATCATCCTGGGAAGGCCAATGTAGTTGCCGATGCTTTGAGCAGGTATCCGGTAGCTATGTTCTTGACGCAAGATCGATATTTGTTGGAAGACTTAGAGAGCTTGGGCATTGAGGTGATTGTTTCTGGTGGTGCTATGCAGATGTGGGGATTGCAGATACACTCAGATTTGATGGACAGGATCAAGGCAGCACAGTATGATGATGTATCCTTGAGGAGTATCAGAGCTCAAGTGAGAGCAGGATTGGAGGATGATTTTACTATTGCAGAGGATGGATCTTTGAGGCATGGAGTTAGATTGTGTGTGCCTAGGGGGAGTTGCGAGAAGAGGTGTTGCAGAAAGCGCATCGCTCTCAGTATTCCATACATCCAGGTGCTAATAAGATGTATCGGGATATACGAGAGAGTGTGTGGTGGTATGGCATGAAGAGGGAAGTGGCACAGTTTGTATCCAGATGCTTAGTGTGCCAGCAGGTGAAAGCCGAGAGGCAGAGGCCAGGAGGTTTACTTCAGTCATTACCCATTCCAGAGTGGAAGTGGGAACACATTACTATGGATTTTGTGTCCGGACTACCACGATCTCCAGGAGGGAAAGACGCGATTTGGGTCATTGTTGATAGATTGACCAAGTCGGCCCACTTTTTGCCTTTCAAGGTGGGTTTGTCTACGGAGAAGCTGGCAGAGATGTATGTGAGGCAGATCGTTAGGATACATGGAGTTCCCGTCAGCATAGTCTCAGATCGGGATAGTCGTTTCACTTCTCATTTCTGGAGGAGTTTGCAGGAGAGTTTGGGCACTCAGCTCAAATTCAGTACTGCATATCATCCCCAGACAGATGGGCAGTCAGAGAGGACTATTTAGACTCTCGAGGATATGTTGTGCACTTGTGTACTAGATTTCGGGGGTTCTTGGGAGGACCATCTCTATTTGGTAGAGTTTGCTTACAACAACAGTTACCAGGCCAGTATAGAGATGTCACCTTTTGAAGCTCTATATGGTCGGAGGTGTCGTACTCCTTTGTCTTGGGACGATATTGGAGAGAGAGTTTTGCTTGGGCCAGAGATGGTTGTGGAGGCAGCAGAGAAGGTTTATTTGATCAGAGACAGACTTCGAGTGGCGCAGAACAGACAACGGCATTGGGCCGATAGCCATCGGAGACCCTTGGAGTTTGAGGTATAGTTTAGATTTTATTTTTGTGTGCTTGTTCTTGGTTGTTTGTTATAGATAAGTTATTAAGATGGTATTTTGTTCTAGGTGGGTGGTTTGGTGTTTCTGAGGATTTCTCCGACACGAGGCACGATTCGCTTCGGTGGAGGCGAAAAGCTTAGTCCGCGATTCATTGGACCTTTCACTATCCTAGAGAGGGTCGGTGCAGTTGCTTATAGACTAGACTTGCCACCTACATTGGAGGGAGTGCACAACATGTTTCATGTGTCGCAGTTGAGACGATACGTGGCAGATCCTAGTCATGTATTGGATCACTCAGAGATAGTGGTGGGCCCTACTCTTAGCTATCCAGAGCAGCCAGTTGAGATTCTGGATCGGAGAGAGAAGGTGCTGAGGAACCAGACTATTCCTTTGGTGGGCGTCGCATGGAGGCATCACTCTCCGGGGGAGTCTACCTGGGAGAGAGAGGATGACATGCGAGAGCGTTATCCATATTTGTTTGTACCTTGAGGTATGTTATTTCTAGTTATGTTCTGTTCATTGTTACGCTCTGTTCATTAGTTAGTTATGATTCTTTAGTTCTGTTCTGTGTTTTTCTGGGGGTAGTTTTCGTCTTTGAATTTCGAGGACAAAATTATTTTAAGGAGAGTAGACTTGTCACTACCATATTTTAGGAAAAAGGGTATTTTACTAATTTCCTATTTAAATAAATATTGTGCATGGTAAATAATTTTTGTTGTATTATTTAATTATTGTTGGATGTTATTTAATTATTTTGGACTTATTTTAGTGGACCCAACTATTTAGTTTGGACCCATGGACCAACATGAATTAAATAGTTAGACTTGGCCCATTTAGAAAGCCCATGGTTAAGGAGATGGATTAAATTAATTAAGTGATTAGACTAGAAGCTTCCTTCCTTAATTATTTCTTCATGAGAGGCCCCAAGGGGTACATTGAATATTTTATAATTGCTTGGGAGAGGGGCAAGGCCGGCCTATTAAAAGAGGGGGGAAATTTCTCTCTCCTCTCATTCTCATTCCAAATCTAGATCTAGAATTTCTCACTCCCAAATTCCCTCCATTTCCATTCCAATTCTCCACCAAATTCATCCCAAATCTTCCCAATTCACTATTAGAAAGTTGAGAAGCAAGGATCTAGAAGGAGGAAGCAAGGATCTACAAAGAGGAGCAAGGATCTACAATTTGGAAGCAAGTTCATCTCAATTGGAGGTTTCATTGGGAATCCATCTCCCAATAGGTATAATTCAGATTTTCCCATTTAAATAGCTTCTAAATCTGAGATTTAATCATATAAAATCAACCTATATGTATGTAGTACCCATAGGACTTTGTTTTGTGTTCATAGGAGACCCATGGAGAAAGTTATGGTGCTTTTTGTGTCAATTTTGTTGGAATTCCGAATTTACATTTTGTTGTGTGTGTCAATTAATTCTATAGATCAATTGGACATGAGCTTATGTGTTTGGGGCTAGTGTCGTGTCCATATTTGGGTACTTGTGGTTCGTATCCCAACTATTTGGTGATACGTGTCATTTGGGGGGTTTTCTTCGACACGGGACTTTGAACATGTCGTATTTTGACACGGACACATAGATCTATTTTTGACACTTTGATTTGTTCATAAATATTATTTGTGATTTATTTGTGTCCTTCGGGGTGCAATTGGTTGTGTGTTGGACTCGTGTCGCATGCGTATCCTAGATCTAGTGGGATACGGTGAGATACTCTCCAATTGTGTGTATTTTTGCATAGATCTAATAAATTGTGGTTTAATTCTTCAATTTATAATTAGTAAATATATATGGATATTATATATTTATTTTGTGTATTTATTATGTAATTATTATAGCATAGATCTATATTTTTGTGTGTGCTAATATGGTATACAATATAATATGTAGCTTCTTGCATGCAATTATATATGTTACTACTTGTTAATAATATAAAGTATACATAAAATGTTTTATAAAAATATATTTATGTGTTTGATTGTGTAATTATATTATTTATAATTATTATATAATTATTTGGATATTAATGAATGTATTTTATGTGTGCTTCTAGCCATGTAAAATATGAACATTAATATGTGCATGTGTTGTAACTATTGGTATTTAATTATAAGTTTATATGTGCATATATATATAAGTATATAATTATTTATTTATATATATGTATTGTGATTATTATTGCATATATATATTTATATATATATATATATTTTTATATTTTTATTTGTTTTGGTGACAGTGGGTTTGTGACAGTGAAACTGTCATTATTTGGTCTGAACAGCAGCCGCTGTACAGTGGTCAGCATTAATGACAGATCTGTCATTAATGTTGCGGCAGTTTTGAGCGGCAACCTTTCAGCGACATTTTTTTGTGACAGTTTGAAACTGTCAGCAAACTGTGACAGCAGCGGTTTTGTATATGGAGTTTCTGCGACGAATTTTCAGTGACAGTCAAGACTATCACTATTAAACCTGTTTTATTTTATCTTATTTTGTTCACTGTTTTCAGTGACGCTTTGACAGTTTTAAATTATATTTTATATATTATTATTGTATATATATATATGTGTGTATATATATGTGTTTTGTGAGGTATAATATTTGTAATAATATATTATGTTATTTGTATACATATTGGTTTGTATATATATTATTTTAGGGTATATATTGTTTGTATTAGTAGTATACTTTGTGTGAGTATAATTTGGGATCTAATTTTTATTCCTAAATTGTTGTATTTTATTTCTATATTATTTATATAGATTTCTTGTGAGGTTGACCTTGGTTTGACCATGTTTGACTTTAGTTGACTTTAGAGTTGACCATAGTTGACTTTTGACTTAGAATTTATTTATTGACCTAGAAGTTGACTAGTTTGACTTGTTCTCTTTCCGGGACCTTGTATTAATGTGGTATTCCATATCTAGGTCTTCGAGGCACCGAGTCAGACATCTGTGAGACTTTTTCATTGGATTTCTGGCGAGTACATTCTCTGTTAGTTTTTCATTTATGATATCCTCTATGTTCGTTGTATCTAGTGTAGATTTACATGTTTCTCTCGACACTATGGTTACACGGATTGGTATATCCGGATCTCGTCATGAGATGTTATTCCTTGGTATATGGTGTATATGGTGCAAGTATTGTTTCATTGGTTATCTTGTACATGTACAGACACCGATTCTCGGGGAGACTAGCTATCTTCTTGGGGAATCTAGTGCCATAGCATACCGTGGTTGGATCTATTATACCAGTCGGGGGTGGAGAGTATTAGTATAGATATGTGATCAAATCCCTATTGAATAAAGTCTTATTTCCTGAATAGTGTTGATCATACACAGCACGTATGATTAGCCAGGCCGCATTGCATCTTGCCCAAGCCGATCACATGTTAAGCTGTACTCACACACTTAGTCATTAGTATTATTGTTTCATCAGCATATTGTTCATTATTGTATTTCTTTCCAGTATTTTCTTATTGTCTATACATTCTTGTATCTATTTATGCATCTTGTTTATCCACAGCTATTTACTGTTACATAGTTTTTATCATTAATTGAGAACTGCTGTTAGGGTTGTACTCTGCTCCTTTCCTGAATGGATATATTTTTCCAGATGACACTGAGGAGTACCCTACCTATTATGGACCCCAGGATGTTGTGGGTCTAGATTCTGAGACCCTGGCTCAAGAGGGACTTATCCCAACTGAGACAGTTGACCTGGAGTTGTAGCTTTGTAGTGTTGTAGTATTCTTTTGTACTGGATTTGTCTCCAGCTTATTTTGTTACTTCTTCTGACTCATTGATGTATTATTTTAGACTCATGAGTTATATTGTGACTATTCTGTTCTTATCTGATTCTTGTTCATTCTATCTTAGTGCTGTGATTGAGTACACTATCTTTTGGTGGTTCATTATATTAGATAGACTTTCTAGACAGCGTTCTACCGCCGATTCTGCGACGTAGGCTGGGCGTTGTTTCCGACTAGTACCCTTACCCCGGGTGCGGGTCGTGACACATATATATATCAACTTATTACCAAACTCTAACCCTAACATCTACTTCCCTCTTTGTGGCCTCCCCTATATCCTCCCTCCTCTCTTATATGACCCATTCAGCCTCTCCCTTTCCTTCTCTACTTCCTTTTCACTCCTTCCTAGCCTCCACTTCATCCCCCACAAGCTGACAAGTCCTAGAGCAAGAGATTAGTCACCGTAGAGACCGACTACTTGATGCTGGTTGCAGCTGCTATCCACTCCATCACAGCCCTAAAAACTACCTCCAAACTGAATATTTACATCCTATATGAATCCCCAAGTACCCCCTCTAGTTTCGTGGAGTTTGGAGTCCGTTTGGTGCTCTGAATGGCCCGTGTCGCGAGAAAGGACCACGTCGTAATCACATACGGGTAAGTCTTCCAACTTAGATTCTTTTTCCTATTCTCCATGAACCAAAGATTGTGTAACTCATGATAATATTAGATGATAAGTAGGATTAACTCCATATATGATAAACCTATATTTTTATGTAGAAACTATTACAAGAAAATCGAACAATCATGACACAGACACGACGCACTGATGGTAGACAAAGTTCAATGAGTATTGTCATGATAAATATATATAAAATAATTCCAAAAAATTATATGTTATTAATTCAGAATATAAATATTATAATTATATAATTAATCATATTTTATGTCGACAGAAAGATTGGATGCAAAGACTACTTGGCCAAGTTGCAAGAATAGCTGGATAACGTAATTGAGATGGTTGCATGAATGATATGATGTAATTATTTATATATATAATTATTATTAAATTCCAGAAAATTAAATAATATAATTTCATATTAAAAATACTTTATTACTCAAGTTGGTAATGTTGCATGTACAAACTAGCATCAAGTTGCCAGAATACCTAGTCGACGCATAACATGACTTGTGATACGATTCTTGGAGGGTTTGATCTTAATTCCTAAAACAGAATTTACGTGTTTTAATTCGGGAAATAAATTATTTTAAATTTATATTTATGGTATTTGCATGTCAAACCTGAACCCTAAAAATAAGGGCCACTAGCCTATATTTTGGGTGAGTTTATGACATTGTTTTGCTAGTAAATAGAGGTTATTTTGGAAAAAATAAATGGGTAAATATTTTTTAAGATTAAATAAAAATATAAAATGATATAAAATAATTTTTATAAATGTAAATTATACAAATGGACTAGCAATGTCTCGAATAAGTTTCAGACAAAACTAGTCAACCTAAAGTAGCCATAATCTTAAAATATATTATTTTGTCAAATCTAAAAATTAATTATTAAAATGAATATAAATTATATTTAATTAAATATTATATTATTTATTATTATTTATATTCATGTCATTTAATTGGGGACTTAAACTTAAATTTTGGAAGTCAAAAATCAAGAAACTAGGTCCCGATACCATGTAAAAGTAAGCAAAGTTGTTAGAAATAATAACGAGCTTAGTTTTGCATGGCATCAAAGAAATTATAGAATTTAGTTATAATTACAAGAAATCATGTTTGGACCCTTAAGTAATTAATTTATTTTTAGGTCAATTAATTTTCGAAGGAGTGGACGCGGGATCATCTTTACCACCACTGACTGCAGAACCAGGCAAGTGTACCTTGCCAAGATATTTACAGTTATACATTATTTATTTGATATTATATATGCATTAGATATTATAATTGTGTAGCTTGGTTATTGTACTTGTGAGCCTAGGGCCGTTATACGATACTTTGTGTTCAGACAAGATTCGGGTACCGACATCCTCTGCGGAGTCGAGTATCGTAGTTAGAGAGTCATTCTTCTGAACCCATATTTTGTGCATATATTATTTACACATCCGACCGTAGGTCACTTGACACGATATTCATGTGGCAGTCTTTCTTGACTTGATCGTGGTACTTGATCTCTGGATAGGACTACAGGATGCATGCTATAGTGATACGGATTGTTATACATATTGATTATGACTGGCGTTGATAGTTAAAGGTCATGGTCTTGCGTGTCTTGATTGAGACATGAGGTTACATTGGGTGGGGAGAGTCTTCATCGTGCTCTGGGCGTATTTTATAATTACTATTTATGTGTATTAGGCTTTAGGTCAGAATCTAAAGTATTATATTTATATATATCCATCTTCCTCCTGGTTCCCCCACACGGAGCCTTGGGTGTACTATTAGCATATAGAAGTGTCCATTGGGATCTTTCGTGAGTACTTTATATATATATGTTCCTCCTAGTTCCCCCCATATGGAGCCTTTAGTGTACTATTAGATTATGGAAGTGTCCATTGGGATCTTTCGTGAGTACCAGCCTGGGGTACGATACCATACTCTCATTTGCATATCACATAGTTGGTCACAGTAGTTTACCCTTGAGTATGTGGCATTATACTGTTTTACTTTTGTCATGCTGTTTCTTGTACCTTGTTACGTCCCTCTGAGGACTTGGTCCCTGCCAGTTTTTGCAGCATAGACGGTTACGGAGCCTTTGGAGTTGATAATGGAGTTGCTTGTCTTGCAGAAATTGGTACCAGGTACTTATATCATTTCTACCAGAGTTATGATTATTTAGTCATATTATTTATTTATCTGCTGATGTATCCTAGTTTTATATACTTATATTTCTTTCTCGAGTCTATTCGAGTTTGTGTGTTACTGGGCGGCCGACTTTAGCATATGTAGCTCATTCTTGTGTATTCTGTTCATTATAAATTAAGGCATAGATATTTATATCTACTTGATTATTTAGGTAGTGACCATTATAATACAGCTTATACGTATTTGAGTCGGACTAGAGTCTGGTCGAATGCGTAGCTGGCATGTTACATATTCCTAGTCCTACGTATTTTGGGACTGGGACGTTACATATTTTTGTGGTGGCCCATGCAGGTCAGAGCATATCATTTCGGTTACGTTATTGTGCCGAGCGAGCCTGCAGTTAGGATAAGGTTGTTAGGATCTCAATCCACAATTGCTATTGGAACTTTCTTTGATTTCTAATATCGTCCTTGAACCTCAAAATTATAATCATCCATACTTTCTTTGAACTCTTATTCTTTGATTCTCGTATTTTCCTAACTCGGAGAGGCGAACACTCGTGCGCGGTGATCTCCCTAGGAGAAATATTTTGTCAAGACGGAGAAGACATATTTGATAGATTATTTGTAAGTAGATGGTTACCTGAGTAGTGAAGATTATGGTAGATAATTTTTAGATATTAGAGTGAGAATAGATTAAGACATTACCAGTAGGAACCTAAAACAAGATGAACTCTATCAATTGCCTAAATTAGAAGTGATGGGTTACTATTCGATAAATATTTTAGATGTATGCGAGTGATTTTATTTTAAGATATAATATTGTGTTTTGATAAGAGAGTTTTATCTAAGGTAGGTAGGCTTCTCGACTAGCGAATTGGTTTGGAGGTTAATCAATTGATGAAGATGAGAATTATCAATTTTTGGTGCTTTGATGCTTACTCTTCTATGTGATTTAAAAAAAGGGGGTATTTTATTTTGAATTGAGAAAAAAAATAATGTGATAAGGAGATAGAGATTTATTTAATTTAAAAATTTAAGGCGATTATGATGTAATGGATTTAAAATTTTAAATTAAAATATTTTGGATGAATTTAAATATTATGGAGTTTAAATAGGATAAATATTTATTTAAATAAAGGGTTGAGAATTTGATATGACAGCATTGTCGATTTTGTTAAACCATAAGTTTTAAAAATTATGATATGATTGAATTTGTGTTTAAATTAAAAGAGATTATGTGATAAATTTAAATTTAGATTTTAAGAATTGTGAGGCATTTAAATTTTGTGGGGTTTAAGTTTGAAGATTTTGATAAGATTTGACTTGGAATCTAAATTTGAGAATTTTAGGATATGATGAGGCAGAACGTTGGTGAATCTCAATTTGAAGATTTTATAATTATTTTATTGTTTGAGTATTGTATGAAAAATAATAATATAAAGAAAAAGATCGAGATAATAGTTTTAAATTCAAATTTTGTGGATGAGAATTTGAATTAAAATTTATTCAAGAAAATATACAATGGTTGTATTTAAATTAGAGAATTGGATTTAAACTTGAATTATTGAGATTGAGTTATTAAATGAAGTTATGAGGAATTGGATTTAAATTTAAAATTTTAAATGATAGAATTTAAACTTTTAAAACTTTGAGAAGAGTTTGATAAAATAGATTTATATTTTCTTGAGAAAATTTTAGAGGTTAAATAATATTTGGTAAATTTGAGTAAGTTTTACGATAATTGTTGAATTAAAGTTAAGCAGAAATTATGGTTGATAATATAAAGAAAAAAAATAGAGAGGAGTAAAATTTGATGGAACAATTTTTGAAATTCAAAATTTTAGATGAGATTATTTTAAACCTTGGGATTGGATTTAAATTTTAAGAATAAATGGAATTAAATTAGGTTTTAAGATTTGATGAGATAAAGATATAATGTATTAAATATTATAAATTTTAGGGATTTGATTTGATCTTAGAAGGTTGACTAGAATTAGGTATGCCATATATGAATTATTTTGTTGGGTAGCTTTATGATTGCTAGTTTTAATGATGTTATAAAGGGTAAAATTGATTAAGTTATCAGTATTATCGTTTCGAGAAAAAAAATTATAATTATTTTTTGTGAAATTGAGGAGAAGACTATTTGAGAATTAAATTTTAAAATAGTGAAATAAGACAAACTTTAAGGATAAAATTTAAAGGTATTATATGGTAAGATTGAATTTTAAATTCTGGAAAGATCATGATATGGATTTGATTTCCTTTTAAATTTAAAGGGCTTAAATATAGTAGAGTTTAAATTTTAGAATTTAAATTTGCTGAATAGAATTTTGGAGATTGGATTTAAAATTTTGAGTATTGGGTTATTAAATTTAAATTTTTTAAAAAATAAGAAGATTAACATCATAGATAGTGGAATACAAGATTTGGATTCAAGATAGTTGAATACAAGATTTGGATTCAAATTATATTTTGAAGGTTGGAATAAAATTCAAGTTTAAGAATTTAAGGACTTGGGATCTTATGAATTTAATTTTGAGAATTTTAAAGAAATTTGATGAGTAGAATAATAATAATTTTTAAAGGTGAGAATTAAGTTTAATTTAAATTTGAGGAGTTTAAATCTTGAAGTAGTTAAATTTTGAAGATTTAATTTTAAAAATTTAATTAAAAGTTTCAGATATAATTCAAGGAATTCAAGGATAATGTTGAGGAATTTGAGTGTTATGAGTTCAATATTATATTGAGATTTGATTTATGGGTTAGGATATACCAATAGAATAACAATATACAGATTGACTTTATCACTTATAGAATTGAGTTTTAAGGACTTAATTTGAATTCAAAATTTGAAGATTTTTTTGAGAGAAACGCTTGATGGAGTAGATTTCGAATTCAAATTTTGATGTTGAGACTTTGAATACTTAAATTTATTCATGAGATATTCATTAGTAGGATTTAAATAAAGAAATTATTTTTAACTTTTAATACTTTTAGGATTGACTCATTAACTAATGTTTGAGGATGACCACTAATTTAAATACCAAAAATTTATATATACGTAATGATAATGAGGACAAGAAAAATTATGGGTATAAGGACAAATCGAATTATTAGAAAATTTTAAGAAATGACTACAATATAAAATACAAATTTTCAAGGATGAAAATAAAATTTTGGAATTAATTTTTTTAAGTTTGAATATGGAATTAAATTTGAACGATTGAATTATTAAATTTTTGAAGACTGTTATAAATGAGATTTAAAATTTTGAGAAAATAATATTAGATTGTAATTAATAGTTACGACTTGAGAATCTGATTTTTTTTTTATATTTTTGTTGGATTTTAAAATTTTGTAGATAAATTTGAATTTCAAAGATTTACTTTAAAATTTTAAACTGTAAGGATGAAGTAAATTTTGAGAAATTTATTAAATAACAAAAGTGATTTGACTACATGATTATATTGCTTGAATTTTTATGGAGAAAAAAATATATGTTATTGAAGATCTTAAATTTCGAGGACGAAACTCTTTTAAGGTGGGTAGATTGTAACCCCCATCATTTTAGAATAGGGATAATTTGGTAATTTATAATTATTTTTATTATTTTATTTAAAGAATTTAATTTCTAAAATTCTTTTAATATAAATGATACTTTGCCATGGCTTCGATATTTTGAGCAATGCACGACCTTTTTTCTACCAACAAAATTTATAACAATAATTTTAATTGAGTCTAATATATTTGGAACATGAATGTTGCATTTATTTGATCTCCCCCATGATCCAAAAATATTGAAGAACGTCGAGAATTACGATTACCGTAAAATTGCCTCCTTTTGACTAGAACTTGACCCAAACCCAACCCAAACATATGTAGGCATGTAGTGCACCCCAAATATTCCCATGTAAATATATATTATATATATAAATGATATTTAAATTAATTTATATATATCTATAGGAGTTCTAACTATAGAAAGTTGTATAGGTGACAACCTAGTTGGCAAATAACTACCTAACCACTTCCCTAACCAACCTAACAATAAAATCTTATCTAATCCTAACCATAACAACCAACCCCACCCTCAAAATTTTGGCCAAGAGCAGCCCCCCCTTGGCCAAACCCTTTAGCAATAGGATAAACCTCCTCCTTTATTTAAATCTATTTAAAAAGCCCATATATATATCAACTTATTACCAAACTCTAACCCTAACATTTACTTCCCTCTTTGTGGCCTCCCCTATATCCTCCCTCCTCTCTTACACGACCCCTTCAGCCTCTCCCTCTCCTTCTCCACTTCCTTTTCACTCCTTCCCAGCCTCCACTTCATCCCCCACAAGCTGACAAGCCCTAGAGCAAGAGATTAGTCACCGTAGAGACCGACTACTTGATACTGGTTGCAGCTGCTATCCACTCCATCATAGTCCTAAAAACTACCTCCAAACTGAATATTTACATCCTATATGAATCCCCAAGTACCCCCTCTAGTTTCGTGGAGTTTGGAGTCCGTTTGGTGCTCTGAATGGCCCGTGTCGCGAGAAAGGACCACGTCGTAATCACATACGGGTAAGTCTTCCAACTTAGATTCTTTTTTCTATTCTCCATGAACCAAAGATTGTGTAACTCATGATAATATTAGATGATAAGTAGGATTAACTCCATACATGATAAACCCATATTTCTATGTAGAAACTATTACAAGAAAATCGAACAATCATGACACGGACACGACGCACTGATGGTAGACAAAGTTCAATGAGTATTGTCATGATAAATATATATAAAATAATTCTAAAAAATTATATGTTATTAATTCAGAATATAAATATTATAATTATATAATTAATCATATTTTATGTCGACGGAAAGATTGGATGCAAAGACTACTTGGCCAAGTTGCAAGAATAGCTGGATAACGTAATTGAGATGGTTGCATGAATGATATGATGTAATTATTTATATATATAATTATTATTAAATTCCAGAAAATTAAATAATATAATTTCATATTAAAAATACTTTATTACTCAAGTTGGTAATGTTGCATGTACAAACTAGCATCAAGTTGCCAGAATACCTAGTCGACGCATAACATGACTTTGTGATACGATTCTTGGAGGGTTTGATCTTAATTCCTAAAACAAAATTTATATGTGTTTTAATTCTGGAAATAAATTATTTTAAATTTATATTTATGGTATTTGTATGTCAAACCTGAACCCTAAAAATAAGGGCCACTAGCCTATATTTTGGGTGAGTTTATGACATTATTTTGCTAGTAAATAGAGGTTTTTTTGGAAGAAATAAATGGGTGAATATTTTTTAAGATTAAATAAGAATATAATATGATATAAAATAATTTTTTATAAATGTAAACTATACTAATGGACTAGCAATGTCTCGAATAAGTTTCAGACAAAACTAGTCAACCTAAAGTAGCCATAATCTTGAAATATATTATTTTGTCAAATCTGAAAAATTAATTATTAAAATGAATATAAATTATATTTAATTTAATATTATATTATTTATTATTATTTATGTTCATGTCATTTAATTGGGGACTTAAACTTAAATTTTGGAAGTCAAAAATCAAGAAACTAGGTCCCGATACCATGTAAAAGTAAGCAAAGTTGTTAGAAATAATAACGAGCTTAGTTTTGCATGGCATCAAAGAAATTATAGAATTTAGTTATAATTACAAGAAATCATGTTTGGACCCTTAAGTAATTAATTTATTTTTAGGTCAATTAATTTTCGAAGGAGTGGACGCGGGATCATCTTTACCACCACTGACTGCAGAACCAGGCAAGTGTACCTTGCCAAGATGTTTACAGTTATACATTATTTATTTAAAATTATATATGCATTAGATATTATAATTGTGTAGCTTGGTTATTGTACTTGTGAGCCTAGGGCTGTTATACGATACTTTGTGTCCAGACAAGATTCGGGTACCGACATCCTCTGCGGAGTCGAGTATCGTAGTTAGAGAGCCATTCTTCTGAACCCATATTTTGTGCATATATTATTTGCACATCCGACCGTAGGTCACTTGACACGATATTCATGTGGCAGAGTCTTTCTCGACTTGATCGTGGTACTTGGTCTCTGGATAGGACTACAGGATGCATGCTATAGTGATACAGATTGTTATACATATTGATTATGACTGGCGTTGATAGTTAAAGGTCATGGTCTTGCGTGTCTTGATTGAGACGTGAGGTTACATTGGGTGGAGAGAGTCTTCATCGTGCTCTGGGCATATTTTACTATTACTATTTATGTGTATTAGGCTTTAGGTCAGAATCTAAAGTATTATATTTATATATATCCATCTTCCTCCTGGTTCCCCCACACGGAGCCTTGGGTGTACTATTAGCATATAGAAGTGTCCATTGGGATCTTTCGTGAGTACTTTATATATATATCTTCCTCCTGGTTCCCCCCACACGGAGCCTTGAGTGTGCTATTAGATTACGGAAGTGTCTATTGGGATCTTTCGTGAGTACCAGCCTGGGGTACGATATCATACTCTCATTTGCATATCACATAGTTGGTCACAGTAGTTTACCTTTGAGTATGTGGCATTATACTGTTTTACTTTTGGCATACTTTTCTTGTACCTTGTTACGTCCCTCTGAGGACCTGGTCCCCTGCCAGTTTTTACAACATAGACGGTTACAGAGCCTTTGGAGTTTCTGATGGAGTTGCTTGTCTTGCAGAAATTGGTACCAGGTACTTATATCATTTCTACCGGATTTATGGTTATTTAGTCATATTGTTTATTTATCTGATGATGTAGCCTAGTTTTATAGACTCATATTTCTTTCTCGAGTCTATTCGAGTTTGTGTGTTACTGGACGGCCGACTTTAGCACATATAGCTCATTCTAGTGTATTCTGTTCATTGTGGATTGAGGCATAGATATTTATATTTACTTGATTATTTAGGTAGTGACCATTATAATACAGCTTATACGTATTCGAGTCAGACCAAAGTCTGGTCGAATGCGTAGCTGGCATGTTACGTATTCCTAGTCCTACATATTTTGGGACTAGGGCGTGACACCAAACAAACTCTATATCCTTCCTAGTGTGTGTACTCATAGGCTTGGCAATTCTCGAAAAATCTTGTACAAACTTCCTGTAGTAGTCTATCAAACCCAAGAAACTCCTGATCTCTGTCACTGAACTTGGGGCCTTCAAAGACTCCACTGCTGCTATCTTCTTCGGATCCACTGAAATTCTATCACCAGTCACAACATGTCCCAAGAACCCCACCTTGTCTAGGAAGAACTCACACTTGGACAGCTTCCCATACAGCTTCTCCCTCCTCAGCACATCCAACATAATCCGCAAATGTGTACTGGTGGAATACCTTGTTCATCAAATTCATAAATATCGTCGGGGTATTAGTCAACCCAAGCGGCATCACCATAAACTCATACTGGCCATACCGAGTCTAAAAGCAGTCTTCGGTATGTCCTCCGGCTTCACTTTCATCTAGTGGTAGCCTGATCTCAAGTCTATCATAGAAAATACATTAGCACCACTTAACTGATCGAACAGGTCATTAACCTATGGCAACGGGTATTTATTCTTGATTGTGAGATTATTAAATGTCCTGTAATCAAAGCACATATGCATCGATCCATCCTTCTTCGGTACAAACAATAGCGAGGCTTCCCACAATAAAGAACTGGATTGGATAAACCCCTTATCCTGCAATTCATCCACCTGCTTCTTCAGCTCGACCAGCTCGCTATTGTTTACTCTATAAACATGTTATAAAATTAGTTCTGCACTTGGCACCAAGTCTATAAAGAATTCAATATCTCAATCTGGCGGCAATACTGGCAATTTTTCAGGAAACACATCCAAGAACTCTGCTATCAACGGATGTGGCAACACCATGTCTTCCACTATAGCTCCACAGATAATGCCTTCTTCCTGCTCTGTAACTCCTCTAGCAAACTCAAACTTTGGCTCTCCTGGCGGGCTAAACAAAACTCTACCTCTTCAACAATCTATACTAGCATGGTGCCTACTCAACCAATCCATCCCGAGTATAATATTGTAGCTCGAAAGTGGCATTACAAGTAGACACGCACTCAACTTTCGGCCTCCCAGAGTAACTCTCTGATCCTTGCAAATATCATTAACCAGGATAATGCCTCCCCCGGTAATGATCTTGCAAGTCCTAAGCAAAGACTCAGCTACCAAGCGATGATTCAGAGTAAAAAAAATAGATACAAAACTATGGAAAGCACCACTATCAAACAAAGCTAAAGTTGGAATGAAATCAAGAAGAACAGAATCTGCGATGACATCTCTGGTGGGCTCGACCTCCTCAACTGTCATAACAAACAATCATCCCTGACGTGCACTCCCTGATGTTGGTACTGGGCATAACGCTGCTGCTTGGTTGGAAGCGGCGGTCCCCTCGGCTGTACTGCTGGTGGGCTCAGATGTGTCCTCGGAGCTAGAGCTGCTCCCTGAACTGCACGACGAGGATTGGAAGGACACTCTCTCAGCTGATGCCCTTCGGTACCACAATATAGACAAACCCCAACCTTCTCCTGCAAACTTCCCAAATATGGTTGGGCTTCTTGCAGAAGTGGCAAGAAGCTTGCAGTGACTGTCTTTGCTACTATGGTACCTGGTGAAACGGTGCCCTAGCTGGAGTCTGGTGCTTCTGTGGCTGCTGAAAAGGCCTGGACTGGAAATGAGGATGCTTAGCAGTCACTGTGCTGTTGTTAGCCCCCAGAAAATAATCATGATCTCTCTTGGGCTTTAAACCCAACTCTTGCTCAACCTTGCGTGCCTCCGTAAATATCTCCGAATAGGTCTCACAGAAAGACGGAATGAGGATCTCCACTTCCCAGTTCAGACCCTCACAAAAATAGATAGCTCGAACCTCCGGCTCCTTCACTAAATACTCAGTAAAATGGCTCAGTCTACCGAACTCTACGACATATTCCTCTACAGACATGCTCCCTAAATAAGGCTCTCAAACTGCCTCCCCAAGTCTAACATGTCTGCCCGAGCAAAGAACTTTTTCTTGAAGAGGTTCTTGAATACCACCCAAGACTGCCCTACATCAGCAAGAATTGGCTCGTTCCTGAACCAAGTGTGGACGATGTCGAACAGCTGAAGTCCTACTGCCTCAACCATCAGATCCTCAGTAAGATAGGACACCCTCATAAGACGCTCAATATCCTTGAGCTAATCATCAGCGTAGAAGATGCCCTCCGTCCCCTTAAAGACCTGAGGTTCCTGCTTCTTAAAGTCCTGAATATTGCCTGGCCGAAGCTGGACAACCTGCGAAGAAACCTACTGCTGGACCAGAACTCCTCTCTCTATTACGGCAAGGGCAAACTGATGAGCACTCTCAATATCCAGCCATAATATGTCGGTCTTCCTCTGGTGTGCTTCGGACTAAGCCCTCTGAGCCTCCAATATCTCGCAAAATAGTGTGAACATCTGAGTCACATCCGTCGGCACAGAAGATGGAGATGGAAGTCCCTCAAATACATCCAGAACAGTCCTCTAAGTTGGAGGTGGATCCCCGAATGCAGCTAATACGCCAATTACCAGAGAAGTGACTAGTGCAGGCCCTTGAAAAGTTACAGATCATTTAGAAGTTGTTCTCCCCTACTGTGATCTAGTCTTAGGCGACATCCTGAGAAAAAGTGAAAGAAAAAGAATCAATATGGCACAAGATATAAGGCATTCAAAGAAGGACAGTTAAAGATCAAATATTAATATCAAGGAAGAATAGTTGAATTGAATCAATAGAGTTTTTTTTAGATGTGATTGAGTATTCTCAGCCTATAACCTATATCATATATCATAAAATATGCTCGTAATAGCACTCAATTCAGAGCACCACTATGAATCGTACTAATTGCGACCTCGAAGAAACCTGCAAGGGCCACCACTAAAAATATGTCACGACCCGCACCCGATGTAGGCAAGAAAGTAGTGAACAACACCCAGCCTATGCCGCAGCATTGGCGGTAGAACGTTATTTGGGTAAACTATCTATCTAATAATCAAGATGTAACAATGCCACCAATGTAATATGATTATACTTATTCACAAATCTATAGATGGAATAAGCATAAATATGATAAAAGAATAGAAGAGTGATAAATACAACTCACAAGTCTAAAATAATATCCAATGAGTCAAGAAATACTATTAACAATGCTGGAGACAAATCCAGTACAAAAGGAAACTACTAAGAAGCTACGAGTCCTAGGTCGTTTGTCTCAGTCGGGATGAGACCCTCATGAGCCAAGGTCTCTGGCTCTAAGCCAACCACGTCCCGTGGCCCGTAGTAAGTGGGGTATCACTCCTCAGTGTCATTTGGGAAAAATATATCCAGTCAGGAAAGGTGCAGAGTATATCTCTAACAGCAGTTCTAATAAATGATATAAACTATGTAACAGTAAATAGATATAAAATATACAAGATGTAATATATACAGATACAAGAGATATACAATAAACGAAATACTAAAAATAAATACAAGAATGAGCAATATGGAAATGAACAAGAAATACTAATGACTAAGTGAGTGGGTTCCAGCTTTAAAATGTGATTAGCTTGGGAACTTGATACAAGATATATGGCCTGGCTAATCATACGTGCGGTGTATGATTAACAGTATTCAATAAATAAGACTTAATACAATGAGCATATGATCACATATCTATACTACATACTCTCCGCCCCTGACTGGTATAGTGGATCCAACCATGGTACGTTATGACACGGATTTCCATAAGAAGGGCGCTACAGTTCTCATGAACCAATGTCTGTATTTGTACAAGAAGAACAAGAAAATAAGGCTTGCACAAGATACACCATAAATACCAAGGAATAACATCTCATAACGAGATCCGGATATACCAATCAGTGTAACCATCGTGTCAAAAAATCAAGGAAATATACACTAGAACAAGAGATATAGAGGATATCATAAATGAGAAACTATCAGAGAATGTTCGCCTAAAATATAATAAACTATATCACAGATGTCCGGTACGGTGCCTCGAAGACCTAAATATAGAATATTACATTAATACAAGGTTTTCAGAATAAAAATAAGTTAAACTAGTCAACTTCTAGGTCATAAAGCCATTTCTAAGTCAAAATAGTCAAACTAGGTCAACTCTAGGTCAAACTAGTCAAACTTGGTCAAACTAGCTATTTCTAGATTGCATGAGTCTATCACTAGGATATCGAATCCATACACTGTGTAACTAGGTCACACTAGCTTTACTAGGATACTAGAAAATCAATAAGATATCGTATCCTAAGATACGCTATAAATAGATAGGAAAATATCATAATATGTATATACAATCAACCATATTATATAATATTCCTAACAAAACTAATGCTAAGTGGATACCTTAGCTTTAAACCAATGAGGTATCACACCACTACATGCCCATCTTAATACTCAAACCCAATACCTTGAGTATCCATCAATACCTTGACATTACCTTGGTATCACAAGGTAATTGAATTCTAGTGTATACTAACTACCCAATATAATATACTATAAACTACCATGCATTTACTAATACAATACTACAATACTAACTACTAACTACTAGCTACTAATACATATATACATATATACATACCTATATACCTACATACATATCACGATTAGTACACAAGTATATATATCTAACTACTAGTTAGCAAAAGTACATACTTATATATATAACTACCAACTACTAACTACTAACTAACTAATTAAACTAAACTAGCAATAGGCTAATTAATGAATCAAATGACTAATCTAACTAAACTATCAAATACTAGCTAACCATCTCCTTACTTTGCTGCCCATGCTCTTTGATACTTATGCTTGGGCTACTGCTCTTCCTGCTACTGGATGTTGGATGTGCTAAACTGCTGCTGCAGTTGCTGTCGTAGCTCTAGCGGCTGCTGCTGCTACTGGCTCAGTGCTTGGCTGCTGCTGTGCTCGCTGCTGTGCTAGCTGCTGCTGCAGCTGTTGCTGCATGCTAATGTGATATTGTTGCCACTGCAGTGTGTCCTCGAGCAGCTGCTGCAGCTGCTGCAGCTGCTATATGTTCGATCCCCCTTCTAGCACACACACACATTCATACACATATGCACATACACATAACTATATACACAAATATATATATATATATATATATATATATATATATATATATACACAACACTCTCACTCTCTCACACACACATAAACATATAAATACATATCAATATATATACATACATAAATACATAATACTAGAGATACATTATCTATCTATACATATATATACATATCAATATATATATATATATATATATATATATATATATATATATATATATATATATATATATATATATAATATCACCACCAACATATATATCTATGTAAATATATATCCACAACTTACACACACACACACACACACACACACACATATATATATATATATATATATATATATATATAACAATAATAAATATAATATTCTAATAGCTATTACCAAGACAAATGAATCTAGAATGCAATAAAACAAATACGTGGAGTACATCATACCCGTATCACACTAGATCTATGATACGCTTATGATACGAGTCCACCACACAACCAAACGTACCTCAAAGGACGCGAGCAAACCTCAAATAATATTTATGAACAATACGAAGAACTAATTATACATCTACGAGTCCGTGTCAAAATATGACATGTTTAAACCCCCGTGTCAGAAAAAACCTTCAAATCAATCCGTATCTCCAAATTGTCAGGATACGGCCTACACGTATCCAATTGTGAACACGATACTAGCCACATACAATCAAACACATGTCAATTTGGTCTAATTCACCAATTGACAAACACAAGATGTGTCAATCTCAAAATTTCCCCAAAATTGACCAAAATAATACATAACTTTCTCTATATGCCTCATATGAACCTAATTCCTATTCCTTTGGGTAGCCTTAGCATATGGGGTGATTTCTAATGATTAAATCACAGATTTAGAGTCTAATTAAAGAGGAACAACTAAATTATACCTATTAGGAGATGGATTCTCAATGAAACTTTTAAATTAAGTGATATAAACCTCCAACTTGTAGATCCTTGTTTTAATAGCCTCCAATGATGATTTGGAAAGGAATTGGAAAGAAATTTGGGTAGAATTTGATGTGAGAATGAAGAAATTTGAAAGAGAAAATTTTAGATCTATATTTGAAATAAAAATAAGGAGAGAGAACCCCCCCCCATTTTATCAAGGCCGGCCACTTAACCCCCTCCCCAACCTTCTATATAAAGTCTAAAATATCCCTTGGACCTATCAAGAAGAAATAATTAAGGAGGAAAGGTTCTAGTCTAATGGGTTTAACTTAATTAATCATCCTTCTAATGAATGGGCTTATAATTGGGCTCAATTCTAACTAGATTTAAATATTGGTCTATGGATCTAATCTAAACTAGTTAGGTCCACTAACACAAGTCCAAAAAAATAAACTAACATCTAATAATAAATAAATAATACAATAAATAATTATACAACATGTATAATATTTAATTAATTATAAAATGACCAAAATATCCTTTTTTAGAAAATATGGTAGTGATAGGCAGCATAAGGTCTTTGCCTACGATGTGGTAGTCTAGATCACTAGATTGCCAATTGTCAATAAATGAAGAGGATTGAAGGACCGGCACAGCGGTTAGCATTACCAGCACCAGGATAAGATCAATATAGGGAACCAGCACTGGCAATCAGGCTATTGGCTCAACGTCCATTACCGACACAAACTTAGATATAAAATCAACAGAGAAATCAGCAAAATGGGTAGCAAATGCCGCAGCTGCATATTCAAGGAGCACTGCAAGGCCAAGGACAATCTTTTATCCTATCTCTGGAGGAGGCCTTGGCACCAGGTGATGTGGTAGCAGATGTCATGTCATGCCCCAGAACCAAAATACTGGAGAGCGAAGATGACAAGGCCAGCTACGTATACTTAGAGCACATTGGTACTCCGCATATACGATGAAGCTGTAAGACATGATTGGTCACTACTACAAACCAATATTCAACCCTAGGTCCAACAAACCCTAGTGTCTCAATCACAAGAACAACAAAAATAAATACAAGATGTAAGATCAGCTTCAATATAATAGTAAAGCATCCCAAACTATAATATACAAATGATCATGATGCTAGTAAACACAAAATAAATAAACTAGCAGAATATGAGTCATACATAATCAACCCTATGATATCTCAATCAGTTTATTTCCCGTAGGCTAACTGATCAAACAAAAATATGAGCTAAACACGTGCTCGGTGGCAAAATGCTAACAAAAGTAGAATGTATATCAGAGTGGGAAAGTAAGAAAACCCATTCAAGTGGTTTAGTGTTCCTGGTGGTCTCCATCCTCAGGAAAGTACGAAAGATCCTCTGATGCTGCTACCGGATCTGGCCATGCAAAACCAGTGGGGTCAGACCCCAAATAGCAAGTACCACAAAGAAAGCCAATCTAGGAACTTAAACCAACAACACAAGCAATACAAATACTGAAAGTAAAGACTGAATGTAAATGATCTCAGGATAATAAAAGATTTTGTAAACCTGTAATGAGACATATCCTGAACTGATAAGAGAAAATAGAATAACAAGTACAAAAATTAAAGGTGTGATCATGTAAAGCTTAGACTAACCATCTTTCATAAATTACGGCAAATCATATAAGTACGGCTTGATACTTTAACTAATTAGGGTTATCACAATCCTAATTACTAAGAATTATAATACAATGCGATACTAGAGTTCCTTCGGATCGCATGCCCCTGCAGTCTGTCCGGGATATCCATACGCAAAAAGCAGCATCGGATACTCCTTAAGATACTCCATAATATAAACCACTGGATACTACACAAGATACTCCTCAAGAAAACTATATGAATAACCGAGACTGCATCTAATCTAGAAAAATCACTATCCATGTACTAAGTGAATCTCTAGTTATTAATCCCTAGCTGTATCTTGTATGAATCTGGGTGTGGCATTTGGCTGAATCCATCCTAAACATGATGCAACAAAACAAGTTCTAATTATAAAATAAATAAGTTCAATATACATTGCACAAACGGACTCATGTAAGCCACGACAACAACCAAGCCATTTGAAACCAAGTAAAGCCAAGTAAAGCCATATGAAGCCAGGTAAAGCCATATACAACCATCTGAAGCTATATCCATCTAGATAAAGCCAAGTAAAAACAAGTCAAGCCATATCCGATGAAGCCATGTAAAGTCATGCCAAGTCAAGTCCAATCAATCATGTAATCACGTGTAACCGGGCAAAGCCGGGTGAAACCGAGTAAAGCAAAGTCAAGTCAAGTCCTCTGAAGCCATGTACGTTCATGTCTAATCAGGTCAAGTTATCTCATGACCAAACAAAAGTTAGATGAATCAAAACAAAATCACAAAAAATGAAGAGTTCCTAAAGAAAGAGCACGATCGGTATATCGTCGGTTCAGTCTAGTACATCGTCGGTATACCGGTCCAGAGATAGAAAAAATACAACAAGTTCTGGATTTTAATAAATTGGTATACCATCGGTATACTATAGTATACCATCGGTAAATCGTTCCAAGTAGGCAAGAAATGTTCTGGAAAATAAAGTTCCACAAATCGGTACACCATCGATATACTGTAGTATATCGTCGGTATGTCGGTCAAGACAAATATCCTGAAGTCGGTTAACAGTGTCGGCAAGGATCGGCATACAGTTGGTATACTGTAGTACACCATCGTATACCGATAAGGTTCGCAAAAAATATCTAGAAATCCAAGTCGGTCGAAATCGGTATACCGTAGGTATACTGTAGTATACTATCGGTATGCCGATTTCAAAGAATAAACATGGTAAAAGTCAAGTCTGATTTTTTGGACCCAAATTAAATCCCAAAAATTACCAGAACCAAGTCCAACAAGAAGTCAATTCTAGGGTAAGTCTCATATCATAATATAGACTAAATCTCACGGTCATAACTCTGGTACCGTTTTTGTTACCGAGTTACCAAAAAGGGATAAAACAAGATTCTACCAAAAATCAAAACTGAAATGGTCATTAGGCTAAAAATCATGATATAAACAACTATAGTAAAGCAAGTCTAAGCTAAAAAGCAAAAATAAATGCTCCAGGAAAGTAAAATGGCAGAAAATAAAAGAAGTTCACGAAATTGGCAAGGTGTACTTGCCTAAAATGAGCTCCCAACATAAATCTTCTAGTCCACAACCACGAAGGGGTTCAGAAACCACACTCCAGGTCTCAAGACCAAGCTCCAAGCTCAAGAGAGAAATAAAAAAGAGAAAAGAGAAAGTAAAAAGAGAAAAGAAATAAAACTCAATACTATTTATAAAGAAGTTCTCGAAAATATCTTTCTGGCAGTATACCGTCGGTATAATATAGTATACCGTGGGTATACCGGTGTAGAAGCATAAAAAATATGCTGGATAGCTATACGCAGCATATTGGTACTGGGCAGCGTAAAAAGATGACTTCGGAGCCATCAGCGTACAACAGAGCTTTTCCGCTAAGTACAGCATAAAAATATAAGCTCAAAGACTATCCGCGTAATACAGTATATCCAAGCTGCTTCAGCGTAAAAAGGGTGCTACATCGCCTTTACGGCGTAAAACTCATCCACTTTTAATGCAGCATTGAAGTGTACGAGGAATGCTTCATATTCTTTAAAATGAACCTGTCAAATCGTGCAGTGAACTTGACGTCTGACTCCTGACAAAGAGTACTGCACGACTACCCAGACGACGACTATAATGATGGCGCGGCACAGCGACCCAGACTGTCGTTTAGTGGCATCTCCTTGGCGTAAACTGCTTTTACGCATACAAGGGAATACACTGCCTAGTTTTACATAGGCAGATGTAAGCTGTTTACGCTCCACAGAAGACAAACAGGCTGCCATGTCAAAAGCTACTCTTCGTACAGGGCTCGAGGCACGTCTCTGCATTTAATACGCCGGATGGGGGCTGATCTCTGCATTTAATGCAAGAGATTTGATTAAATATCACCAAACTGTCGTTTAGTGACATCTCCTTAGCGTAAACTACTTTTACGCATACAAGGGAATACGCTGCCTAATTTTACACAGGCAGATGTGAGTTGTTTACGCTCCATAGAAGACAAACAGGCTGCCACGTCAAAAGCTGCTCTTCGTACAGGGCTCGAGGCACGTCTCTGCATTTAATACGCAGAATGATGGCAAATCTTCTAGGCGCGTATCTGCATTTAATACGCAGAATGATGGTAGATCTTTGAGACACGCCTCCGTATTTAATGCGCAGGATGGGGGCAGATCTCTGCATTTAATGCGAAAGATTTGATTATATCTCTAAAAGCCATAATTTCGGCTAAGACATCCACATTATCGCTTTTGCGCATTACGCCATTAGGCTATTCTCGGCTATGGGAGCACGTTGTACGCTATCTCCTTGGAATACGCCAACTCAGGCCACATTCGCATCGGTACGTATTAAAGCTATTCGGTCCAGAATTCGCTCAAGCCTCAGTCAAGGGAGGAGGATCAGCTATCTTCTACGCCCACTCGGCTTCTATGCCTGCTCGTCTTCTACGCCTGCTCGGCCTCTACGCCGGTTTGATAACTCTTTGGCTTCTACGCCATGGTGCAGTTATTGGCTTCTACGCCAACCTTTTTTACGCGAGGGATAACTACACGTGGCTTTTATGCCGTGATCTTCGTAGCAGTTATACGAGTTGTCTCTTAATGGGACACATGTCACACGCTCATTCAAAAGGTTATTTATACGCGGGCAACGGTTATTGTAACCATCGTATAAAAGGGTGCTGTACTTTCCACTACTCGGTTTTTACGCCGACTGAGTGGTCACTGTCACTAAAACTCTATAAATAGAGACCTCTATTGACAGAGGTAAAAGGTTGAAAGAGGAGGGTCGAAAAAAAGGTCGCAGATTCCAAGGTCGAAAAAATCTAGAGTTGGAGAAAACAATTCAAGGAACTAAGAGTCGAAGAGTCTTTGAGAGAGAAGAATCCAGAGCTCAGGCAAAGAGTAGTGATCGACGACTTTGGCATCGAGCATCCACTCTCTTCAGCAACTTTCGAAGCTGCTTTCTGTCTTCTACGGCACTTCTTCATCATCGTGTGGTCCAAGGGACAAAGTGATCGACTGCAGATCAGACTCCTATAGCAATATTTATCCAGATTAAAAAATTGTACTTAACATCCTCGTATAGGATTAATTGTACTTCTTGTTTATGAACCTAAGAGAGGTTTCGTATAAACATCGTTTTATTTCTTTCGTTTATTATTAAACACAAGATGACGACTCTGCTGGGGACATCTTTCTCTTCTGATGAGAAAGCAATTGCTCAACACGATACGGTATCCGTGGGATCCGTGAAGAAGACCCTGGTCATCCAGTTCGACCAGTCTGCCTACGAAGATATGCTTCGAACAGGGGGTAGCTCTCACTCTCTCTCTGTCCAAGACAACAGGAAGCTGTGTAAGGTCTGGATGCCCAAGACATCCTCTACCATTCCTGTCGACTCTCTGATCTCTCCGACCAACGAGGTTGTAGCTTCGCTCCCTCCGTGCCTTGCACGTAAAACTCAGTCTCCCGTCGCTGACAGATCAGACAAAACTTCTGGCAATGCCTCTGTGCCAATCCAGAAGTATACATCGCGCATCGCGCATAAAAACTCGTCTCCCATCGATGACGTGGCAGACAGAATTTCTAACAATGCCTTAGCGCCAAATCAGAAATTCCAAACGCGCTCCGCGCGTAAAAATGCATCTGACCTCCGCGGAAAAGCAGATGATCCCTGCAATCTACGCAAGGGAAAGCAAGCGGCGGACTGCTCAACTTCTCGGCGTTTAGAATCTGCCCGCCCTCCGGATTACGCGAGAAGGTGATAGCCGACTGAGGACATCCTCAGCTTTACGCCAACCTGAGCAGAGCTCCAAATTACGCCAGGGGAAGCCCCTCATCGTAAAAAAGGCTCAATTTGCGGAAAGACACCCTACTCGGGGATTATCCGCTACCTAGATGGCCAACTTGTTGTATACGGATAGCACAGGGAAAACTATGGTTCCCAACATCCGCATGCCCACTGATGTGAACAGAAGGAACAAGCCATCTTCTTTTTCTTCTTCTGTAACTCCTCCTGACCTGCGTGAGTATCTGAGCCAGAAATACAAGGATAGGGGATCTTCCAGTATGTCTATTACGCCTCCTAGCGAGCACTATTGTAATAGCCATAGGATGTAGTTAATTATTGCTGTTCTGAAGCAAAACGGTCAGTTTTTGACCTGTTGAGCTACTCTCCGTCTTTCCAGGAAGAAGAGCCCATACATGCATCTGTGAACATGGCTTCACACATACCTAGAGAAAGATCGCACTCAAGACGTTATCCCTCTAGAACTCTAAGCCGAAGGAGATTCAACAAGCTCCTTAGGAACACTGAAGCTGGGGTATTCCGAAATACCCGTTCGAGGTCACAACAACCGACTTCATACTCGTCTGATTCTGATGCTGGGGGTCGCCAGTCTCCCGAATCAGATGCTAAAATTATAGAGTCAACTTCTACAAAGACCTATACTAATCCTTCAATGACACCCAGGGAGATGGGAGTATATGCCATTGGAGATGAACGCAAGGAAGCTTCCCCATCGGGGAGCGCTGAGCAACGCATTACTGTACTGGAGACATCCCTGAAAGAGATACAATCCATGATGGAGAACATACACCAGATGATGCTGACTCAACACACAGCTGCTATGGCTCAAGCATCGGTCCCTCTAACTCAGACACGTGTGGGGGTGGACTTACTACCATCCAATGCAATCCAAGAGCCTGATCTAGATCAGGAGTTAGCAGTTCCTCTGCTTCCTCACTCGAAGAATGTATTACCTCCCGCCGGAATCGCGATGCAACCGATTCCTCACCACTCCGTGGTCCCGCTACCGGCTAAAAATTCGATGCAGGCAGTACGGGAGTAGAAAGCCCAATTTGATGCCTTGAAGCACAAAGATCAGCTCAAGAAATTGGAAATCAACCAGCCTTACCCGGCTATCTGGGAAGAGGCCCCTTTCCCTCCTAAATACAAACCACAGACTATGGCTCTATTCGAGGAAAAAACATCACCGAGTCAGTACATGAACTACTTCAGTATGATGACGGTGTTAATACAAGGGAATGATGCCCTCCTCACTCGGGTGTTCAAGGGCTGTCTCTCGGGAGTGGCTTACCAGTGGTACCGTAGCCTGGCGGACAACTGCATTACTTCCTTTGAAGACTTCAAGGCTCTATTCTTCGTAAGATTCTACGAGGAAGGGATGGACATGTCTATGTCCTCTCTCATCGAAGTAAAGCAGAAGGAAAAAGAGGACGTTCGCACCTTCATCGAACGTTTTCGTCAAGCCACTTTGCAAATGCCTTCCGGAGTTCCAGACTCGGCATTGGTGGACATTTGCAGGAAGAACCTTCTTCCCGTAATCTCGGTGTTCACAGGACCATATCAGTTCCATGATTGGCCCTCGTTCATCATCTCAGCGGTAGCCACCGAGGACAACAGTCGGAAGGCGCGTGATAATGGCATCATGATCTCTGCCTCTGATAGAGGTAAGAGGTCATCCCCCAACAGCGACCATCCTAGTGGTTCCAAAGGAAAAGAAGCTCTGGCAATCAATACGTCCAGGCAAAAGACTGCGGCAACCACACAGACGAAACCTGGGACTTCCAGGCCCATTGAAGTATATTCTTTCAACGACGATAATATTCCGAGCATATTCGAGTGTCTCGTCAAAAGCGGCAAGATTACCCTTCCTGAGGAGAAGCGGCCTAATAAAGTCGGCAGTACTAACAACCCCAAGTAGTGCATATTTTATAGATACATACACCACCCTACAAAAGTGTATTATGTACTGAAGAGGAAGATCCAGGAGCTGATCGATGCTAAGGCCATCACTCTGCGCAACAGCGAGAAGATGGTCACAACCAACATGATCTCTCTGCAATTTGATAATCTACCTCCCCAAGAAGTCCCGGACGGTGTTACACCTATTTCTCGGACAACGATGAACATCGTTAACCTTCTCCCAGCTAGGGGTCAAAATCATGACCTGCTACCCCTAACTACCCGGCAGGGCAAGATCATATGGGTTCATCCAGATCTGGTGTCAGAGATCGAGAAAGAGACTCAAGCTGCTAAGGCTAAGTCTAAGAAAAACTCGAAGCGTAAACCATGTTACACGGTTACGGTATACTCGGCATCAGAAGACGAGGTCTTGGCTACTGGAACCCGTTCAGGGAAAGCTTACCTCAAGGACTATGGAGCAAGTCAGGAAGATGCACCGGCAGACGCTTCAGCTGCCAAGCCTTCAGAACCGGAACCCGCCATACCAGAGGCCGGTCCTTCGAGACCAACTTCGGCAGACAAAGGGAATCAAAAAGAAGTGCACTTCGATAAACCTTTGAAAAACATTCAAAACAAAGGTTTAGAGAAGCCATACAAGTTCGACATCCTGGCCCAATTGGCTAATACACCAGCCAGGTTATCCATCTTCGACCTACTCAGGCTCTCTCAAGACACTCGTCAAGCCCTGAGTGAAGCATTGATGCAGGCGGATGCATAATTGACCCAGCTCAAGTCTCCTGACGAAGAACCCATGGCATGTCCTCAATGCCATAGTGTGATGGAGGTGGTCCCGAATATCACTTTCACTCAAGATGACATGCTGTTAAAACATAACAGGCATGACAGACCCCTCTATTACACCGGCTACGTCGGTTCCATGGAGGTCGACCGAATTCACATAGATCCGAGATCATCAATCAGCATCATTCCTCATAGTCTGCTCAGACCGCTGAGGATTCCTACTAGCTAATTGGCTTACACCACCACTACAATCGTGGGTTTTAATGCCAGAAAAAGTAAGCCATTGGAGAAAATTTATCGGAGGATCTAGATTGGCGACCTCAGATCAGTGGCTACATATTATGTCATTAATTCAGAGGTGTCCTACAATATTCTGCTGGGTAGACCTAGGATCCACGACCACAACATCGTTTTTTTGACTCTACATCAATGCTTTAAATATATAGATGCCCAAGGAACAGTATAAACGGAGTTTGCTGACCTGAACCCGTTTAAAGGAGTAGAATCCTACTACTCTGATGCCGTGTTATACTCTCAAGACTACATGGAAGAGGTGTCAGGCAAAGAAGAGAAGGAATCCCACCGGGAGCCAGAAGAACCCTCTGCCGAGCAACCCTTGTCAATCAAGGTGAAAGGGCGAACTACTCGTCCAATAACCATGGAGCCTATGGCTATCCACCTGAACAAAACTAGGTCAGGAAAAGGAGGTGATCCTCTAGTGATCACTTTGAACCAGAAACCTCCACCCTTGGTTATCAACCTTCGGTGCAACAGGCAGCCGATTGATGTAAATGCAACCAGGAATACAGTTTCGGATGATAATAAAGATCCTTTTTTCCAGTATATTGATGCTCAAATTCTAAATCAGGAATCCTCTCCCCATGACGATATAGAACCTATAGCACAAAAATTCTTGGAAGCTATAGATTCCTATCATCCGTATGTGTGGGAAGTAGCGTCATCATCTAATGTCATCACGACATATGGACCACATGAGGATTCTATCTTCATTGTCCCGCCTGCCTGCAGCAGTCAGTGTTCAATAGTCTTCGGCCGCATGCGCAACGAACCGACCGTGCAAGAAGATTCTTTCGATGACGATGCTGGTAAAATGCAAGTTCATAGATACAGCCCGCAGGCTTTGAAGATCATGCAAAGTATGGGTTATGACTTAAAGCTGGAACCAGGTCTCAACTACGGGAAAGGCAAATGAATGCCGCTGTACGGCGATCCCTACTGTCAACGAACTCATTTCGGGTTAGGTATACCACCTTCCTTGCAACTTTTGAGTCAAACGAGGATATCTTTTCCTCCTCTCAAAATGGCTCGTCGCCATCCGACTCATCTCATGCTCTCGAACGAACATTATCGGTAAATACAGTAGTGACAGATTTCTTCGAAGCAGATGAATAAGAATCTGAACTGTTTGAGAATGACGCTTAGGCTCAACAAATGGATACACAATGAGAATTTTGCTTCGAGCAGAGAGAACCTCCCACTGAAGATAAAGTTATCCAGATTGACATTGGGGATGAACTTTTGCCAAAGTCGATATTTATTAGTAGCAATCTTTCCGAAGAAGAAAGGGAAGAAGTTATCCAGCTGATAAAAGAATATATCGACGTCTTTGCATGGAATTATGAGAATATGCCAAGTCTTGATCCAAAGGTGGCTACTCATAAACTCAATATATTGCCCGATTCGAAGCCTATAAAGCAGCACCAACGCCGGTTCTGCCCGGATATGATGGATGCCATTGAAGCTGAAATCAAGAAGTTGATAGCCTGCAGTTTCATTCGGGAAAAATAATATCCCGACTGGGTCGCCAATGTTGTCCCGGTCATGAAGAAAAATAGGAAAGTACATGTCTGCATCGATTACCGAGATCTGAATGCAGCCTGCCCGAAGGATGAGTTTTCTCTTCCCATCACAGACGTCATGATTGACATTACATGCAGTTTTGAACGTATGTCTTTCATGGACGAATTTTTAGGAAATAATCAAATCAAGATGCATCCTGAAAATGAGAAGCATACTACCTTCCGGACACCATTGGGGGTATATTGCTATACGGTCATGCCCTTCGGATTGAAGAATGCCAGGGCTACGTACCAACGGGCTATGAGTAACATATTCTATGAGCATTTACGCAAAATAGTAGAATGTTACGTGGACAATGTAGCTGTCAAAAGCTGCCTCAAGGATAATCACACCCAAGACTTGAAGATAGTATTTGAGTTAATGCGCCAATATCAGCTCAAAATGAATCCTACGAAGTCCTTTCTGGGGGTATCTAGTGGCAAATTCCTGGGATTTGTCATTACCGCTAAAGGCATTCAAGTGGAACCTGATAAAGTCAAGGCCATCTTAGAAATGCGACCGCCCCGTAATCTGAGAGAACTCAGGAGATTTCAAGGTCGTCTGGCTTATATCCAGAGATTTATATCCAACCTCTCTGGGAGATGTCAGCCTTTTTCTCGTCTCATGAAGAAAGGTGTATCCTTCGTATGGGATGAAGCCTGTCAGCAAGCGTTTAATGATATCAAACGCTACCTCACTCATCCGCCAGTTCTGGTGCCTTCCGTCATAGAAAGACCATTCTTGTTGTACGTTCGAGCGATGGATCATTCTCTGGGAGCTCTTCTTGCACAAAAGAACGATGTGGGTCATGAACAGGCTATCTACTATCTAAGCAGGATGATGGTCAGAGCTGAACATTGGTACAGTCCAGTAGAAAAAGAATGCTTGGCTCTGATGTTCGCTATTCAGAAAATGCGATACTATGTCACAGGCCAGACTATTCATATCATCTCCAGGATCAATCCTCTTCGGGTACTGATGAACAAGCCAAGTGTTCTTAATTCCTGACTCGCGACTTGGGCGATGCTATTAACACCGTATGACATGGTGTACGTCCCTCAGAAGTCCATCAAAGGCCAAGCATTGGCTGATTTCCTAGCTGCTCATCCGATCCCGGAGGCCTCTAAACTATACGAGGACATTCCCGATAAAGTTGCAGAATATAATTCCGCGATGAAAAGTGATGCATGGCAACTATTCTTCGATGGTGCCTCCAGGACTGGTCCTAGGGGAAACGTGGTTTCAGGAGTAGGAATTATCCTGGTTACTCCTGATAAACTCGTCATCTATCGAGCATATTCTCTTAGCGAGCCCTGTTCCAATAATGTGGCGGAGTATAACGCTCTACTAATCGGGCTCCAAGTCGCTAAAGAATTGGGCGTCGAATCTCTGGAAGCTTTCGGTGATTCTCTGCTGATCGTCAATCAACTCAGAGGAATATATGAAGTTTGGAATCCAGACCTTATCCCCTATCACCGAGCAACGGTCGAGATAGCCATGACATTCAAAGGGTTCTTCCTAGAACATGTACCTCGATCTCAGAATCTGGAAGCTGATGCCCTAGCCAGTCTAGCTGCAGATTTAGCTACTCCTATAAGAAGGCAGAATTCGGTGATCCTTGTTAACAGAGATTTATTCTGTGTAAAAAATAACTTTCACATAGAAAGCAGCTACGCTGTGAACACTAATCCTCCCAAGAGAGACTGGAGAAGTCCCTTTATAGATTTTGTGGCATACGGAATCTTGCCGGAGGACCCTAAAGAAGCAGTATCCGTCAAAAGACGATCATTACGCTTCTATCTTGATGCGTCTTCATAGTGTCTATATCGTCGGACCTACGATGGACTGCTATTGAGACGTCTCTCCGATGACGAGGCACAGCGGATTATCCGTGAAGCTCACGACGGCATATACGGAGCACATCAACCCGGTCCTAAGCTACAGGATCGTATCAGGAGGATGGGCTATTACTGGCCTACTATGATCACAGATGCTATAAGGTATGCAAAATAATACAAAGCCTGTCAGGTTCATGCAGACTTTATACATCAACCTTCTGAATATCTATATCCTACGGTTGCATCCTGGCCTTTCCAAGCATGGGGTATGGATATCATTGGTCCTATTCACCCGTCTTCTTTCAGAGGTCACCGGTTCATACTGGCCATCACAGATTATTTTTCCAAATGGGCAGAGACGATCCCTCTTGCTGAGGTGAAGGCATCTAATGTGATCAGCTTCATCAAGCATCATGTCATTTATCGCTTTGGGATACCCCGGAGGATAATTTATGACAATGGGCCTCAATTAATCAGCCAAGCATTTTATCGATTTTGCGATAAAAATTGGATACAAAATATGGCCTCTACGGCATATAATCCTGCTGCTAATGGTTTGGCAGAAGCTTTCAACAAAACCATTATCAAGCTCTTGAAAAAGTTTGTCTCTTCGAACAAGAGGGATTGGAATGAGAAGCTGGGAGAATGTCTTTGGGCATACCGCACAACGATACGAGCATCGACAGGTTGTACCCCATTCTCATTAGTTTACGGGAGCGAAGCAGTTCTTCCCATCGAAGTCCAAATTCTGTCACTCAGGATAGCAGTGGATAATGAGTTAACTCAAGAAAAGAGTGACCTGTTAAGGCTTCAAGAGCTAGAAGGATTAGATGAGAAACGCCTTCAGGCTCAATAGCGCATCGTATTCTACCAGGCACGCATTTCAAAAGCTTTTAATCAAAAAGTAAAGGAAAGAGTGTTCAAAGTTGGCGAGCTAGTTTTAGCTGTAAGAAGGCCGATGATTCTTACTCACAGGAGTAAGGGTAAATTCCAACCCAAATGAGAAGGCCCTTATGTGATAGAGACAACGTTCTCAAACGGCGCTTACAGGTTAGCCAAGCCTAATGGAGATTTGTTGATGGCTCCCATCAATGGCAAATTCCTGAAAAGGTACTATGCTTAACCTCCTTTGCTCAAATGGAGTATGGTGAAGATCTTATTCTGACAATACTACTTCCAAAATAAAACTAGTTGGATCGTATTCTATCATGTCCATATAACCTCTGAATAGATATGTTTAACTAATTTGGAACTTCAAGACCTATCACGTCCATATTATCTCTGATAGTGTTTTGTGTACAAATTTTAGTTGGATCGTATTCTATCATGTCCATATAACCTCTGAATAGATATGTCCTGCTGAAGCTTACCGAGAGTATATCACGTCCATATTACCTCTGATATCACTTTCACCCAAACCTGTCATTTATATTCCAAAATAATGGGTCCACAAAGTTAGATAAAAATCTCTTTACTATTCCCAGAAAGAGCAAAAGTACATTTAAAAGCAAAAAAAAGTACATCATTTGGGGGGAGCGGTCAGGTTGCGAATCTGCTGTGCCAGTGCGGTCATCTTCTCGGTCCTGGAGCTTAAAACAATGGTGCGGGCCCGCTCCAACCGTGCCTCGGCATTGCTCAGGAGGGACAGTTCGGATCTAGCCTGAACAAAACCAGCACAGGCGACTCTTGCAAGCGCCAAGTTCTGTTGAGCTAGGCCCCGTCGACCATTCACCACATCTAGAGTTTCCGACGACTGAGAAGCCCACTCCTTTGCCTGAGCAAGTTTTGCTTTCAGTCTGTGGACCCTCGCTACATTTCCTTCATGCTCGGCCTGGCACTTCGTTTGAAGAGGAATAACCTCCTCCAAGACAACTTTTTCTTCATCCATCTCCTGCTGATGTGTCTGGATGGATTTATTTAGGCCTTCCATCTGTTCAGCAAGCTGCGCAGTCAAGGAGTCATATTCAGCCTGGACCAGGTCTTCAATGTTTCCTCGAGATAGCTGCAGATATTCATTAATGGGTTGCTCCAAACCATTAACTATCTCCTCCAGTGCGTCAGCTACCCCAGTGTCGTTGAAGTCTCTGATTGGCACTATCGTAAACTGAGCGGACCTCCTCAGAGCCTCAAAGCTTAGATTCTTCTCCAACACCATTGATATTAGCATTTTCAAAGTGGTGTAGAAGATACCAATATACTGCTCGGCCAGCAGGGCTAGATCCGAATTGACGCTTGGAGTGGTTGCAATATTGGCGAACCTCCCTCCAGGAACGACCACAGCCGTCGCCTCAACACCAGCTACGACAAAGGAAGATGCCACAACACCGGACGAAGTGACCGGCGTACTCAGAGGAAGCAATGTCGCAATGACAGGCTCATCCTTCTCTTGAGATGTCGGAACCACTTCGGGCGAGCCGGCACCCAAGAATGTTTCCTCTTTGAAGTCGGGCACCTCCATGTCATCGCCAGGAGCCGAAACAGAGCCAAAAGAGAGTTAATATCAACAGGATGTTAATTTTCTTAAAAAAGAGGCATAAAGATGACATTTACTCATGGATGATGGCATATATGTCGCATCTGCAGTCAGTACAGTTAAATCATTTCTTAATGATGCTAAGCAAGCAGTCATACCTGGAGAAGGGGGTGTGCTAACTGACATCGGCAGGTATTCTTCCGAGTCTTCACCCAGATCCACTCGAGGTTCACCAGGTAGAATCTCGCTGGGTGCACCTACAGATACGACAGGGGTTTCCCTCGATGCTGATCTGGATAAAGATATCCTTATTTGGCTCGGCCCCGAAGGCGATCTCGTACCACTACCTGAAGCGGTAGAAACGACAGCAGCCTCAAGCAGGAATTCTCTGGCACCACCAGCCGAAACTGTGAAGGTTCTCTCTCTAAAAGGCGAGGAACCTCCAATCAAAGAATCGTCCCCGATAGAGGAAACAGCAGGCTCACTTCTAGGAGCCTCATTGCCGGGAATCCTGAGAGAACGACTAACCACCTTCTTCTTCTTCTTTCGAGGGAAAGTCTCCTTCGGGACAAGAGCCCTTCGCTTACCAGAGATGACCAAAGCCACTGCAGGCGAAGGTATTTCACCCCTCGGCACTGCCAACAGAGGCTCATCTGGATTGACGGAATCTTCACTCTCGTCAGAGGAGATCGAGGGGACTTCATCTCTTCCTGCAGACTTAGAGAAGGGCATCCTAAAACTTCCATGCATATCAAAATCGTGATGGAAGGTGTTGGTTGCCACATAGAACTGGGCATACGAGTGGAGGATGCGCAGCTCCGTAGAGAGTGAAATAACGGGCACGGTAAAAATTGCTTTAGTACAACCTATGATGAAGTATCGCCATCCTTTCGCTCCATCAATGAGTCCACCCCTGGACCTGAAGCTGGTAACGGCATTGCCCATATGCAATTGGTCATACCCAAACTGCCTGACAAACCGACTAGGCAGGTAGGGCTCCAAGAAGCAATGGTCTTCACTTCTGTACAATAAATGGGAAGGTCTAATGCAGACCAACCAATTAAAAGCCTCAGGAGAAAGAATAGTCTGTCCATCGCCTATATCCTGAAGTTTGATCCCCTTTTGATTGAGATGTACAGAGGGGACAGTGCAGAAGAGCTTCCAGCTGTGACTGAAATTCAGCGCCCGTCGACAGTCTAAGACTGTGGTCACATTCCAGGAAGATTTCTTGTAGTTCAGCAAGAAACTACCCCCCGAACTACTGCCAGATCCGGGAGACATCACCTTGGGGTTATGGAGAATTAACCATCCCATCAAATACAGGTATGGTAATTCTACCCTGAACACCAGACGCACTATAGGCCATAGCGTATTCCGGTGAATACGGTCCGTAGATGTGATGCCAGGTACCACCAGTCGGCGCAGCCATATAGAGAGAAAGCCAGCCAGTTGAGCTTTCTTGGACAGAGGCCTACAACAATGCCTCAAATAACTGTTGGCCTTAGTGCCTGCAGGATATTTCCCTATCCCTTCGTCGAGAATCTGATCTGGAGCCTCAGTATCCTCCATAAGATCGTCGACTACCTGAGCACTAAGCACGCTCAGAAAGCTCAGAGGCTGATGCTTGCTATCCAAGACTTTCTCTGGCTTAGCAGCCCTGGCCCGGTGAAAGAAGAGGTAGGACGCCCATTTATTGGTATGAGCCAAATCTGAAGCTCATTATAAAAGGCGGTGCAAGGAAGGTAGTGGCACATCAGCTCCTGGTACACTGCCACTACCCGTGGGTCTGAACCCCCCAGCTCCCGGTTCGTTAGAATATACTCCTCATAAGGAGTATCCCCCATTGGCAGTCTCGAAATCTCTGCCATCTCGTGGAGGGCCAATCCCAACTCCCCCAGTGGAGTGGCGAAAGTCCCGGTGAGCGAGATATATCGCTCCATCAGAGCCAGAAACAGGCTAGGGTTGAGAGGTAACCCAACACTGGTGGCATTTATAGCTGCGAACAGACCAATGCTCTCCAGTTCGGTCTGAAAATGCTTCAGGGCCCAGTCAGCCAAACGAGCCCATCGAAGATTTGTTGGGGTGATCCACCCACTTGTCTGAGGGTTAACCTTGGGGTATACTCCTCCATGCCCCATAAAATCATTACAGAAAGTCGGTAATTGGACCGGCTGGAGCAGTAAACTGTCTTCACTCGGGATACTGCCCGGATACAATCCCCTGAACGGCATCACAGAGTCGGAAGGGCGGCTGACAAATGACCCTTGACCAGATCCTTTCTGGTAAAATATCTTCTCCGGCCATCCGTGAAGATCGGGAGTCAGCATCCACGACATCCTCCTAGGATGTGTAGCATAGAAGAATGCCGAGATGGGATAGTCTCTCAGCATCTTGGGCAGATACAGGACCAAGCCCCTGGCAGGGAAAACCCAGAGTTCTTTCTTGGGCTTCGTCTGGGACTGCTTGTCAATCATGTTCCCGAAAAGAAAAGCCGGCTTTATATATTGGTCCCCATCTATGTACGTCAGGGGCTCTCCGTTGATCATGTTCAACAGCGTTCGCTCACCTTGAGCCGATATCAGGATTCCCCTTCCTTCAGGATACTGGGGTCCGGAGATAGGAAATGTCACGTGGGACAAATCCTTCAGGTAGTTAGAATGCAGCATCCCGGCAGCAGAACCCATCACCTCGCCTAGCGGAGACGCATGCAAGTTAACTACAAAATGCAAGAAAGACACGTCAGTTTCTATACTAGACATTATAATCTTGCAGCATATGCCAAAAGTCAACAGTCTGTGCTTTACGCCAAGACTATAAAGACTTGATCTTTTACGCTGGAATCTTATTCCAAGGCATAAAATTCAAGACTGGCAGTATACACAAAAAACCTGACAGTTTGTACTTTTATGCCAGACTGCCAAAGCTTGAGTTATTACACCAGAATTGTCATCCAGAAGCGTAAAACTCAAATTTTATAGTATACGTTAAGTTTCGACAGTCGAAGCTTTTACGCCCGAGTGCAAAAATATGGAGTTTTTACGCTGACACATTAGAAATATGGGCGTAAAAGATAAAATATCTCTGTGCATCATCTTCTTCAAAGAGGCTATCAGCACAGAAGATGACCTAGCACGTTTACGTACAACATGTGCGAAGGATTCTCGTCGTTCTTTTCGTCCCAAAAACTCTACCTTCAACTCCGGGTGCACTGCTCGTCGGCGGGACACTTCGTTCAGAATGAAGCTCGCCTTGCCCGACGGAAGTCGCTCTCGCTTGGGCAGAAGAGCAAGAAGAAGAGTCAACCTTCTTTCCCTTAGAGGAGGGGATTTGTTTCGGGGCCATTGCTGAAAACTCTGAAGGCTCGGAGAAGAAACGAAGAAGAACTCGAAGAGTCGAAGGCTTTCTTTTGCAAAAAGACAGATGAAAAGTTTTCTTTGAAAGCCTTGGGGTATATATAGAGTTTGGACGGACTCCTCGAATCCCTAACCAAATCTGATATTTAATATTCGGTTATGATTGGGGACTACGTCAGCCTATTACTCAGAGAAGGCGGACAGTCAGCGAATTCGAAAAGTTTTTGGGCAAAGCAGATTCGTGGTTTTTACGCTAAGGAGCTTTCTGCGCTCGACAGCTACAAATCTACAGTTTTACGCTAAGAGGCTATAAGTCTATGGTTTTACGCCCGGATGCTTTTATGCTCGGTAGCTTTTACGTTCGAGAGGCTACAAACCTACGACTTCAGGCTCAGAAGCTACAAATCTATGATTTCACGCTCGGTGGCTTTTACGCTCAGAGGCAACAGATCCACAACTTCACGCTTGGAAGATTTCCTTTTCAGAGACTACAAATCTATAGTTTTTACGCCCGAATGCTCTCATGCTCAGCAGCTTTTACGCTCAAGAGGCTACTAACTTATTATTTTATGCTCATCTACATTACAGATCTATGATTTTCCGCATATTTGAGAATACGCAGGCCAGAATATGCGTATATCTGAACAATTCTCAAGGCGGTCAATTGCAAGGGCTCACGCAGAAGATACTCCTTCTTGGCCCCAAAATATTCCAAGTACCCAAAGCATACAGAGTTCAACATTGAAACTGACTCTTCTCCTTGGGTCGATTGGAAGTTCATCCAGAATCCAGTATGAATATTTCATCTACAGTTCAAGATGGCGACTCAGTTCGATAGCCGTTTCTCGCCCTATTTCAAGGGATTTTCGGGAAATCGTTCTTGAAGATGATTATTTGAACAAAAATTCTATTTATCAGAAGTGACGATTCAGAATTCTACGCAGCTCCCTATTCCTAACAGCAGGACAGTTCGAATACTCGACTTAAATGCTAAGCGGCTTTCTGCGCATCCTTAGTTATACGTAAAAGACAGGACGGGACCTAGTACTCTTTCTATCAGAGTCGACGTAAATTTACCAAACGTGTCGAAGCTACACATATTCAGACTTTACAGCAAAGTATATAGCAAGATAATCATATGCACAGAAGAAAGACGATTTTATTAAATCATGATTACATATGAGAGAAATCCAGTCTACAAAATATTTTTTCTTCATTTTCATGATTACATATATGGGAAATTCCGTCTACAAAGGATTTCCCCATCGTCATCGGAAGGGCACCCCCAGAATCTGTTCTGCCAGGTTCTCGCATTGGTGAAGATCTTCCGCCTTCTTCAGCAGTTAGTCGATTTCCGCAACCGATTAACAAGAAAATGATTAATGGCGGGAGGATACAAAACTGGGCCTGCCTGAATTATTCAGAGCCCATCCTCCATACGCTATGACAGATTGAGTTAAGGTATTTAACCCAACTTAATACTCGAGGTCAGAGCTAGTTTCTGCTCTTGTCCACGAAAGTATCAAGAGAAAATACAACTTGCAAGCTGTGTGGTCTAACATGACCCTTCCTCTCTCCTGGACGAACCGCCATACAAAGTTGCTGATTATCCCGAGCAAAGGAGGCTATGATATCCTTCCATGATCCATCGTTGCAGAGGACATTTGCTCGAAGATGCCTTCTTTTTAAGAGCAGTTTTCGTATAAACCTTATTTCATTTCTTTTGTTTATTATCAAACAACCGGTCAGGTAGTAAAGTTTCAATTTTGAAAATTTTCCAGCTTCATAGAGAACTAATAAAATATAATAAATAGCATAAATACGTATCCACATAAAATACGAATCCCATGAGACTAGTAAAGTTTCAATTTTGAAAATTTTCCAGCTTCATAGAGAACTAATAAAATATAATAAATAGCATAAATACGTATCCACATAAAATACGAATCCCATGAGACGAGTCTCACAACTCTTCCCTCCTTAGAAAATTCTATCTTTGGAATTTGTATAAGGATCCAAAATAAACTAACAAGAAAATCCAAGAAAGCAAGCACGGAACTAAAATAAGCAAAAAACTCATGTTAGCATGAAATTTTCTGGGCAACAACAAGAAATCAGAAAAGAAGACAATAACAGATATAACAAATAAGTTAACAATCAATCACATCTAAAGGTTAAGATATAACATGAGTATACGAATAAGTATACCTCCAAAGTCGAAGAGAAATGGATAACGAGTACGCATATCATCCTCACGCTCCCACGTCGACTAGTCCAGTGAGTGATGCCCCCAAGCAACTCGAACTAATCTGATAGTCTAGTTCTTGAGAACCTTCTCTCTCTGGTCCAAAATAGACATGGACCTCTCCTCATATGATAGGTTGGTACCAACGACCAACTCAGAATGATCCAGGATATGGACTGGGTCTAGAATATACCGGCACAACTAAGATACGTAAAAGGCGTCATGTACCTCATGAAGTGATAGTGGAAGAAATAGACGATATGATACGTTTTCAACTCGCTCGAGAATATCGAATGGGCCTATATATCTAGGACTAAGCTTTCTCCATACTCCAAATCTGATAACTCCATGGATAGTCAAAATTCTCAGAAATACAAGGTCGTCGACAAAAAACTCAAGATGACGACGGTACTTGTCTACCCAATGACGTTGGTGATCCTGAGCCACTCTGAGATGCTCTCTGATCTGTCTGATCGCTCCAACCGACTAAGAAATTATCTCTGGACAAAGCATCTGCCTCTCGCTAATGTCATTTTAAGCTAACGGTGATCTGCATCTCCTACCATCAAAAGCCTCGAAGTGTGTCATTTGAATGCTCGCCTGGAAGTTGTTGTTATAGGAGAACTCTACCAAATGTAGGTAATCCTCTAATGATCCATCGAATACATTCTCGAAGAATATCCTCCAAATTTTGAATAGTACGCTCCGACTATCTATCTTTCTACGGATGGTAGGCTGCACTAAACTTCAACCTAGTCCCCAGTCTCTATTCTAGGCTCCGCCAGAAATGAGATGTGAATCGTGAATATCTATCAGAAACTATAGTGAATGGTACACCATGCAATCTGACTATCTATCTAATGTATATCTCAGATAGCTGCTCTGTAGACTAGCCCACTCCTAAAAAAAAAAATGAGTAACCTTCGTGACTCAAACCACTATAACCTATATAGCATCTTTGGCAGACGAAGATCTAGGAAGATCAGTCACAAAGTCCATAGTAATATGGTCCCACTTCCATTCCAGAATCTGTAAATGTAAACCCCCTGATTTTTTCAGAAATTTTTTAATTTGGATTTTTCACAATTTTTTAGGATTTTTCTGTAATTAATACCGAAGTATTTGGTAATTAAATGATTTTTTAATTACTGTTAAATAATATTAAAATATTATGAAATAATATTTTATGGTGTAAAGTAGAAAACCGGATATAGGGTAATTTTTTGTAAATTTATTGGACCCTGGAAGCATTTTAAAGCCCTAAAAACTAAGTTTAAATAAACCGAATTAAACCCTAGAAATAAATCCGGTTCAATTGAACCAAACCAAACCAAACCAACCCAGATCCGGTTCAGCTGAACCAAACCCAGCCTTATCCGATCGGGTCGGATCTAAACCCGACCCGAAACCCGCAGACCCAAACCCGCACTTAAAACACTAGCGGGTCGGGCCGGATTCACGTTGAACCCGACCCGCAGACCCGGACAAAAACCCGTTACCCCAAACAGAACCCTAAACCTAATTCAGGTCGAAATTACTGTTCTGACCTGGCGGCTACCCTATAAATAATTCCCTTAGCTGCCGGAACCCTAATCCCATCGCGCCTGAACCCTAGCTCCGACGGAACCCTAGCCGTCCGCCACTATCTCATCCTCTTCCTCCCTCTCCTTCCTCAACCCCGAGCCCCTCACCGGCCAGCACCCCGAGTAGCACCCCCATCTCCCCTCTTCTCCTTCCTCCGCCACGAGACCCGCTGCCCAGCCTAGCTCCACCACCCTCTTTCCTCCTCGCCCACAGCGCCTCCCGCAGCTGCCCATCTCCACCCCGACTCCACCTTCTCCCCTCGCCTCCGCCGTCTCCTCGACGAACCCATCGACCATCACTCATCTTCTCCGACCAGAATACCTCCGCCCAGTGCCTCGACCTCGCCTGACTCTCACTCGCCCTCTCCTCCTCCCGCTCCACCATCGAACACCCCGAGCCCCCATCTCCTCTCTCCCTCTCCTCCGCTCGCCATCTCCGGCCGCTCCGCCCCTAGCCGCCCACAGCAGCCCTAGCCCGCTCGACGACCTCCACAGCCATCCTCGGCCGTCCCTCCGCCACGACCAGACTCCACAGCCCCACACCGCCTTCCTCCTCCACCCCTATCCTCACCATCTCTCCCCGCAGCAGCGCCTCAGCCCCAAACCCCGAGCCCCTCGACCACAGTCCCTCCTCCTTCTGCGACCGCCTGGAACCCAACCGAAACCCTAGCCTGGACACGGCAGTACAGGATACCGCACAGCCCGGACACAGCTCATGTCAAGGAGACACACGGACACGTAAAATTCAGATTTTATGGAGCCCTGTTCAGGTAGTGTTTTCTCTCTCCTCGTTGCCCAATTTTCTGTTCCGTTAGTTGTGACACATAGACTGTGCGACCCCCTCGATGCCCGTGCAACCCGCTCGTTGCGTCGCGTCCTGTGGTGATGGCAAACCATGATCCAAAAACAGGAAAACCAACGCCCTATTTTACCCCGGAACTGAGTGCGCCCCGCCAAACGGGATGACTTGGTCGCAAGCGGTCTTCATTGAAACGTGTGCGTCGTTGATACGGATGTGTAGGATTTCACAGAAGTTGATTTAGATGTGCGTGCACACCGGAATCAACGCGTATCCGCCGACAACGCCTCTTATTTGCCTGTTCTGGAATACGTTATAACTTTATGTAAATACGTCGGATCGAGATGAAACGTGCACCATCGAACTCGTAGCAATACACTGGTCCTGTGACCCAAGTTTGGTTCGATTCTGAGAACGTTGACAAAATCGCGTATCGTGGGCCCATAGGCTCCACTTGACGGGCAATTTTGTGATCAGCTCATCGAAATCCAATTATGGAAGTTTCGTTGGGTTCATATCATCGTTCCTGACTTGTTGACACTAAGTTTGATGAATTTGGAGACCTTTGACCCTGACACATTCTTCGGTGCAAAGTGGCCCACATGTGGACCCTGCTTTGACCCAGAAATGTCATTTTCGCCCCTGTGTCCAAATTGGACTTAAGGACAGGCATTTCTAGCTATTTGATATTTTCTGAGACTGTTTGTGATGTTTATTACAACTTTTGGAGAAGTACCTGCAGGATCCACTGATACAGGGACAGCTGTTGGTATTCCAACCCCAGGCAAGTGTACCTTGCCAACATTGCAGTTTTTGTTACATATTTCTTTGATTATTTATATCTTGTGCATGCTTGACCTAGGACCGTGTGACTTACTTAGCGTCCGATTAATAGTCGGGTGCCAACACCGTACGCGGAGTTGTGTAACGTCACCTAGAGATGGATATCGTGACCCTTTACATTCTCGTACTTGCCTTATCAAGTACATATACCCAGGACACTTGACACTATTCATGAGATAAAATCTTCTAAGATATTCATGGTGATTTTGTGTAGGATACAGGTTTTATGACATAGACATTATATTCATAGACATTATATGACTTGCTGTATTAGTTTTGATCCTGCGTGTCATGGACATGAGACGTATGATTACATTGGATGGGGAGAGTATTACCATATCAAAGGCTAATTATATTATATATATTGTCATCTGGATGTGTCTGAGTTTCTGATATAGAGCTTTGGCACAAGTTCTGGCCCTTCGAGAGAATACTGCTATGGGTTTCTCCGATACTGATCCTGTAGTAGTCTCAGCCCGAGTATGACTAAAACTCTCATTTGCATATCACTTAGCTGGTTATATAGTTTACCCTATTATTTCATTTATTACTGTACTGCATTTATTTTAGCTTGTATTATCTGTACCTTGTTATGTCCCCTGAGGACCTGGATCCGGAATATGTCCCCAGGATTAGCAGATGAGATCTATCCCGAGGTTTATGGAGCAGGAGCATTATCAGGAGCAGGCACTGGAGCAGTACTAGATCCAGTAGACGAGTGATCATCGAGGGTATCTTCTGAGTATATACTGTTTCCATACTGATTATTTGTTGTGGTTATCTTCATTCTTGTATCTTGACAGATGTATCAGACTCATTATTGGGCTATTTTCTCGAGTTTATATTTTATTGAGATTGATCTTGCTTTATGATTCTGATATTGTTGTATTCATTTCTGTGGATGAGATTAGTATATCTAGACCCTTATTGTTGTATTACAGCTTAAGTATGCCCCAATGGATCTATTAAATTAGGTTTATCCATCGGTGTGTGCTGCTGGCCATTTCCACGTGTCTAGTCCCTCGGTATTTTAGGACTGGGGCGTAACATGGTTTTTGTGGTGGCCCTTGCAGGTCAACGACTAAATTGTTCGATTTCAACTTAGGGACCGAGCAAGCCAACAATAAGAATAGGATAAGTTTTTGGATCTCATCCACTTGCTTGAATCATTCTTGACATCTATATCGGATTCAAATTAATTTCTTGACTTGCATCCTACCTTGATTCCTGTGTGCCTCTTATTATTTATTTTGGTTGTTACTCTTGAATTTTTATCATGTGATTGGTAATTAAAACTTGACAGTTTAAGTTATTATAGTAGATTATGACCTAATGATTACCCCTTAGCTTTAAGTCGCGAAATTAGTACCCCCACTCGATACAAGTTAGATCCCTTACCCTTGACGGCCAGTGACTCTTCTATCCTCACTATCGACACTTGTTCTATAAGCACTAAGACTAAGGCTTAAGACGACCATGACCTATGTAATATAGGAGGATACCCTAATAGGTACCAAGACCCCTTCTCGTAGACCTTAACAAGAGTTTTTACGGTACCCTTAAGACGATTTTAGTATTAGTTTATTGTTTTAAGTTGAGTAGTATGCCTCACAACGTAGTACCACCTAGCCCTATTGACCCATTGATGAAGTGAACTAGGATGACACAACTTTAGACTTGCATAAGAAGATAGTGTTTATTCAGACTGTAGAATTTAGAGGTCCTTGCCCCTATTTGGTTGACTAGCGACTTAGACAAGGAGGTTGTATGATGACTGTAGAGTCTTTATTATTATTGCTTACTTTGTTTTATTTTGTGAACTTGAATTAATTTGTACCTCCTTTCATCATCATCTAGCGTACTTATATTTGTTGTACTACCTTGACTTTTGCCGCTAATATAGCCTAGTTTTGCAAGCTTACTCTTCTATCGAGCTTGATCATGATATATGTATAAGTGGGTTAACACACTGATACATTTCAGAATCAGTGTACTACGGTCTGATCAACCATGGTACATTTTGGTTCGCTCTTTCCACGACTACTTTACGTGGATTGAGATATATAGTTGACTATTATACTTGCCCTGGACATGTCTGACATATCGTATCGGTTATATAACTGTATTGATACGAGCATGCGAACGAAGAATTACCAGAATAGGATTTTAATCCATAACTGCTTAACAATCCCCATTTGAATTCTTTAAACGCCTTGATCCCGATACTTCTATTCTATTACCTCACCCTCGAACTCTTTATTATTGATCTCCGTCTTCCCTTATTTCGGAAAGATAAAATCTCGTGCTTGGTATAAGTTTGATATATTGACAGTACTAGATATACCCCACAGGCCGGTCGCATTGTTGATGACCCTTTTATAAATGATTAAGGGAATATCATAGGTGATATGTTTGGTGTTAAAGACTTGAGGATTCAATAACATGATTAAATAATTTGGGGCATAGCTTTCTTAGAGGTATAGCCTTAGATGATAGAGGGATAAATTCTAAGTTGGGTAGAGACCGCAATGTTCACTTAAGAGGAGTTCTTTAGACTATAATCAAGTGAGATTTAATAGAGAGACCTTGCCCTAGTTTAATTTTGAGGACGAATTTTTTTATAGGTTGGGTAGATTGTAAACCCCCTGATTTTTTAGAAATTTTTTAATTTGGATTTTTTACAATTTTCTGTAATTTTTTGGCTTTTTCTGTAATTAAAACTGAAGTATTTGGTAATTAAATAATTTTTTTATTTATTGTTAAATAGTATTAAAATATTATGGAAATAATATTTTATGGTGTAAAATAGAAAACCGGACATAGGATAATTTTTTGTGAAATTATTGGACCCTGAAAGCATTTTAAAGCCCTAAAAACTAAGTTTAAATAAACCGAATTAAACCCTAGAAATAAACCCGGTTCAATTGAACCAAACCAAACCAAACCAACCCAGACCCGGTTCAGCTGAACCGAACCCAGCCTTATCGGATCGGGTCGGATCTAAACCCGACCCGAAACCCGCAGACCCAAACCCGCACTTAAAACACTAGCGGGTCGGGCCAGATTCACGTTGAACCCGACCCGCAGACCCGGACCCAAACCCGTTACCCCAAACAGAACCGTAAACCTAATTTGGGTCGGAATCACTATTCCGACCCGGCGGCTACCCTATTAATAATTTCCTTGGCTGCCAGAACCCTAATCCCATCGCGCCTGAACCCTAGCTCCGACGGAACCCTAGCCGTCCGCCACCATCTCATCCTCCTCCTCTCTCTCCTTCCTCAACCCCGAGCCCCTCGCCGGCCAGTACCCCGAGCAGCACCCCCATCTCCCCTCTTCTCCTTCCTCTGCCACGAGACCCGCTGCCCAGCCTAGCTCCACCGCCCTCTTTCCTCCTCGCCCGCAGCGCCTCCCGCAGCTGCCCATCTCCACCCCGACTCCACCTTCTCCCCTCGCCTCTGCCGTCTCCTCGACGAACCCATCGACCATCACTCATCTTCTCCGCCCAGAATACCTCCGCCCAGTGCCTCGACCTCGCCCGACTCCCAGTCGCCCTCTCATCCTCCCGTTCCACCATCGAACACACCGAGCCCCCATCTCCTCTCTCCCTATCCTCCGCTCGCCGTCTCCTGCCGCTCCGTCCCTAGCCACCCACAGCAGCCCTAGCCCGCTCGACGACCTCCACAGCCATCCTCGATCGTCCCTCCGCCACGACCAGACTCCACAGCCCCACACCGCCTTCCTCCTCCGCCCCTATCCTCACCATCTCTTCCCGCAGCAGCGCCTCAGCCCCAAATCCTGAGCCCCTCGACCACAGTCCCTCCTCCTTCCGTGACCGCCAGGAATCCAACCGAAACCCTAGCCTGGACACGACAGTACAGGACACCGCACAGCCCGGACACAGCTCGTGTCAAGGAGACACTCGGACACGTAAAATTTAGATTTCACGGAGCCCTGTTCAGGTAGCGTTTCCTCTCCCCTCGTTGCCTCATTTTCTATTCCGTCAGTTGTGACGCGTAGACTGTGTGACCCCCTCGATGCCCGTGCAACCCGCTCGGTGCGTCGCGTCCTGTGGTGATCGCAAACCGTGATCCAAAAACAGAAAAACCAATGCCCTATTTTACCCCGGAACTGAGTGCGCCTCGCCAAATGGGACGACTTGGTCACACGCGGTCTTTACCGAAACGTGCGCGTCGTTGATACGGATGTGTGGGATTTCGCAGAAGTTGATTTGGATGTGCGTGCACACCGGAATCAACGCGTATCCGCCGACAACGCCCCGTATCTGTCTGTTCTGGAACACGTTGTAACTTTGTGTAAATACGTCGGATTGAGACGAAACTTGCGCCATCGGACTCGTAGCAATATGCTGGTCCTGTGACCCAAGTTTGGTTCGATTCTTAGAACGTTGACAAAATCGTGTATCGTGGGCCCCACAAGCTCCACTTGACGGGCGATTTTGTGATCGGCTCATCGGAATCCAATTCTGGAAGTTCCGTTGGGTTCATATCATCGTTCCTGACTTGTTGACACTAAGTTTAATAAATTTGGAGACCTTTGACCCTGACACGTTCTTCGATGCAAAATGGCCCACATGTGGACCCCGCTTTGACCCTGAAATGTCATTTTTGCCCCTGTGTTCAAATTGGACTTAAGGACAGGCATTTTTAGCTATTTGATATTTTTTGAGACTGTTGGTGATGTTTATTACAGCCTTTGGAGGAGTACCTGCAGGATCCACTGATACAGGGACAGCTGTCGGTATTCCAACCCCAGGCAAGTGTACCTTGCCAACATTACAGTTCTTGTTACATATTTCTTTGATTATTTATATCTTGTGCATGCTTGACCTAGGACCGTGTGACTTACTTAGCGTCCGATTAATAGTCGGGTGCCAACACCGTACGCAGAGTTGTGTAACGTCACCTAGAGATGGATATCGTGACCCTTTACATTCTCGTACTTGCCTTATCAAGTACATATACCCAGGACACTTGACACTATTTATGAGACAGAATCTTCCTGAGATATTCATGGTGATTCTGTGTAGGATACAGGTTTTATGACATAGACATTATATGACTTGCTGTATTAGTTTTGATCCTGCGTGTCATGGACATGAGACGTATGATTACATTGGGTGAGAAGAGTATTACCATATCAAAGGCTGATTATATTATATATATTGTCATCTGGATGTGTCCGAGTTTCTGATATAGAGCTTTGGCACAAGTTCTGGCCCTTCGAGAGAATACTGCTATGGGTTTCTCCGACACTGATCCTATAGTAGTCTCAGCCCGAGTATGACTAAAACTCTCATTTGCATATCACTTAGCTGGTTATATAGTTTACCCTATTGTTTCATTTATTGCTGCACTGCATTTATTTTGGCTTGTATTATCTGTACCTTGTTATGTCCCCTGAGGACCTGGATCCGGATTATGTCCCTAGGATTAGCAGATGAGATCTATCCTGAGGTTTACGGAGCAGGAGCATTATCAGGAGCAGGCACTGGAGCAGTACCGGATCCAATAGACGAGTGATCATCGAGGGTATCTTCTGAGTATATACTGTTTCCATACTCAGTATTTGATGTGGTTATCTTCATTCTTGTATCTTGACAAATATATCAGACTCATTATCGGGCTATTTTCTCGAGTTTATATTTTATTGAGATTGATCTTGCTTTATGATTCTGATATTGTTGTATTCATTTCTGTGGATGAGATTAGTATATCTAGACCCTTATTGTTGTATTACAGCTTAAGTATGCCCCGATGGATCCACTAAATTGGATTTGTCCATCGGTGTGTATTGCTGGCCATTGCCACGTGTCTAGTCCCTCGGTATTTTAGGACTAGGGCGTGACAGTAAAGGCTGAAGTAGTCCGGCTGGTCTCTAATATTCAGTCTTGACATTCTGACATACTATACACCGAGAAATAAACCAAGCTATCTTCCTCTTTATACCATTCCACCAGAAGTGCTAACGAATATCATGATACATCTTCGTCCCTCCTGGATGTACTGAGTACTGAGAACTGTGAGCCTCTGACATAATCTTCTACCGAATATCTTCTCTCGACAAACAAAGTTGACTCCCAAACCTGAGAGTCTCATCCTCATAAATGGTTAACTCTGGTCTGCGTCCTAACTCACACTCTCCTCTGAGCCATTGAAGCCTGATATCACTAGTCTGCTCTGCTCTGATCCTCAACTATAGAAGACTGAACCTGCAAACTCGCTATAAAACCGATATCGCCAAGTAATACTACCTCGATACCCATCTCCTACAAATCCTCCAAAATGTAGCACTGCTCTATCAAGAAGTAAGCTTCTTCTCTCCTGCTCAAGGCGTATATTATGACATTGGCCTTCCCTGAATGATATTGAAGGTTAAGATTATAGTCTAAAAATAACTCGAGCCACCTCCTCTGTCGCATGTTGAGTTCCTTCTGTGTGAACACATATCTCAAGCTCTTGTGGTCTGTAAAGATCTCCACTCGATCACCATATAGTTAATGCCTCCATAGTAAGTACAAATAATACTGTTGCCAACTCAAGATCATGCGTCAGATAACTCTTTTCATGGTCTCGAAGCTCCCGAGACACATAAGCTATCACTCTGTCATACTGCATAAGGACATACCCTCGTCTCATTCCTGAAGCATCATAATACACTGAGAACCCACTAGGTCCCAAGAAAGTATAAGATTATGAGCCAAAATCAAACTCCGCTTGAGCTTCTCGAAAGAAGTCTGATAAGCATCTGACCACTCAAAATACAGATCCTTACATGTCAAACCTGTCAAGGGTACGAAGATCCTAGCAAAGTTTGCCATAAATTGCCTGTAGTAGCCTACTAGACCTAGGAAACTGTGCACATCTAAAGTTGTACGGGGTACTGGCCAACTCTTAATAACCTCCACCTTCTTGGGATCCACCTCGACTCTGCCACTAGAAATGATATATTCCAAGAATGAGATACGATCAAGCCAGAACTCACACATGCCGAGCTTTACGTACAGTTGCTGCTATCGAAGAATCTAAAGACCTACGCAAAGATGTTGCTCATGCTCTTCCTCACTCAGACTATAGACCAAGATATTATCAATAAACACTATCATAAACTAGTCTATAAGATATGAAGATGCTATTCATGAGAGACATGAATATAGCTGGTGCATTGGTGGCTCTAAATAGCATAACTAAGAACTCCAAATAATTATATCTAGATCTGAATATCGTCTTTGATATGTCCTGCTCTCTGACTCTTATCTGATGATACCCATACCGTAAATTAATCTTAGAAAATACAATTGTCCCACTGAGTTGATCAAACAAGTCATCTATCATAGGCAAGGGATACTTGTTCTTAATGGTTGTTGTATTTAATATTCTATAATAAATAACTAAACACGATGAACCATCCTTCTTTTTAACAAGAAGTAACGGGGCTCCCGCAGGCGATGCACTGGGTCTAATAAATCCTTTGGCTCTCATCTCCTTAATCATCCGATACAAGATATTTAACTAAGATGGTGACATCTTATAAACTCTCTCTGATACTGGCTCTACTCTCGGTATCAAATCAATGTAGAACTCCACATCTTTAACTGGTGGTACACCTAGTAGCTCATCAGAAAATACGTTAGAAAAATTACATACTAATCTGGAAAACTATACCTTCTCAGTCTCTTCCATCATCAATATAACTGCCAGTGATTCTACTACACCTCTCAAGAATGAGAACTCTTCCCCACCAGGTACGCGAAAGATAATATTGCCACTATGGCAATCTATCGTAGCGTGGCTCGCACTCAACCAATCCCTACCAAGGACGATATTATAATCGCCCATAGAAAACTCTATCAGCCTCGTGAGAAACTCTCTTCCGCAAACTATAACTCTACACGAGGGATATACTCTATCTACTCCCACAAGATTGTTACCAGTAAGTATATTCAATCTTATAGGTAAGGACTCAGACTCCAATCCAACTCTTGTTAAAAAGCGTGCAGATATAAATGAATGCGATGCACCAGAAACAAATAAAGCTGAAGCTGAATAAAAGTGGACAAAAATGACCTGCTATACCTCTCCCACTACCAAAGCCTCCTCCATCGATAGAAAGATGGCTCAACCATACCTTCTGGGTGCTGGTCCCCTCTATTTGCTGATCTCTAGGTCTTGCCTGTGCCTGGGCATGCGTATTCTGCTGTGGCCTTTGCTGAAATACCTTAGCTTGTAGAGGTAAAGGCCTCTGAATCTGTGGCTGCTGCACTAGTAATACTATCCTGCACTATGGTGCTGCTGGCTGAACTGCTGACTGGGCTGATGATAATTTAGTCTGGTTTCTTCTAGGATATGCTTCGACCATATGGTCTAATATCGCACAAACCAAGCACAATCCATGTTGGGAAGACTACTGAGATGACTGCCTCTGCTGAGGGAGCGTTTGGGAAGACTACTGAGATAATGTTGTCCTTCTCAAGGATCCAATCGTCAGGGCTTGAACTGCTGGAGCTAGTGCTGATGACTGGGATGCTGATCCTCCTAAAACGTTGGGCCTCTTCTGGCTCCCAACTCAGTCTGTAATCCTCTGCGATATATAATCATACCTCCTGGCTGCCCGTTTCACTGCATCAAATATCTTAAACTCATGTTGCTCCACCGCTAAGATATTCTCTAAATGGAGTCCCTACTGGAACCTCCTCTCCCTCTCCAACTCGGTCGCTACCAAAGTGGGAGCAAACTGACTAAGTCTCGCAAACTCTGTCACGTAACCATCAATGGTCGTGGTCTCCTGCCTGAGGTTGTTAAACCTCTGCGGAAGTTCGTAGCACGCCACCGTATCAAAATACCTCGTCAAAAATCTTTCAACAAAAATTACCCATAGAATCGGTGTTTTGAGAGAAACCTCTTGCGCTGTCCACCAGTCACGAGTCAAGTCCAACAACTGTAGTCTCACTACTGCTACACGCTCTCTAGCCGGAGTCTTTGCTACCTCTAAGATTTCCTCAGTATCCTTTAGCCAAGCATCGAACAAAATTGTATCTTCTATACCATTGAAGTACGTAGGACTGAGACGCCAAAAGCTGGTCACAGAATTATGGATCTGAGAACCACCTCGTTCCAATAATGTCTGGACCGACTAAGTGAATACCTCACTCTGGTGATGTTGGTTCATCATGAAACCTCGAAGGACATCCATCAGGCTCGGAGAACACCCTTTGGCTGCTCAGGTTAATCTGGGTACACAGGTGAAGCTTGCTGGTCTGGTACTGTTGGTCGATCTGCCATAGGATCTACTCTAGACTCTGCCCATGAGTGGTGAGGCCGATCTCCAAGAATAAGTTGGGCTCCCGAATGCTGACTCTCCTCGAGCTGCACTCGATCCATCTGGCCGAGTATAACAGGAACAGTGCCCCTGAAAGTTAAGCACACAAGAGTAAATCGAAGAACATGATAGATCAACGAATAAGCAGATATCAGATCAAGAATTAGGGATAGAGAAAAATGACTAGGGATCAAGGGGAACAGTTTAGGATTGAGATATCTAGCAATAGCAACAACCCCCACATAGCTGTTAAAAAAACTAGATTAAATCTGCTCAGACATAATTCGCTCAGACAGACCTGCATGGGCTACCACTAAAATTATGTCACATCCCAGAACCAGAATATTAGAGAGCGGAGATGATAAGGACATCTACGTATACTTATAGCACACCGATTCTCCGCATATACGCTAAAGCTATAAGATATGCGGGGTCACTACTAAAAAATAATAATCAAGCCTAGGTCCAATAAACCCTAGTGTCTCAATCACAAGAACAACATGAATAAATACAAAATGTAAGATAAGCTACAATATAATAGTAAAACATCCCAAACTATAATATATAGATGATCATGATGCTACTAAACAAAAAATGAATAAACTAACAAGAATTTAAGTCATACATGGTCAACCCTAGGATATGTCAATCATATTATTGCCTGTAGGCTAACTGATCAAACCAAAACACGAGCTAAACACGTGCTCGGTGGCTAAATGCCAACAAAAGTAGAATTTACATCACAGTGGGGAAGTAAAAAATTCTACTCAAGTAGTTTGGTGCTTCTGATGGTCACCATCGTCAGGAAAGTTCGGAAGATCCTCCGATGCTGCTATTGGATCTGGCCATACAAAACCAGTAGGGTCAGACCCCAAATAGCAAGTACCACAAAGGAAGACAATCGGGAACTTAAACAACCAACACAAGCAATACAAATACTGAAAGTAAAGACTGAATGTAAATGACCTCAGGCTAATTAAAGAAATATTATAAACCTACAATGAGACATACCCTGAACTGATAAGCAAAAATATAATAACAAGTGCAGAAAGTAACGTTGTGATCATGTAAATCTTAGACTAACCATCATCCATAAATTATGACAAATTATATAAGTACGACTTGATATTTTAACTAACTAGGGTTATCACAATCCTAATTACTAACAATTATAATACAACGTGATACGAGAGTTTCTTCTGATCGTATGCTCCTACAGTCTGTCCGGGATATCCGTATGCACAAACAAGCATTGGATACTCCTCAAGATACTCCTCAATATAAACTATTGGATACTCCACAAGATACTTCTCAAGATTACTGTATGAATAACCGGGACTGCATGCAATCTAGAAATCCTTAGCCATATATTAAGTGAATCTCTAATTATTAATCCTTAGCTATTTTTTGTATGAATCTGGGTGTGGCATTTCGCTGAATCCATCCTAGACATGATGCAACAAAACAAGTTCTAATAGTAATATAAACAAATTTAATATACATTGCACAAATAGACTCTTGTAAGCCACGACAACAACCAAGCCATACGAAACCAAGTAAAGCCAAGTAAAGCCATGTGAAGCCAGGTAAAGCCATGTACAACCAGGTGAAGCTATGTCCATCCAGATGAAGCCAAGTAAAAATAAGTCAAGCCATGTCCGTTGAAGCCATGTAAAGTTATGCCAATTTAAGTCCAGTCAATCATGTCATCACGTATAGCCGAGGAAAGCGGATAAAATCGAGTAAAACTATGTCAAGTCAAGTCCTCTGAAGCCATGTAAGTTCATGTCTAATCAGGTCAAGTTATCACTTGTCCAAACAAAAGTAGAAGAATCAAAATAAAATCATAAAAAACTATAAGTTCCTAAAGAAAGAGCATAATCGGTATACCGTCGATACAGTCAAGTACACCGTCGGTATACTGGTCCAGAGATAGAAAAAACACATCAAGTTCTGGATTCCAACAAATTGGTATATCATTGGTATACTGTAATATACCGTCGGTATGTCATTTCAAGTAGGCAAGAAAGGTTCTGAAAAATAAATTTCCATATATAGGTATACCGATGGTATACTGTAGTAAACTGTCGGTAAGTCGGACAAGACAAATATCCTTAAGTCAGTTAACAATGTCGGCAAGGATCGGTATACCATCGGTATACTGCAGTATACCGTCGGTATGCCGATTTTCAATAATAAATATGGTTAGAGTCAAGTCTAATTTTTGGGACCAAAATCAAATCCAAAAATTACCAAAACCAAGTCTAAAAAGAAGTCAAGTATTGGCTAGATCTCATATCACAATATAGAATAAATCTCACGGTCACAACTCCAATAACGTTTCCGTTACCGAGTTACCAAAAAGGGACAGAACAAGATTCTACCAAAAATTATAACCAAAATGGTCACTAGGCTAGAAATCACGATATGAACAACTATAGTAAAGCAAGTCTAAGGTAAAAAATAATAACCAATGCTCTTGTAAAGTAAAATTATAGAAAGTAAAAGAAGTTCACAAAATTGGCAAAGGTGTACTTGCTTAAAATGAGCTCCCAGCCTAAACCTTCTAGTTCACTACCACCAAGGGATTCAGAAACTACACTCCAGGTCTCAAGACCAAGCTCCAAGCTCGAGAGAGAAATAAAGAAGAGAAGAGAGAGAAAGAGAAAAGAGAAAAGAGAAAAGAGAAAAGAGAAAAGAAATGAAACTTAAGTATATTAATAGAGAAGTTCTCGAAAATATCTTAAAAAGTAAAACAAATATATGTCGGGCAGTATACCGTTGGTATACTATAGTATACCATTGGTATACCAGTCAGTTAATAATGTTTTAATTTTGAGAATTTTTGAGCTTCCCCCTCGTGAACCAATAAAATATAATAAATAGCATAAAATATGTTTCGCATAAAATACGAATAGAGTGAGATGGGTCTCACAGCAGGTAATATTCTTGTTACATCTTTTCCCGCCATAGTATTATTTGATTCGGGAGCATCTCATTCATTTGTATGTGTATGATTTGTGACACGTAGGCTGAATATACTCACTGGTAATGGACTTGTATGAGTCAATATAGTATTTTCAGCATGTCCAATCGAAGTGTACGGGCATTTATTACCTGCAAAGCTGATCGAGTTCCCTATGGGTAACTTTGACGTTATTTTAGGCTTGGACTGGTTGAGAGACAGTCATGCAACGATATATTATCGTAGGGGTAGAGTGTTGTTTAACATCCGGACAAGAAAGAGTTTATCTTCACCAGAACGGTGAAGGATCAGCATAAAGGTGGCATTGCAGGAGTTAAAGGTCAGTTTTCCAGAACAATTGAAGAATTTCTTAATGTATTTTTGAAAGAGTTTCCCGAATTACCTCCATTAAGAGAAGTAGAGTTTTGCATAGAGTTAAAACCAGGAGCAGAGCCAGTTTCAGCAAGGTCTATCAGATGTCACCGATGGAACTTAACAAGTTGTATCATCACGTAGAGAATTGAGGGCAAAGAGGTTTATTCGGGCTAGTAGATCACCATGGGGAGCACCAGTGCTTCTTGTAAAGAAGAAGGATATGTCAATACTGTTATGTATCGACTATAGACAGTTGAATGCCTTAATAGCAAAATAAGAGTATCCATTGACTAGGATTGATGATTTATTTGACCAATTGAGTGAAGCAAAATTATTTTCCAAGATAGACCTTTGATTAGGATATTATCAAATAAGGGTCCGGGAGCAAGATATACCGAAAATAATATTTCGATCTTGATATGGATATTATGAATTCTTAGTTATGCCATTCGGATTGACCAATGCTCCAGCCAAATTCATAGATTTGATGAATCGTATCTTCATGTCATACCTAGATGGTATTCATAGATGACATTCTTGTCTACTCCAACAGTAAAGAAGAGCATAAAAAATATCTTCAAAAAAATTTCCAAGTTTTGAGGGAGCATTAGTTATATGCTAAACTCAGTAAGTGTGAATTATGGTTAGATCATATGTCATTCTTGGGACACATCATCTCAGGAGCAGGAGTATCAGTGGACCCCTAAGAAGGTTAAAACAATAGACAATTGGCATATCCCAAAGACAGTAGCAGATGTGCAAAGTTTCTTGGGATTAGCGGGATATTATCGGAGGTTCGAGGCAGACTTTGCACGAATTTTAGCACCAATGACTCGTCTAACCCGCAAGGAGGTAAATTTTGTTTGGACAGCAGAGTGCCAAGCAGTATTTGAGAAGTTGAAAGAGAAACTAATATCATCTCTGATCCTTACACTTACAGTAGGATCAGGAGAATTCAAAGTTTATTATAACACATCTATATTAATGTATCTCTAATTCATGAATTTATAATGATCCTTTCTTCGAGATTATGAGAAGAATTATCCAACACTTGATTTAGAATTGGCAGCAGTAGTATTTGCTCTCAAGTTGTGGAGATATTACCTATATAGCGATCGGGTGAAGATATTTATAGATCATAAGAGTTTGAAGTATATATTCCCTCAAAAGAACTTAAACATGAGACAGAGGAGGTGGCTAGAGTTATTTGGTGATTATGATGCGGCACTTCAGTACCATTCAGGCAAGGTGAATGTAGTGGCAGATGCTCTAAGTAGGAGAGGTAGCGCATTTATTTTGACAACTCAAATGCAAATTCTAGAAGATCTTCAAAATATGGGCATCGGGGTAGTGTTACCTCAAGAGACGGGAGTATTAGTCTTTAGAAACCATCAACTTTGGTGGAAAGGATCAAGTCAGCTCAAGCAGAAGATTCTCAGATTCAGAAGCTTAAGGAAGAATGTGAGTCAGGTCTTAGGAAGGAATTAAGAATTCACGAAGACGAAATACTTACTTTTGGAAATCGTCTTTGTGTGCCAAGTGGAGATATCTGACAAAAATGATAATCGAGGCACACAGTTTTCAGTATTCTATTCATCCCGGAGGCACGAAGATATACCATGATATCAAGCAATATTTCTAGTAGAATGGAATAAAAAGATATATAGCTCGGTTTGATTCACGATGTCTCATATATCATCAAGTGAAGTCAAAACAACAGAGACCAGCGGGATTATTACAAAATCCCTGCCTATTCTAATATATAAGTGGTAACACATTATGATAGATTTAGTAACCAGTTTACCTAGATCCCCTATTGGACGTGATACAGTTTTGGTAATAGTAGTTCGACTCACAAAAGTGGCACATTTTCTCCCCTTCCGAGTACGAAAGTCCACAGAGCAGTTAGCAGAGATGTATATACGACAGATAGTAAGAAAGCACGGAGTCTCAACGAGTATAGTGTTAGATCATGATACTCACTTTACTTCTTATTTCTGAAAAAGCTTGGACTAGCGGTTGAGTACCAAGTTGAGATTCAGTACCGCGTATCATCCTCTGATAGATTGGTAGTCAGAAAGGACAATCCAGACATTAAAAGATATATTGCGGTCTTGTATCTTAGACTTTGGTGGGTCTTGGGAGATTATCTTCACTTAGTAGAATTCTCGTACAATAATAGTTTCGAGGCATTATACGAAAGGAAGTACAGATCGCCCTTAACATGTGATGACATTAGTGAACGAAGATATTGGGACCTGAAATGATCACTCAAACGATTGGAGTAGTTAAGTAGATCAAGGAATGACTTCGAGTTGCACAAGATCGTCATCGTCATTGGAAAGATCAACATCGTAGGCTATTATAGTTTTATGTTGACGATCACGCATTTTTACAGATTTTGTCTACTCGTGGAGTCATTAGATTCGGGGTTCGCGGAAAGCTTAGTCCGCGATACGTAGGACCGTTAGATATTCTCGAGAGGGTAAGGGATGTTGCTTATCGTCTTTCCTTTCCACCGTCGCTTCGTGAAATGCATGATGTATTTCGTGTATCTCAGTTGTGTTGGTTTGTCCCGGATCTGAGTCATGTCCTTGATCGCTCTAAGTTAGTTGTTGGTACCGACTTAACTTACAAGGAACAACTCATTTCTAATTTAGATTAGAGAGAGACGGTACTCAAGAATAGGATAATCTGCCTTGTTCGTATTGCTTGGGGCCACCACTCCTTGGGAGAGTCAACATGGGAGCGCGAGGATGATATTCGATCTTGGTACCCGCACTTATTTAACCCATAAGATATATTGTCTTTGTATGCCTTGCATCTTTCATTCCTTGATAGGCAATCACTCATGTGAAATGAAGCTGCTTTGCTTCATTATATGTGTTGTTATACTTGCTTATTTATATGTGTAGATTGCTTATAGTTTGTTTAAAGCTTGTCTTTATATCACTAGCTAGCCTTGAGCCCGGCATACTTTGGGGCATGTTGTCTTTGGCGCATATTGTTTGCTTGTTCATCCTTTATTTAGACCGGATCCGTGAGTTGTGGAGAAGAGTGGGTTTGGTTGGATTGGTAGCATGTGTGGCTTATATGGGTTTGAATAATCCAACAGTCCATATCTACAAACCAAAACCTATATATTTCCATCTCCCTCCCTCTCTCTCTCTCTCTCTCTGTGCTCATTATTTCTTTTATATTTCTCTCTCTTAGGTTTTCTCTCCCTCCATAGGCAAGTATATCTTACACAATAGAAGAACCATGGATTTATACATGCTTTTAATTCTTAATAATTTATGTTTATTTCTAGCTCATATTGTTGGGACCGAGCACTCCTTCATGTTTAATACTTGTTGTTCTTGATTTTCTTGGATGGAATTACATGGACCATAGTTTGGGTCTATGGGTTCACTTTTATTTTTTTAGGATTTGATCTCCCAAAACTTTGTGCTTTACAAAAATAATTAGCACATAGTATAGAGCACAATATTTTATATAATTTTGCTTTTGGCCGTGCTTGATTTTGAGACCAGCTAAGTTCAGTGTTGCAGCTTGATACAATACGTGTACAAAAATGGCTGACTGGAGAAGAAGAATAGTGTTATGTGAAGACTATGCAAGATAACCCCCTTTGGCATAGAAATACATATGTTCCACTTTGGGCGTATTATTGTGCTATCACAACTCTTCATGGGTACTAATTATACTGCACTTAGTGTCCTAGCAAAAGTGCGACAGTCATACTCCTTGAGTCAGTGGCGCACTTTTGAGAGAAAACTCAGTTGGCATACTTTTGTGCGTATTCCATCAAAGTTCTCTTGTTTAGAAACTGAGGGAAAGTGTACTACAGTTAGTCTATGCACATTCATCATGTTAGCAATCTGGCACACTTTTTTTATGTTTCGTCAACCGGCATACTTTGCTTATGTTTGGTAGCTAGCGTACTTTTTCCATAAGGATGAAGCTTTGTTTGTTTCTCAATTTTTGTGTTATTGATTTGCGTGGGTAGAGCTCGACAGAGGGTTCGAGAATAGGGTAGAAGCGGAACCAAAATCATTCAACATATTTATTGTCTTTTTGCCTCTGCTCGGTAGTTCCGTAGCCGGTTTTTTCGAACATTTTTTAGGATCAGAAGGAACCGCTGTGCTCCTTGACTGACAAGTTTCTCGACTGTCGAGTTGACCTCGGATTGTGTGTTTTTTCTTTTAGCTAGCTTGTTCACGTACTTTCTGTTAGAGCGCATCTTATTCAAACCCGCACACTTTTGTCAAGTACGCCATGTTGGTTAACGTGGCAAAGTGTGCCACCCTTTGCTGCTCGTACACTTTTTTGTAAAATTAGGCCAACCTACTTTTGGTCATTTGTGCGCCACTACCTAGTTTTGGTCTTTTGTGCGCCAACTTTTTTTGTATGCCAACTTATTTTATGTGCCAACTTATTTTGTGCGCCAACCTTCTATGTGTTTTATGTGCCAACTTGCTTTGTGCGCCTACTATTCTCTACGCACGTTGAGCCCTGTAGACTTAGCCCTATATGCACTTGTTATTTTACTTGTTAATTAGTTTAGTTTTCTTTGATCACCTTATTATACGTTGGATAAAATAAAAGGCATAGATCGACTCGATGGTGATATTCTGCAACCCCGGTCCTTGTTTGATTTAAGAGTTATGGATCTGATCTCGAGGGGTTCTCGTATGACCCTTATTCTCATTCATCGATATAATAAAGTGATAAATTATATATGACCAGTATTAAACTATCATTTCCTGAATAACTTTATACCTGATAACTTATCCTTGATCTGGATACTAGAACTTGTTTATGCCCTAACTACGGTATCCGTGCTGATACACTTGATCACACCGAGAGTGCCACTTGATATTTATAGTGATCCGCCATGCCATATACTCCTGCTACGTGATATATGTAATTATTTTCATGCACGGATCTGATATTTGGATAATAACTTTAGTCGTGGCTAGAGAGTATTGATTATTGCATCACACTTGGATGAATCCAGATTTAACCATCGAGTGACAATATGGATGCATACCAAGAGTGCCCATACTTAAGCTACTATATCTAAGAAGGAATGTCAATTTTACCAACATCTAAGATGGAATGTCCATTTCACCACGGCATGAGATTCTAACTAACCTAGGGTCAATTAGGCAACTTAACTGGTAAAGCATTGGGAGGAAACGGTATCTCGAGATCATGCATGTCAAACCACCCTAAATTAGCTGGAAGTAAAGGCTAGCCATAACGTATACTGTATACCATTCGCAATAGTGGAGTGCAGTATCTGATTTAATTATAAAACTGAGCCACTATCTTTCCTATAGAAAGCCTGGAACTGTTACTGATTAATAATTAGCTCAGTGCCCTTATAAGGATGACTGCTAAGGGTCACAAATGGGTTCCTTTATTCACTGCTAGGCTTTTGTAAACTATATTCTTTTGGAGCATGTATCCAACCGGTACCTGTTAGCCGGCAAATCTGAAAACTAGTTTCCCATATGACTGTATTATATTTAGATTATAGCTAACTCACTGTCATATATACTTTTAATTTTGTATCTGGCATATCAATTTGTATTGTTATATCTCTAGAATATTTTGATGCAGCATTAGGGTCACCTTATTGCTTACCCTGTAATATTCTATGTTATTGATACTTGTTTGAATGATTGAGACAATATGAATTCTTGACCCTAGGAGACTTGATTATAGTATACACTCCTTGTCTCTAGACAACCTTAACATATTGCGGTTACTTCGGTATTTTGTAAGGTGCGGTTGGCTGAGTCATTCCCCCGCTCTCTAGTATTCTAGATCTGGGGTGTGACATACTTTTCTGAAATGCTCTATGAATTCGCGAGTGAATTCCTTCTCCTTCTGTTTGATATCTATAAGCAAAGATATCGTCATATCCATGCCTTTCTCGTAGAATCATGAGAGGAAAAGGCACTTTATGTCATCAAATGTGGATATGTAGTTATTAAATAAACTGTGATACCAATCGTATGCTATGTCGGCCAAGCATCCTATGAACAATCTGGTGAGGAGAGCATCCTCTTTCTGCAGGTGATTCATCATCATATTAAAGTAGTTAATATATTGGCTCAGTGATGTCTTGCCTTCAAACATGACTATTGATTGGGGTTTGTATTTAGGAGTAAAGAGAACATTATTCCAATGAGGAGGATAAGAATATTTTACCCCAGCTTGCGGAGTTGGTTTTTATTCTTTAAAACATCGACCTGTGCACACAACTCCCGAATAGGTTTGATAGGATCTTCTAGTTGGAGTAGTACAGCTGACTGGTATGATCCTAGTTGAATAGGTATTACTACCGGTGGAGGACCACCCCTAATATTCAGAGGATTAAGAGTTGGCATTGTTGACTCTTGATTTGGGACTACTTCTGGATTTGTGTTACCCTGCAGTGCTATTGTTCTAGGAATAGGATGTGTAGGTATGAATGTAGCAACTTGGACAGGTACTAGTGTAGCAGAATATTAGGCCATCATCATTTAATGCATATTTTGCATCATGGTGTGCATGTCCTTGAGAGCGACCTCTACTGAGTTTAGGCGTTGTTTGGCTTTTCCTGTTGGAAAAGCATCTAGTTTATTATCGATGGCGTACACACTAAAATTACTGTGTACGACAGAGGGATTGGCAGAAAGAACCGTGTAGTTGGAGTCTACACTGTCAATTTCAGAATCAAGAGGATTCCTACCCCCAGCCACGAATTCTGAGGAATGGACATTCATGTGAAGAATGAGCTCCAGTCTTCGAGAATGGGTATTTTGGTATACTCCTTCAAAGGAGTCGACAAGTTGGTCAAACCTTCTCTGGCTAGGTGTTCTTAAAGAACTTCATTTTATTGTCACCCACCACGGAAAAGATGCGAAGCCATGTATATTGGAGAAAAGAATGGTTCATCATCACCATATTTCTGGTTGTCAACTTGCTTTGCATGTCGAGGTTTGGGATATATAGTATGAGTCAATCGATCAAACACAAACTATTTTGCGGATGCAGAACAACATTTGGTTATAACTTTATGACAATTACAACGATGTTCATTAGGAAACACATTTGCAAAGTCAGAAGGATCTCTCTTCATAAGCTTTTGTATAATAAGCTAACGTAAATCAGAAGAGGAAAGAGAAGGAGAGGAAGAGGGCAGACTCTGCCTCTTTACCTGAGATACATTGAATCTTCTATGCACATTTTTGGTCCCCTGTATGCAGAATAAGGTGTTGGCTTGATTAGGGAATGATTTATCACCTCTCGAGCTTTTGTCCTTCAGGAATGAGAGAATTTTTTTTCCTAGTAGTCTTCTTATGTACACGTGCACAAACATCATGTTGTGAATAGGTCGACCCTATTTGGCGCACTTTCGGTGGTGTAGACAGAGTTAGCGCAGTTTGCCTACGTGTATTTAATTTTATACGAAGGTCTTGGTGTGGCGTACTAATAGTTGGCTTCTAACGAGTAGCATATAACTTTTCCTATACTGTGCATATGATCATGATGTTAAGGGAATGATTTTTTCTGACTAATGCTTCATTATTGCTATAGTTTTTTATCTGCTGGCATGGATTCTAGAGAAAGTTTTGTCTCTCTTTGAAGAGCACATTTGTAGAGAGATTGGCTTGGACAACAGTGTTTATGACATACTTGTCCCACACATTACAACAAATATGTGCTAGCTCAGAAGCTTGGGTGTGGATCACCCTTTGCTTGATATTGTGCGAGTTGCATGATTTGTATCCCTTGGTTAACGTAAGGGAGTTGTCCACCAAATCATCGACTTGGATTTGGTTGACATAATTGACAAGAGAGTTCTCGTCAATCAGAATACTTTTTCCCTTGTTGATAGCAACTTTGGGATATGTGTGACGAGGCTTGGTCACCAATAATTTGTAGGTCTTCCTTGACTTGCATGCGGATGAGGAGTAAGCACTACCCCCATAATCGAACATTTCTTCCTATGCTTGCAGGTCAAACTTCACAACCAAGGTCTTCTGCATCGAGCCGACCGAAGCAGCGTCGTGTTGAGCTATCACTTTCTCGTCAGAGGAGAAAGTCATCCCCAACAGAGTCACCATTTTATTTGCAATGAACAAAAGTTGTATGAACTATCACTACCACATTTGTAGATGAGAGTATTTTTGTCATCTAGCATATTTTATTATTTAGTAATCAAATAATTATTGATTGTGCCACTAATTAATTATATTGTGCTGTGCTATTTATTTATTAGTTAGTGGGCTAGCCTATTTTATTTGGACTTGTTATTAGTGGACCAATTAGCTTGTAATGACACATTGAGCCTAATATTGGGGTAGGCCCATTAGACCCATTTTCCTTAATTAATTAAGAAGAATATATTAGTTTCATAAAAAATTAGAAATTTTCTAATATAGCCCACCCTAATTGAACCGTATAACTAACTAGTTGGGGTAATTTAGACTTTACACATTGATTGGGAAGGAGGAAAGGGGTCGGCCACATGAAGAGGGGGTCTTTCTCTCTCTTCTCTCATTAGTTCATTCATTTTAGATCCCCAATTAGGTTCTTCTCCAAATTGACTCATCCCTCCACCAAATTTACCTTAATTCACTCTTATTTCATTCGAATTATATTATCTAAGGAGCATTGGAGCTTTGTTAGCAAGGAGCACTTGAAGGAAGAGGAATTGACAAGGAGTTTGTGTCCTAATTGTACCATATTGAGAATTTTATTGGAAATCCATCTCCTAATAGGTAAATTCTAAATTCTTCTATAATCTAGACTCTAATTCATGCATTTAACTATTATAAAATATTTTTTAGCTTAGGACTACCCATAGGAACAAGAACTAGGTTTACAGGCCCCTATTATGATTTTTACATGATAATTTGTGCCCATTTTGGGGGAATTCTAAAATTGATGCATCAAGTATGTGTCATGAGACCAATTAGATCTAATTAGACTTAGATTGATGTTATGGGACTAGATATGTGTCCACAATTAGAAACGAGTAGAGTGTATCATAGTATTTTGTGTTACGATATGATACATGATTCTTTTTGGATGATTTGTGTAATTACTCTTCAAATTTTCCTTGTAGCAAGTTACTTTAGTTATATTATGATGCTTATGATATGTATGTATAGTAGTTATTGAGAATTAGGACTTTTGGTATCTCATTTGAATGTGTATCATGGAATTCCTAATAGTGCACTAGGTGTTTGTTATATTATTCATTAGGTATTAGTATATTATAATATATATATATATATATATATATATATATATATATATATATATATATATATATATGTTAGCTTATATCTATACTTATATATGTATGTTACTTATTGTTTAGTGTGGTGGTGGTGATGTGGATTTGATAAGAGTAAAGAGGAGAGGAGGTATGTGTGTGTGTGTGTGTGTGTGTGTGTGTGTGTGTGTGTGTGTGTGTGTGTGTGTGTGTGTGTGTGTTAGTGCAAGCAGTGAGTGAACTGTGTTCACTGTGCACTATGTTCACTATGAACCGTGTGTGTGTGGTATATTATAGATGTGAAGAAGAAGGGGTGTTATGCTTTAGTTGGGGATTAATGCAAGAGTAGAAGTAGCCTTAAGGACTCAAGCCACATTACTAGTAATGAGAATTCTAATTGCAGCAACAAGAAAGCATGTGCTCACTAGTTACAAGTGCAAACCAGTTAGGGTGCTCGGGTACCAATGATATCCGAGAGTATCAGATCAATTATAGTAGAGTAGCAGTTTTAACAGGTAAGGGGAAAAACTGCTCAGTGTGACAGTGCACTGAGTATACTGTCTGTTACCAACTGTAATAGCAAGATGGGAGTTGGGTGTCGGGTTTTTGACCCAAGTAACAGCAGCAGTTGGGGGTGTTCCAGGTTGGACCTATATTTGGTACACCTTAGTACCAGATCAAATTGGGAATATGTAGTGTACAGGGTAGTGGTGTCGGGTTAGGCCATGATGAACTATTGTTGTTGTACCCTCTTCCCCGATACTCTATGTATCAGTTCAGACAATAAATTGATACTCTATCCAATACACCATGTGCAATTAAGCACATGACAATGCAACAGGTACTAGGAGCATGGGAAGCATCAGACCTGTAAGTGACAGCAAGCATATAGCTGCTATATCAGTGAGGGGTGACCCGAGTTTCGATGTGGGTATTAAGACAGAAGCAGTAATAGCAAGGTGAGTAGTAAGGGTATACATTGATGTGTGTATTAGTACACATTAATGTGTATATCAGTGAGGTTTTAGAGGAAGTTCAGTAGGTAAGTGAGTTAGTGTGTGCTCTAGAGAAGGGGTAATTAATACTAGTATGTTATTAGATAAGTTAAGTTATAGTTAGAAGTTAGTATATAGTGTAAAGATAAGTTATATATTAGTACATTAGTGTATCAGTTAGTATAAGTATTAGTTGTAAGTTATGTTAAGATGTTAGTTGTTAGTATAGAGTATATATGATATCAATTAGTATAGTGGTAGTTAGTGTATATTAGATATAGTTAGTATATGTTAAGGTACGATAAGTATCCATGATACCAAGTTATAACTAGATAGTGTAGAAATTAGCTAAGGTATGACTTATACACTAAGGTTATGACCTAATATAGGTCATACAAGCTAGTCTTAGCTAGTTAGTGATCAATATGGACTAATAAATTTAGTCTGGACCTAGTTACCTAGAGTGACCTATAAACTGCCAAGAAAATCATATTAGTATATTTTAACTTATTTCTCATTCATTACACCAAGTGACATGATATTTTTTATTTAGATGTATGTGACACCAAGTGACATGAGATATTATTGTTGTAATTATTCAGTGATCGTCATGTCGTGCTTCAAGATTACTCAGTGATTATCGTAATATCTTAGTGATTATATATACCGTGATCATAGTGCATGATATTATAGACCGTACAGTGTGATATACGTGATATAACGTGTCATAATTTGGATCTGTGTACTAGTCAGGGGTTGGGAAAGTATTAGTGGATATATGATCATACCTTATAGCCTATGATTTAGTGTAGCCCTTGATAGCTAGAAGATCATGCAACTCACGTGTGATCACGCTAGCTCACCTTTTATATATAGCCCGTGCTAGGCTCAAGCCGATCACATTATCTTACTAATATTTCAAGGCATATTTACTATATTATTTTCTTTATTCCAGTTAATTATATTAAAGTTTCTCACCATATTATTCTTAGTTTATTTCTATTATTTATCATGATACTCTTTCACGTGATATTTACTAGTTCAGTTATTTCTATTATTTAATTTAATTGTTATTGTTATTTTATAGTTTCTGTCAATTATTGGAACTGCTATTGGGTTGTACTTTGCTCCAATCCTGACTGGATATATTTTTTAGATGATTTATTAGAGGACTGGTATCCTATGCACTATGGGCCACAGAATGGCAAGCCGATTGAGATAGCACCCGTAGAGCCTATTGAGATAGTACCAACAGTCGATGAGACTTAGCTAGTTCATTTATGATATTGTATATGTCGGTTAGATACTTATGGCATGTATTATATTTCAGATCATTGAATTATGTTTAGACTTGGATTTGTGATGTATTTTTGACTCTGTATTTCTTTCCTTCTATTCCATATCGTGGCATATCTTCCTCTAGTTTATTATTGTAATTTTGTATTGTTTACTATTATCATATTATCATATTGTCCTCCATTTGGGAGTTGAAATATCTTGAAAAGTATATTATATATATTGTGTAAAATATTTAGATAGTTTTGTTGACCTAGACAATGTTCTATCGCCGATGATGCGGCATAGGCTAGACGTACCGACGTACTTGTGCCCCTACACCAGGTGCGAGAAAGTTGTATGAACTATGTATTACAAACTATTAAAAGAAAGAAGAATAGAAAAGATCATAAACAAGAATCTAAGTATAATAGATTCTGGAAAAGTATAGTTGTAGAGATCTGATCTGTAGACGATCACCTTTCTCGTTAGACCACATGACAATGAAGAAATACAAGGATGTTGTAAATAATTTGAAGAGTTGGGCAATGAGAAAGCTTTAGCAACAACGGTATGGTAAGCTTCTATTTCTATCCTTCTATTCTTGAACTCCAAAGACTTGAAATCCCCTCCCCCCCCCCCCCCGTAAAGTACACAATGATCCAATATTTATAGGATTTTAGAGCAGTTATAACAGTGTGGGTGTACTTTAGACAGTCCGCACTATGCACGCACTTTTGATGGGATGATATTCTACAATCTAGTGAGTTGGTGCACAATTTGCTGCCTACATGACATGTGGCTTCCTATACGAGAAAAGCGTAGGCCATGGGACAGTTATTTGTGCACGTTTCAAGAAGAACATGGCATGTAGGACACGTAATCGTAACTTCTCTTTATTAGTTAGGATCATGGGTGCACTTTAGAAGTGGTCTGGAGACTGGCGTACTTTTGATGAAATTGTTTATTTGGGTGCACTTTTGAAGAAATAGCCGTGATGGCGCACTTTTGAGAATTTAGTCATGATGGCGCACTTTTGAGGATTTAGTCATGATGGCGCACTTTTGAGGAAGTAGCCATAATGGCACATTTTTAAGGATTTTGGCCGTGATGGCACACTTTTGAGAAAGTGAGCCATTACGGCTACTTCCTCAACACTGCGCCATCATTGCTACTTCCTTAAAACTGCGCCATCACGGCCAAAATCCTTAAAAGTGCATCATTACGGCTACTTCCTCAAAAGTGCGCCATCATGGCTAAATCCTCAAAAGTGTGCCATCACGGCTATTTCTTCAAAAGTGTTCCCGTATGAACAATTTTATCAAAAGTGCGTCAGTCCCCTAACCACTTGTAAAGTACGCCTACGATCCTAAATAACAAAGAGAAATTACGATTACGTGTCCTACATAACATATTTCTTATGAAACGTACACAAATAACTATCCCATGACCTACGCTTTCCTCATATAGGAATCCACGTGTCACGCAAAAGTGTGCCAAACTATCATAACTGCTCTGAAATCCTATAAATATAAGATCATTGTGTACATTACGGGGGAAAATTTTAAGTCTTTGGATTTCAAGAACAAAAGGAGAGAAATAAAAGCTTGTCGTGCCGTTATTACCAAAGCTTTCTCATTGCCCAACTCTTCAAGTTGTTCACAGCATCCTTGTATTTTTTTCATCGTCATGTGGGCCAAGGAGTAAAGTGATCATCCACAGATCAAATCTCTACAACTATACTTTCCCATAATCAATTGTACTTAGATTCTTGTTTAGGATCTTTTGTACTCTTCTTTCTTTTAATAGTTTGTAATACAAAGTTCATACAACTTTTGTTCATCGTAAACAAGGACCTTGGAATCAATCAGAAATTGGATGTATCATTTTAACCTGTAGAAATCTCATGTTGGATGATGGACATATCAGTGGAAATAGCAATATCTGGGGTTATTAACCTTATTTGCCTCATTATGGCATTTAATCTCGTACAGCTGGAGATTTTTGCCTTTTAACAGTACATCAAAGATTACCATGACGTCATCGTCATTAAAAGAGTATGTCTCTCTCGGCTTTGGAGCATCAGCCAGCTTCTGATCCAGCGCGAAGGATTTTGTGGAAAAATTGACGGTAAGGGCCTGCTTTCCTTTGCCGTCACGGCCATTAGTGCCTTGATTATTATTGTTGTTGTTATTGTAAGCACTCTTTTCCCTATCATCAGTGATGGGGATCTATATTCCCAGCAGTCGGGTGTCCTTCACATTCTTTACAGCAGCGATAACACTTAAGATAAATGTTGTCCAGTCTTTGAACTAAGTGGCGTCCGTCCAGAGCCGTATTGCTGAAAGTAGATTTCTTCGGCATGTGTCCATCAGTGTAGACTTAGGACTGCCAGGGGATAGTTTTAGCACAGCTTGCCTGTATCATTTTATGTGTTCTCGTACAGGCTTTTTTTCTCTCTGTATGATACCCATTAGGGAAGACATCGTCATGTTATTTGTTTTTTCATAAAATTGGGCAAGGAATAGACTTTTAAGATCTTTAAATGATGAGATCAATTATCTTGGATACTGCAAAGCCAGTCGAAGGCTACTCCGAATAATGCCCCAACGAAGAGCTTGGTGAGAAAAGCATCGTTGCGAGGTAGATGCCCTGTTGCCGTCTCAAAATAACTCATGTATTGACGAGGAGACATCTTCACGTCAAATGGAGTCATGGAGAAGGGCTTATACTTAGGCAGGTATGACACATTTTTTACTCGAGGGGATATGGTTATCGTATCCTGAGCTCGTGCAGTGTATTCTGATTGCCCATTGGGTCCAGACGGACTCAAAGTTCCCGTATTTCTCGTATTGCTTTTCAGATCTCATCTACTATAGAAGGAGCAGATGATCCTGGCAAGGTATGATGGCCTTCGGTGGAGAGAGCAATTTCATTTGAGTCACCGTTGGTACCAGGTCCCTGCTTGCTTGTGGAGAGGTTCTTAGTGGTTATTGGACCAGGCTTGCCCTGAATTCTAGTACCGTCTGGGTCAGAGACAGCATCGAGGCAATCATGGTATGCACCATAGCCTCGAGGGTCTCAAGGCATTGTTGATCACTAGTGCCTTCATTGTCCTCCCCATCCATGTATATCGTCCTTATATGGAAAGAGATGGAAGGGACGGTGAATCTCTTACTTTCTTCCTTGGATTCTTACATCGAATAGTCCTCAAGAAAATTTAGTAGCGTTGCATCTTCTTCAGATCCGGAGGAAATACTACCCCAAGCATCGGAAGGTGCTTCACTTTGATGAGGGTGACTACCCCCCTGAATCTCCGTGTTTGTCACTTGAGAATTATTATCTCCTCAGAACGAAGGATTATTATAGAGTTCTGGAGGATTGCTATCCCCATCTTGCGGAGTTATCTTAGGTCTCGAGGAAATACTACCCCTAGTTGTTGATAGTTTTGCCTTCGAGTGGGTACCCAAGAAAAGTTCTTCTGTTGGTACCGCAGCTTGCCTCTACCTCCTCGACACGCTGGCTAAGAGTGGAGGGTTAGAGGTGTTAGACTTCTGACCTTCCTTTATGGAGGGAGATCTCCAAGTAAAATAATACGAGGTGAAGGGCAACTACTATCATGACCCGCACATGGATATTCGGGCACGAGTACGTGGGTACGCCCAGCTTAAGCCACAGCATCGACAGTAGAACGTTATCTGGGTCAATTCTAACTAACTAAACATCTCAACAATATAAATATGGTACATGTCAATCATCTTAACTCTAAATGAAGGAACAATATAGTATCTCACAAATGTAACTAAACTCAATCAAAATACAAACTAAGAAAGATAAGGCACAAATGGAATAACAAAGAAAAGAATGAAGATACAATCCACAAATCTGAAATAATATACATGCCCTGAATCTCAAATATAGTCAAATACAAGTCCACTAAAATATAAACTAAACCTTCTTAGGCTCTGCAAATAAGTCCTCTTAGTCTATAGGAGTATCCTCTAAAGGTACATCGTCTTGCGGCCCGTAGAATATAGGATACTGATCTATGAACCAATCATCTGGAAAAATATATCCAGTTAGGATTAGAGTGAAGTACATACCTCTGAAAGCAGTTTTAAATACATAATCGAGCATATAAAATAGATAATAAAAAAGAATACAAGATAACAAAACATATGAATAAAATAAACTAGGGTGAACAGGTAATGTATGAGAATGAAGAACAAACAATATGAGTATCTGCAATATAAATGAATAACTAAAATCTAACTAATGTGCCACAGAATACAAGTTCATTATGTGATCGATTTAGTTTGAACACGAACAATAAGGTAAATCGATTATAAGTGTGGTATTTAATCGACATGTACACAAATACAATAGGGCTTTGATCACATAATCAACTCCTACTCCCGATCCCCAACTAACACCAATGAATCCAATCACGACACATTACGTACATGAATATGGGCACACTAAACATGAGCAGTGTGTGTACACGAATAAGCACACTGAACAAGAGCAGTATGTGAACACAAAATATAATTAATCAATACCCAATACACAAGATGAAATATATGTGCCGGAGTACCCGTTGAACATGGTAGAGGATAACATCTCCTGACAGGATCCGTGTAGTACCAGTCCGTGAAACCACTATGTCAGAATTAAGTATACAGTTCTAGAACATGAGATATATACACTATTATGAAATAAAAACAAACAAAAAAATATATTCACCTGATGTCCTGAGCAAGGTGTATCTCTCGATACCTAAGCTGGTGTCACACAGACCTATATATGGTATGTTGCATCAATACAAGGTTCTGGAATAAAAATAAGTTAAACTAGCTCAGTTCTAGGTCAAAAAGATATTTCTAAGTCAAAATAGTCAAACTATGTCAACTCTAGGTCAAACTAGTCAAACTCGGTCAAACTAACTATATCTAGGTTGTATGAGCCCAACTCTAGGATATCAGGTCCACACACTATGAAACTAGGACTAACTAGCTAAGCTAAGATACTAAGATGCACAAAACACCGTATCACAGGATACGCAAGTTTTTAGATATGAAAATACTAATTTATATATATATACAAGATAATACGGATAGTAACCTTAGCTAACTAATGCAAATTGGATACTTTGGCTTTGAACCAAAGCGTATCTCACTACCTACACACCCATCTCGATACTCAAACCCAATACCTTGAGTATCAACTAATACCTTGACATTATCTTGGTATCCCAAGGTAATTCAAATCCTAGTGTATAGCTAACACCCAAATACTAAACTATATACTGACATATAGCTAAACTATTACATACTACTAATTACTTATCATATAATACATATCAATACAATACTTATATATAATACTATATAATGCTAATAGTCTAACTAGTACACATATCTATCTAACTATTAAACTAATAATGCAAACAACTACTAACTATATCTAAACTACTAGCTATATCTACTAACTACACTAACAATAAACTACTAACAAACTAACTAGTGAACCACTATAAATTAACTAGCTAAACACCTAACCTACCTTGCTGTCTGTTGCTTACCTGAGGAACAACCCTTGTTGCTGGATGTTGGGGTACATACTGGATGCTGAATGACTGCACAGTGCCTTGGCTGCACACAGCAAACTGTAGTAGCTTGCTGCATTGCTGATTGCATAGCTTGCTGCTGCTCATGCTAGCATACTGCTACTGCACTGATATCCCTCTGTTGTGGTTGTTGTTACTGCTGCTTGCTCCTCAGTCCCGATCATACTCTACTGTAGATGCAATCTACTGCACCTTGCTGTAATGCAAACTGCTCATTGCTGCTAAATTGCTTGCTGTAATTGATTCTTTGGCTAATGCTCCATGCCTTACCTCTTGTTGCTCCATGTACTCAGGGTTGCTGATACTTTGCCTGCATGTTTGCATTGGTTCATTGCTGCAGAATGCTTGGATTGCACTCTACATCCAGTGGTGCTCGACCCTCTCACTCACACACTACTCCCTCACTCACACCAATGCACACAAACATACATATATATACTTACCTACATAGATATATATCAACATATATACACTTAAATCTCTATACATATATATATATATATATATATATATATATATATATATATATATATATATATATATATATATATATATATATATATATATATACACACACACACACACAAACACACATATACACATATAGATATATACACTCATACATATATACATATATATATACTTATATTGGCTATATAGATATCAATATGTATGTATACACTTCACCTATATGTATATATATACACACACATACACCCATATATATATATATATATATATATATATATATATATATATATATATATATATATATATATATATATATATATATATAAGTCACATTGAATTGAAAAACAAAGAAGCAAACACGTGGAGTGCACCACACCCGTATCATACTCATTCTATGATACGCTTGCGATACGGCTCCACCATACAACCAAACGTATTCCAAAGGACACTAGCAAGTCTAGAATACTAATTATGAATAATACAAATAATTAAATACATAATTATGTGTCCGTGTCAAGATGTGACATGCACAAACCCCCGTGTCGGAGAAAAACTGCAAAATTAACCCGTATTGCCAAATTGACGGGATACGGCCTAAACGTATCCAATTATGGACACGACACTAGTCACACACAATCAAACATATATTAATTTAGTCTAATTGACCAATTGACAAACACAAGATGTGCCAATCTCGGAATACACAAAATATTACATAACTTCCTCCATAGGCCTTATATGAACCTAATTCCAATTCATATGGGTAGCCTTAGCATGTGGGGTAGTTCCTAATGATTAAATCATAGATTTAAAACCTAATTAAAGAGAAAAAATTGAATTGTACCTATTGGGAGATGGATTCCCAATAAAAAATCTAATTGAGTGAAATTAGCCTCCTCCTTATAGATCTTGGCTCCTCCTTGTAGATCCTTGCTTCCTCCTTGTAGATCCTTATTATAGTAGCCTCTAATGAATAATAGGGAAGGAATTGAAAAGAAATTTGAGTATGAATTGGTGTGAGAATGGAGAATTTGGAAGAGGGAAAACTCTAGATCTAGATTGAATGTCAAAATAAGAAGAGAGAGACTCTCTCTCTCTCCTCTCCCTATAGGTGGCCGGCCTCTACCCCTTCTCCAAGTTAGAATAAAATATCCAAAATACCCCTTGGGACCTCTCATGAAAAAATTAATTAAGGAGGGAAGGTTCTAGTCTAATTGGTTTCACTAATTAATTCATTCTCCTAATGAATGGGCCTAATATTTGGGCTCAATCTAAGCTAGAATTAAATATTGGGTTCATGCATATAAACAAACTAGTTAGGTCCACTACACAAGTCTAAAAATAAATACTACATCTAACAATCAATAAATAAAACAATAAATATATTTACACATGCATAATATTTAATATAATACTCCTAAAATAAAAATATCCATGCCAATTTACCAAACTACCCTTAATTAAAAAAGTGAGGGTGACAACTACTCTTTCTCTGGAATTTGCACATGTTCTCCGAGATGCTGCCGGACGAGTACTTCTGGTTGCAGTCGCTGGAATGCTGACTGCCTGTTTGCAGGTACTACTACTTTAGCACAGCAGCAATTGAATATGATGTTGGCACAGTGGTGCCCCAAAGGGGACATCTCACATGCCATTGAGGTTTCTCTTGCTTTGCGCTTGTGATTGATCACGTCGTGCAAATCGAGAGAGGGATGGTTCACCTTTACACCCTTATTTTAAGCGCGGGGTAAACCGCACACATGGGTATATAGGTAGTATTTTTGTTTCCTGACCTGAGGTTCGTACATGAACTTTCTCCAAGTCATCGGTGGAAGACTTTTGAGACTGACCCTGTCCATGTGCCACCGCGGGCCGGGCGGATGGGTTAGTTTTGTAAAACTTCCATCAGGGGCACGTGTAACAGTTAGCGGCGCATGCTGACAGTCAGCCAACTGAGAAGTTATTTGAGCTTAACGAGCTCGCACTGCCCTAAACTTTCTCGTCCTAGCATGCATAGGTGCATAGTATAAATAATCCAGACTCATTTCTTTGTCTGGGTGGTGCATGGAATCGATGCCACGGAGATTCTGTTGAAGACAGAAATTTTATTGCCGTCAGGGGCGCATTCCTTCTTATGCCCAGAGCTTAATGCCGCAAACTTTTTCTTCTACGTCCCGTATTGTGGGTGCATGGTTTGTACATCAACCCCTAAGCCTCTGCATCATAGTATTTTTCTTTGTCAGAGCTCAGGTGTTGATCACTTTCCTCTTCAGATGTGGCTATAGCATGAACATGGATGGCCTGCATTGACACATGACGTGCGTCTTGAATAGTAGACAAAGAAATAGGAGGCACATGCTCCATAGTTGGGCGAGGATCACTGGCCTTTACCACCCACGTCCTGCGGGTCTCTTTGGCTTTGCTAGCCATGGCGAAGGACTCTGTTGCCGTCAGAAATTATTTCTTAGAAATCTTGCTGGTCGAAGCGTACTACCAACATCTTCTGGGTTAAGCCCTGCTTCGACATGTTGGACTGTCACTATCTTTTCATCAGTGGAAAAGTTTGTCTCCAGCAGAGTCACCACCTTGTTTATCATTATCCCAAAGTTGAACGAACTTTGTAGTGCAACAAACAAAAAAAGTACAAAAAAATCCTAAATAGAAAATTTAATTATAATGTTTTTGATTATGGGGAGTGTAACGATGAAGATCGAGTACTGTAGTGACTCCTTTACTCCATTGACAGTCTGACGAGGGAATAATAATGCTTTCTTCACGTTTAAACCTCTTGTGTGTATATGCCATGTGTGGGTATGCCATCCTGCTATTTATAGCCATCATGCTGATGGGATCATGTGCGTGCACATACTATGTGCGCATAGGTTTTGTTACTATCACGTGTTCGTTCTTAACAGAATGGTTGTAACCATGAACGTATGTCACGATCGATCTGCCATGTGGTATCTTATTAGAATTTGCTTTTTGCTAAAGATCTAGTTTGTTCTCTTTTTGCATGTATCACTGGGTCAGCTTGACACGTGGCCCGCACTTGGTTGTAAAGAATTCTCTCAGTTGAAACAAAAAGACTTGGTCGTACCGGGTCGCATAAGGATTGAATCGCATATGGTATGAGCTTCACAGAGATCAAGCCCTAGGGTCGTTTAGACGCATAAGGAGTTTGGCTCATGAAGAGCTTGATTCATGGAAATCTTGATGCATGTAGAGTTTGTCGCATGAGGAGCCTTGTTGTGTGAATACATGGCACTACATATGAGTTCAAAGGTTTAATCGTGGCAGGTAATATAAATACTGACGTCCCCTGTCAGCATCAGAACTGAGGCATTTAGAGCCATTATTGCTTGTCAGAGTCATAAATGCTATGACTGATAGAAGGGGCACCACGCGCCTAGGTCCTCATGCGCCTCTGAACTTTTGTCGCATGAACTGTATGGCGCATAATTGTAGTTGAGTTCCATTTTTGCGGCTTGATGTATGAGTGCATATTTCTCCAAGATTTTTTATGCTTCTACACCTCCGTGTCAGAGCCAACAATCATGTCTCTTCTTATTTCAAAGAAGATTTATTAATAAAAGAAAATATTAACTCAAATTCGATCATACTGCAAGTGCCAGTCTTTCGGCTGTGACGGGTGCGGCGGGTAGGCAATTGGTTCCAATTTTATTATCTTGTTTCATCTATTCTCCCCTTGATATCCTATATTTATTTACCATATAGACAAGCTTGCCATCAATCGATAGAGAACTTCCTCCTTCTCTTATGTATGACCCATACCCCATCCATATAAGCAGTCCCCATTGGCCGATTCCTACCAACATATCTTTCCCCTTTAGTCTATTTTTCCTTTTTCTTTTTGATTCTTTCCTAAGAGATTGATGAGTCTCTAGGCAAAGGTGTATGAGCTGTTGTGTCATAGGCACGGGTCTACTAGCTATAGGTACTCGCGCTGGTGTATGTTTTATGTATAAATGAATAATCGACATAGGACATTTCCAAAAACCTTAAGAACTAAGTAGAACACTTCAATCATGAGTCTTTGACACTTTCGCTTTCTTCACTCCCTGGCATGTTATGCTAAGATAAGAGTGCATTCATTCACATCCGATTCAAAGCAACTACTTACTTAACCTCCTTATCTGAGTACTCACTTTGCTCGCCTTAACGCGTTAAGGCTTCTACTCTGTTTTGTTCTCTTCGCACTATTCTTCTTTGTGTTTCACACTATTGACATACTCCCGTAGGCCAATTATACATAAGCAAAAAACTAGGGCTATGACCCCTAAACCAAATAAATTGAAACAGTATACAAGCCGATGAATCGATTGAGACATATGACTTAACTGCATGAATCAAGTCCCGTCAACTACTCTACAAAAAAGAGTATGTACCTTATCCCTAAACTGACTTCCTGGACTGAGAGGACTAAAACCATAACTACTAATGGAGCAAAATGACGTTTGAATCCAGAGCTAGCTTGTTCTCCCCGAAATGCATTGAGGCATAGCATTTGACTGGACATCTAGGGGTAAAGCACAAAGAATAGGAAGAAGAAGGTTAGCTAATCATAAAGTTCCAAATCCAAAGATTGAGAAACCGCTGAAGCCAGTTAAGCCTTGGTGATAAAGGGGCCCACGGGACGGTATTCTAGATCGGTCTAAGAGATCTTTGAACTATCAAGAACCTGCCCCCCACCCAGTCGCTTTAGAGAAGACTCCACCAGAAGCTGTGAACTTTACTTCGCTTCACTTGGAACCGAGAGGTTCTATCAATTTATTCACTAGATCCAACTATAAATGTATGTCAATTTCTTTTGTCCTCTTCCACACAAATCAAAATAAAATTTTGTAATGATCCAATAAGGATAAACTCCAAATTCTATCTAAGAGAGAAGAAAGATAAGCATACTACAAAGACTAGTGCTTTTAGCGCACTTACACTTACTTTGACTTGCTTGAAAGAGTAAGATGAAAATGCAGAAGCTTCAGATGTGGAATGATCTGCTAACGTCACTATTGAATATACGACTTCACTTTTCTTACTTACATAATAGGTTTACCAACCGGTACGAGAGTCGGGGTTCCGCAGGGTTTTGCATCTTTTTGATGAGGAAATGACCCTTTTTTTTTGACGGTTTCCGTGTGGCTTCTCCGATAAAAACAGAATTGCATCTCCTCAACATTCCTCGCTTTCACAAGCCATCTCCGACCATCCCTCCAAGACTGTGACTAATCTGATTCTCTACATCGTCAAGCTCCGGCGAGCTCCTCAGTTCCTCCTTCCTCCTCGATGAGCTCCGGTATAGGCTTGTTATAAGGCTAATCGAGCTACTCAGTCTGGACTTGATTTTTGTAATAAAATAAGAAAATGCTTCTCTGATTGATCTACCAAAGTGGAAGCCCTCCCTTTCTTTTCAAAAAATTTATACGATCACTAATCTTATGTGCATCACAAGGAAAAATATTCTATTGAATTGTGTTTGTTCCAAGCCCAATGTGACGAGAACATCATCTTAAAGTAGAGTAGAGTGTATAAACCACTTGGGGCTTAGTCCACTCAGGCCTACTCGGACCTATTGTTATTAAGGGGGAAGGAGGTCTACTCAACGGAGTCAAGCAGTATAAGTTGAGTGCTTCGATTGCGCCTTAGGATTAGGACTGATAGGTAGTTGCCATATATCTAATAACATCCGAGAATGCACTCATAGACATTTTTTAGAAGAAGAGAATACCCTAAGAGAAGGCAGAATTGGACAAATAGCTACTTTTTGGGTCTCATATGTGGCATTCCTGGTGTTTTTAAGGGGGTGGAAGCGGTCTTGATGCGGAGATGGTAGGATGTCCAATTGTGTGCTGTAAGGGATTCACAGTACTTGCTTTAAGCCTTTCGTTATCATCAGACAAGAGCTGACAGGCTATCTGACAAGTGAGTACTTGCATAGTTCACAGGCGGGCTAGCTGACCAAAGACGAGTAAGGGCTATCATGTGATAGGGCAAAGCAAGACAAGATTTTAGAATAGACCTGGTCATAAGACATCTTACTTAATATGTTCGAAATAGGAAGAGGCAATTGAAATAAAAGAATAATCACTATCGGAATCAAGAAAGCTAGAAAAGAAGGAAAGCGAACACTTCATTCCCTCCCAGCCAGAGCTAGCAATCCTCTTTTCTTATTCCTAAGAAGATTCTATTAGTACAAGAAAATATTAACTCAAATTTGATCATACTGGTGCTTATTCAAGTGCTAGTCTATCCGCTATGACGGGTAGGCAACTGATTCCAATTTTATTATCTCACTTTCATCTAATCCCCCCTTGATATTCTATATTTATTTACCATGAAGATAAGCCTGCTATCAATCGATGGAGAACTTCCTCCTTCTCTGACCCGTACCCCATCCATATGAGGCAGTCCCCATTGGCCGATCCCTACCAACATATCTTTACCTTTTAGTCCATTTTTTTATTCTTTTGAAAGAGATTGATGAGTCTTTAGGTGAAGGTATATGAGCTTTTGTGTCGTAGGAATAGGTCTATTAGTTGTAGGTACACGTGCTAGTGTATGTTCACCAAATGAACCAAATACACTTTCTTTAAGTTGACTCATACCAAAATATCTTTAGTTGCTTTCAAAACCAAGGCATCTAGCAGAAGCTTCGACCCTTTTCGTGTCGATAATCCTTCTGCTTATACGACGATAGGAATAAAGGCATGATTAGTCCCTCACCACTAATCTATTTTCTTAAAGGATAATATAGCTACAACCAAGAGGATACCAGCGAGCCAGAATGCCATTTTAGGGGGTTGTTTGGCTCCGGCATCATTTCAGAAGCCTGATGTTGGATTTATTTTCCCTGCTTACACTTGTTGGTCGATTCTTTGATCGCCTCCGCCCCTGTGACCATCTCTTCCCACCTTTATTTCGTGACTATGCGGTTCTCGATGATGATATTGTTATCACTGATTCAAAAGTTGTGGGTTGATCAACCACTTGACTTTCTCCTTTCTAGGAAACCATTTTCCTTTGAATTCCTTTCCTGGATAAGCTATCCTTTCAAGGGGATCCAAATGTATCAATCAATCTCTCTCCTTTTCAAAGATGTGTTCTCACTCATATTTTGGCTCTTATAATAATACATGCCACTTTCAAACGAGATGCGAAACCATAGGTAACAAAATTGGTAAAGGTGGGCCTAAGCTTGAAGATGTGCAGCTTGGTGGAGTCTTTGCCAAAACAGGTTCATTTCAATAGCGATATGCTCCGACTTAGGTAGAGAAATAACTTAGCTTATTTGTTGTTAGCTCCTCAACAAAGAGAACAACCGCTATGCTAGCTCGGCATGAAAGACAGTTGGAAGTAAGGAACCTTGGCTCATTCACCGAGGCTTATAATCAGTCATATATACATTATGGGACTATCAATCAACGGACTCTGTCAATAGGTTGGGTACTGGGTCAAGGTGATAGAATCCCTCCACCATCATTGGTGGTGAAGGCTAAGTAGGGTCAGCCACAAGAGTAACCTAGGTTTAAACTCTTACGCTCTTCCACTGGTGTAATTTCCTATGCCTCCAAAAGCTGCAAATTCTTCGTAGTAATGCGGGACTCCACTGCTTATTAAGGCTACTTAGACTCACTCGACTTGGTCTCCATGCTACCACTGACTAGGTGACCAACCCCTCATTCCCTTGCTTCTTTGTTTAACCTTGCTTCCTATATTAACTGTTAATAGAACTACTGAAGTCCTTTCCTATCCACTCTCAAATGGGTGTACAATCCACTTACTAACCGACTCAAGTGTAGTGGACATTTTCCTTCTGATATTCGCACATCACCGAGCACTTTCCCCTACTCCTAACAAGTTGCTGGCATCAAAGCTTTACTAATAAAATATCAACTAACTTCCAATCGTTCATTTTTGGTAAAGAAAGAAAATCAATGATACCTCTTCTGACTTTCTATTTTCCAACAATAATTACATATTCCCTCGTCCTCGGCTTACGGTCAAAGTGCCATTGCCCATACGAATATATGAAGAACCTAATTCTTCAATCATATATGCACCAAATTCTTCCTTTTCGAAGAAAATATGATGCAAGGAACAATCTACCAACTATCTAAAATATTGGCAAACAGGGCCAAAGTAGTGACCAACACTACCTTTTCCTGATCATCATGGCTTTTTTCACTTTGGCCTTTTTTATGAGCACTAAAAACTCCATTTTCTTCTTGCAGGACCAACACTCTATGTTTTTCAGGTCCTTTTTTGTACTCACTTTGTGTTTATTCTTCTTTTGAAACATATTCTTTTGTGCTGGAATCTGAAGTCAAAATTTTCTTTTGAAGCTTTATCCATTAAAGACTTAGCAAAGAGGGATTTCTAAGGCAATGAAGCTTGCTTTTTTGACCTTTATCTACTATATAAGGAAAAAACAAAATAAAAGGGTCTTTGACAAAGAAGAACTGCATAAAAGTCTCATTCTAAAAAGCAATATTGATTGTATCCATAACCGGATTGGACACCTTTAGCTCAAGGAAATTGAGGGTACAGACCAAGTTAATATCCTCTTGCGGCTAGATATCATACCTAAATTCCAACATAGTCAATGCAAATTAAGCTCCTGGATCTCCCAAATTTGGTTGGACGAAAGTGAATACTGAAGCTTCCCTTACAGATGACAGTGTTGCTATTGGTGGGTTATTCAGATACGAGTTTGGGATCGCTTATAGTGCCTTTTCTTATATTGTTAACATGGATCCCATTTATCTCCTTAAGTTTTGTACTATTGAAAAGGCAATCAGATCTGCTATCAACTTTGGTTTCTATAACCTCTGGTGGAAACAGACTTTCTTATAGCTTCTCAAATCATCCATAACGAGTTCGATTGCCAAATAAATATCCACATTACTTAAACCTCGGGTAAGGAACATATTCTGGTTTCCACGAGAGGATATTAACTTGGTTTGTACCCTCCATAACGACTTTGAGAATCCCTAAGTAAATTAGCCATTGCTAATTGTGAGAATTGAGGTTTAAGTAATGTGCATATTTATTTAGCCTCTGATGGTTCCATATTCATTCATTTCTTAATTGTCAGCTTGCCATGCTTTCTTCCTATTACAACATAAAAAAGGAATTTTTAGAGCAATTTCAACCTTTACTCTGATCCTAAAAGTACTTTCTGGTGTGATTCAGAGTATTTATTTTATCTTTGCTAGATCCAAGGACCCTGAATAGTTGCATCTTCAGAAAGAACTCGAGGAATGAATATAATACATTTCAATTGTCGATTAAATAGTGTTCTATTGCATGTCTTTTGTTAATGAAGACAGATAATAATCCATCGCGGAGTCAGCGACAAAAATTTGACGAAAAAAGACTAAGTTATTTATGTAAACAAAATATATTATTTTTCGTCAAAAATCCATCGCTAATCCGTCGTTGTTAATTCAGCGAAAGATTAGCGACAAAAATATTCGTCACTGCGAAAACTTAAAATTCCAAGTCACATTTTATTTTCCCCCATTCTCAATCTCTCAATCTCTCTCTCTCTCTCTCGATCTCTCCAACGAACCTCCCCCTCTCCCCGCCCCGACCCCCTCCCCTCTCCGACGACCTCCCCCTCTCCGGTAGCCCTTCCCCCTCACTCGCCCTCTCCTCCTCCTCCTCCTCCTCCTCCTCCTCCTCCGGCGTCTGACCCCCTCTCCTCCTCCTCCACCGACCCTCGACCCACTCTCCTCCTCCTCTTCAACTGACCCCCGACCCCCTCTCCTTCTCCTCCTCCTCCTCCTCCTCCTCCGACATCCGATCCCCAAGCCCTCCTCCTCCACCCTTGACCCCCTCCGTCTCCGTCAGATCACCTTCTTCTTCGGCTAAGGTAACCTTAACCCTCATTTCAATTTGGTTAATTATAGCATTTCGATTATGGGGGTCAAGACACACGTACAGACACTATACGCTAGACACAAACATAAAGAAAAAATAAATGGTTTGGTATTTTTGATACGCTGGACATGGACATGATATGTTGGACACGGACACATACAGACACGCGCGATATGCTAGACACGGATGCCCTATTATAGAGCATAAAATCCTAATTAATACTACATAAACCTAAACCGGGAGAAAAAGAATTTAAAAATGTAATTTATGTCCTAAATTAGTGTGTATTGGTGCTGAATTCGTAAATTTCAAAAATTTGTGTCTTTTACACAATAAAAAAAACTTTGATGAGTTATTACTCAATACCTTAACTTATATAATACTTAGTATTTAAATACCCTCAAGTTACTCTTACCTCATACCCATATCCTACACAAATATTTTCCAGATTACCCTACTGTCCACTATTTGGTATTAACACTGGTACCTTCATCTAATGAATATCTACCTACTCTGGAATTATCTCATTACCCTTACTCCAATGCTCCACATGACTATACCTCATTGGCACATAAATGTGCCTGAAAATACAGCACTTAGTTAACACAGTCAATGAACTGTGCTGGAGCAAAATGCAGTTCCCCCTTCTCGACTCTGTTGTAGCTACTGATATAAACTTCTTATCAGTCTCTAGCCCATACATGTGCACATAAACTTTCTTACCACTCATTGTGTTCATAACCTGGTATCACTTGAACCTGAGCATTACTGGCCAACATTTCCTAAAATCCATTCACAGGCCACTGATACCACTTGATATACCCCAAGCACTTCTAACTCGATACAAACACATACACACACACATCTCTTATACCCACTGATACTCACCATCACAACACTCATAATGGAGCATTATATAGTGCTCCCTACACTGTTGATACCTACTGCTTTCATGTATCATGAATGATACATTCAGTTCAGACCTCGAGCTCCTATTCCCCTTTCTTTCATCCAAACCCGACATCCCAACAGATATATGGTATCACTTTCCCCTACTGCAAACACCCACTGCTAAGAGCTCTTGCTCACAGAGTAGCGTACTAGGTGCACTGCTGCCTCCTTGGTTTACCCCCCTTCATGCACATAACTGTGCACATCCAAACAACCTTCTCACACGGTATCAGTCACAACCTCAACAACATCAATAACATCAATAATATAAACAACAACAGTTAATTCATGTTGTTGCTGCTGCTGCTCACTATATCAAACTAACCCAAAAATCTTTGCTACCTCACAAATCACGCATACACACAATGATCTAATCACTTGACATAGTGAACACATCCAATCCTTACATATATATATACTCATATACATATAGATCTTATATGGATAAAATACAATTAAATATTACATGCAACAACATATATTAAAAGACTTACCCACACTAACACTAGTAGGTATTTAATCAGGTATTTAATCAAAAAAATTAAGGTATCATGACACATCCACAAGTATCCAACCAAAAGCTTATGTGATACACCTATGCTATAACACATTAGGATACACTAAAGCATTGAATCAAACACCTAGTATGCATATGCAAGATATGACACGCACCCAAATAAAGAGTCAAAACTCACCATTCTCCATAATAAACATATATACATCTCAATTACATATAATAATAACAACTAATATAACTAGTTACAATAGGAATTGAAGAGAATTAATACAAATTACCCAAAATGAGCGCCGTATCTCAAAGTATCATAACGTATCATAATACGGCCTACTCATATCCAATTATGGACACGTAACTAGTCTTACAACCCTGATCTAAGTCTAATTAGACCAAATGGGTCTCATGACACACACTTGGTGCATCAATCTCGTAATTTTCCTAAAATAGGCATAAATCTCTATGTAGAAATTATAATGGACCAATTTAGTTAGTTTTCTTTGTAAAAAATAGAAACAAAATTGTTTTATTTAAAAATAATAGATTAATTCTATTTCACTAGAATTGTAAAATTGGATGTCATATTGTTTGAATTCTATTTCACAGATTAATTCTATTTCACTAGAACCGTAAAATTAGAAACGTAAAAATAATAGATTAATTATATTTTACTAGAAACGTAAAAATAACTAATCCTTTAGCAAATATCTTAAATTATCTTGAATCTAATTAATCCATATATTTGAATTAATATATATGGTACATGCAGAATCAATGAGTCGATACTTATTTGACCGATCATGGATGTACAATCGGTGACATGAGAGTAGGATTGGTTTGACATATAATTTTATTGCGAACGTTGAGGAATTTCTCAAATACACCCGTAGTTAACCTCATTTCATGGATGGGTAGCTCATCAAGTGTCTTTGTGTCAAACATCATAATATACCATTCAAATAGGTGAATCTTATGAGGAGCATCTCTATAATAAGGGTTTTGTACCTAACTACAAGGAGTGGACGGCTCAAGGAGAACATTTATTTTCACAATATTATCATTTCTCCTTCAATACGGAGGTAGCAGAGTTCACTCTCGGAGATAACTTTTAATATTGATCGTAAAATCTGGCGCGTGAGTTGGTATTTGATGCGGCCGGTCCAAGTTTTGATCCGGAGGATCCTAATCCTGATGCAAAAGAATTCTATGATATGTTCAAGAATGTCGATACTCTGTTATACTTGGATTGTGATTCTCATTCTGTCCTGTCAGTGGTGATACGACTGTTGAACCTAAAGTCTAATTTTTACTTGTCGCAGAAAGGCTATGACCAGATAATTAAGTTTGTTAGAGAGTTGTTGCCAAAAGGATCAAAGGAGTTACTTGAAAACTTCTACAAGTCGAAGATGATGATACAAAAACTCGGATTAGGCTATGAAAAGATAGATTATTGTCGAAATAGTTGCATATTTGTACTATAAGGAGAACAATGATAAATATAAATGTATTTTCTATCATGCGGACCGGTATAAGCCAATTCGGGATAAAAAAAAGTTAACTGCCCGAGCAAGGTTGCGTCCCTACAAGTACATACAGTTTTTACAGATAACAAAGAGGCTACAAAGGATATATATATAACCGCAAATAAAGCACAACACATGACATGGCATAGCAAGGAATGACAGATGGATAAAGGAGAATTATCTCATCCTTCCGATGGAGAGGCATGGAAATATTTTGATATGTGTCATCCAGAATTTATTGTGGAGCCCAAGAATATCCAGTTGGGTTTATGTTCTAATGGATTCACTCCTTACGGACAGTCGGAATCTCAGTACTCTTGTTGACCGATAATTTTGCCTCCTTGTAATATACCACCGTGGATGTGTATGAATACTCCTTACTTGTTCTTGACACTTATCATATTCGGTCCAAAAAATCCAAAGAAGAACATCGATATCTACTTGAAGCCGTTGGTGGATGAGTTAAAACAATTATGGCAATTCGACTTTCGGACATACTATATTTCGAAAGAGCAGAACTTTCAGAAGAGAGCATCTCTCATGTGGACCATCAACGATTTTCCATCATATAGAATATTATCGGGATTATATCGAAAGAGCAGAACTTTCAAATGAAAGCTCTCTCATGTGGACCATCAACGATTTTCTATTATATGAGATATTATCGGGGTGGAGTATTCATGGTAATCTATCTTGTCCGATATGTATGGAAAAGAGTAAGGTATTCTGTCTCCAGAATGGAGAAAAAGTATTTTTTATTATCATCGTCAGTTCCTTCCTGTGTCGCATCCGTGGAGAAGGAATAGAGATGCCTTTAGAGCTGGTAAACTGGAACTACCTCCTCCCCCGTTGAGACTGACAGGAGTCAAAGTTTAGAAAAAGGTAGATGGATTGCCAACTGTGATGGAAGATCCGATATCGGCCGATCACTTTGAAGGGTTCGGACGTAGGCATAATTGGACGAAGCAGGGTATCTTTTGGGACTTACCTTATTGGAAGGACAATCTCATAAGGCACAATCTTGATGTCATACATATTAAAAAGAATATATTCGACAACAACTTCAATACGGTGATAGATATCAAGGAAAAATTGAAAGACAACGTCAAAAAAAGAAAGAACTTGGAAATTATTTATAGGCATTCATATTTGCACCTAAAACGAAGTGGCAACGACAATTGGACCAAGCCTCCAGCATCATTTACATTGAGTAGGGAGGATAAATTGATAATATGCAACTGGATTTCAAAGTTGAGATTTTCTGACGACGATGTGTCAAATCTAGCAAGATGTGTTGATCTCAACGAACGCAAGCTGACATATATGAAGAGTCATGATTACCATATATTTATGGAGACTTTACTACATATTATCTGTGAGAGATATTGCCTCATCAAGTATGGACTCCGTTGGCTGAATTATATATATTCCTTAGAGATTTGTGTTCAAGCAAGTTGACGGTGCAACATATAATAGAACATGAGGAGAAGATTGTATTAACATTGTCTAAGTTAAAAAGGATTTTTTCCTCCGATTTTTTTTATAGTATGGAGCATTTGCTGATTCATCTTGCATATGAAGAATGTGTCGGTGTTTTCGTCCATTTTCGATGGATATATCTATTTGAGAGGTATAAATTCTTTATATTAAAAATGGAGAGACATAATATTAATAAAGATGATCTTGCTAGAGAGGTTGATAAAAAAAATTCCATCATGGTTCCATAATTATGTACGAATCCTAAACATTAAGCATTCTAAATTTAGCATTCAGACCAATCTTTGTCTAATATTTATATGATACGTGATGTTTCAGGTTTTTCGTTATGGTACAGACTTACAGAACGAACGACTTCAAGCATTAGCTATAGGACCAAGCAATAGGGCAAAGTGTTGGGATGGATACACCATTAATGGCTTCAAATTTAGAACCACTAATAAGTCTATTAATCAACCATTAGTCGATGAGGAGGCTAGTTATACAAAAAATTCTAGAGTATGTGTGAGGGGTTCAGTCTACGATGCTGATCCATAATTCGACTATTATGGTATACTAGAAGATGTCGTGGGGCAGGATTACTCTTATGAGACAAAAACTATATTATTTAAATATGATTGGTTCAACACAACACCCAAGCAAGCATGGAAAATTTACAAACAGTTTGGGTTTGTTGATATAAAATATGCAAAAAGATATGTAGGTTTTGAACCATTTGTGTTGGCTAGTCAAACGGTTCAAGTATATTATACGAGCTATCCTAGTCGACAATGCAATAATAAAGATTGGTGGAATTTATGCAAAACTAAATCTATAAACACATATAATGTTGGAGATCTAGCATACCAAGAGGATGAGGTGGTCATGCCTCAACTTACATATATGAGTTCGGTCAGTGTTGATGGTATAGGGGTTGACGTTACCGTAGAGGATGATAGAGTTGACGAAGAGATTAAGATAGAATATTTACCTCATATAGAGGAGAACTCTGATATGGAGGTATCGAGCGAGGAACAAGAATTAGAAGATGAAGGTGATAGTGATAGTGAAAATAAAAATGAAGAAGTAGAAGATGAAGACAATTCAAAAAATGATTCGGAAGACGATGACGATTCGGAAGATGAAGAAGATTAGTACGTACATGCATATGCATTAGCTTAGATATTTATTTAATTATTTTATGACACGATTATTATTTATTTTATCATCACACTAGTATTTACTTATACCACACCATTACTTTATGATTATCTGTTTAATGATACCATCTTTTTATTTGCTACAAATTTACCTATAGTATGGCGGGACAAGGACGAGGAAGAGGATGATGACAAGTTCAGAGAGGATCATCTTCTCATCATCCTCCGTCCACTATGCCTGCTACCCCAGATTCTCGTACACGACCTGAGGACGAGTTCGTAGATGCGGCAGATTATTTATCCCCGCCATATACTCGTTCTTCAGTAGTAGAAGCTACTCCATCTATCGGATTGTCATCAGCTGCTACCCCTTCTTCTACTCCAGCCACTACCGGCACTACTACACCGGATACTCCACCAGTTGCTCCCACATGAGAAAATCTATTTCTAGGCCTTCTTGTGGACAATTGAGTATTTGTCCGCCGTCCAGGATTTGCAGACCCCCCTATTCTACCAAAGTGGCCAGCCAATATCTGTCGTCCCGAGCTATGGGCCGATGGAGCGACATAAACATTTATTTATCAATTTATGCATTTATTTTATATTTTTTATTCTAATTGTATATTGTCTACTTATTTGAGATTCTTTCCGATCAAGGCTGGGAATGATCTAGGGGAGATCATGTTGGGCTACTTTGATGGCCCTTATATTAACTTCAGTGATATCCCGCTCGATCGACTATTCACTTGGCTGGAGAAGCTCGGGGTATGTATATAAATTTTATTTATAATAATATATTTTTTATTACAATAATAACAAATATTTTTTTATTTTGCAGAGGTTGTACTAGTGGCTGGATCATAGAGATAGTGATATCCGAAAGTGCTATAAAATCGTCGCCAGCAAGAGATTGAGAGATATGATCAATGACCAGAAGGCGCTGGCGTCACTTGAACCGGATAACCCAAGGAGTGGTTGAAGGAGGGGTACTTGGAGAAGATAAAGAAGAAGAAGATGGACACGCCAGCCTACAAGGCCAAGTGCGAGAAGGCGAAGGCTGCCCGTTGTCACCTTCACTTTTTCATTTAAGGGTAGTTTGGTATTTAACCATGGGTAATTTTAATTTTAGGATTATTTTATTTAATTATTTATGCATGCATGATTATTTAATTATTATATTATTTATTATTTGATTATTGTAGATTTATTTTAGACTTGTGTAGTGGAACTAACCCATTTTATTAGATGCATGAACAAACTTTTTAGATGAGTTTAGATTAAGCCCATGAGTTAGGCCCATAGATTAGGAGGTTGTATTAATTAGTGAAACCATTAGACTAGAACCTTCTCTCCCTAATTAATTTCTTCATGAGAGGCCCCAAGGGGTAATTAGGATATTTCACATTGCTTGGGAAGGGTGTATATTGCCGGCCACCTCAAGAGGAGAGAGAAACCATTTTATTTCACCAAATTTCCAAATTCTTAGATCTACAATTTCCCTCTTCCAATTTTCCTCTATTTTCCTCATCAATTCTCCACCAATTCTTCACTAATTTCTTCCATAATTCTTTATTGAGGCTTCTACATCAAAGATCGACAAGAAGAAAGTAAGGAGCAAGGAGGAGGAGGCCAAGACCTACAAGGAGAGGAGCTACTTTCCATTTGGGGACTTTTTATTGGGAATCCATCTTATAATAGGTATATTTCAGTTTTTCTCCTTCTAATAGACTCTAGATCTGATATTTAACTATGAGAAACCAACCCGCAAGCATAGGCTACCCATAGAAATTGATTTTAGGTTCATCGGAGACCTACGGTGGAAGTTATGTCCAATTTGGTATCAATTTTGGGGAAATTTCGAGATTAGCACATGTAGTACTTGCAATTGGGTCAAATAGATCTAAATAACATATGATTGCTGTTTGTGACTAGTTTCGTGTCCACAATTGGGTACGTGTAGGCCGTATCTCGTCAATTTGATAAAATGGGTTGATTTTGGAGGTTTTCCTCCGACACGGGGTCTTGTACATATCACATTGCGACACAGACACTTAGTTATTCTAATTACTATACGTATTGCTCATAATTAGTGTATTAGACTTGTTTGTGTCCTTCAGGATGCGTTTGGTTGTGTGTTGGAGCCGTATCGCAAGCGTATCATAGAATTAGTGTGATACGGGTGCGGTGCACTCCACGTGTTTGATATTTTGTCTTCTTTGCTATATATATATATGTGTATTTCTATATCTAGATGATATTTAAGTGATATACATATGTATATATTAGTGTATTTATGATTAGTGTATGGGTGTGTGTATGTATTAGTGTATATATAGATTTATATGTATATGTATATATATATATATATATATATATATATATATATATATATATATATATATTGGTTTATATATTATTACTATCCAATTCTAGAAAATAGGATTTTTTATTTATTTGGTAAATTGTGTATTGATCATAAATAATTGTATTTATATTTAATTATTGATTGTATTATTTTTTATATTGGTTAATTTAGGGTTTTGGCTAGTCTGGACCCATGTCAGAACCTAGTGGACCTATGTCAAACCCAACCAATACCCTTGTCAGGCCTATTTATGGGATTAGAATAATTATTATATTTTTTATTTAGTTAGTTGGGGAGTTTTAAATTAGTTAGAATGTGTTTAGAAACCCCAAACCTAAACCCTTTGTTAGGATGACTAATTTGGAGGACATTTTAGTCATTTTGATTTATGTAAACCCTATATTACTTGTGTGGCCTGCCCCCTAACCCTAATTCCCATATCTGGCCGAGACTTCCCTCCATTCTTATTTTCTTTTCACTTCTTCTTCTTCTCCACACTCCATTCTCCATTTTCTTCTTCTTCCTTCTTCCAACTTCAAGTTTCAAGTAAGTACATCATCTTTTTTCTCTTTCTTCTTCCATTGCTTCCATTAATGTTAACCCTAACCCTTTACTTTTCCCTAACCTAGGTGTGTAGAGCCTAGACTTAGTGTAGAGGCTTGGTTTGGAGGCTTGGAGGCTTGAGGATGGTGATTTCAAGGATTTTGGAGACTTTGGCCTTGGGATTCCAACTCCCAAGAGGTAAACCTTAACTTTTCTCTTAGTAATTACTCTTATATAGTGTAATTAGTAGTTTAGAACCTTTCTAGACCTTAAGACTACCCGTGGAAGAAAGTTAGAACTTGTTTGGTTGTGTTTGAAGACTTTGACATTAGGTTTTGTGTCAATTTTGGATAAAATCCGAGATTGGCCCAATTTTGGGTGATGTCCTAGGTTAGACGGACCTAGGTAGACATGCTTGGGTGTCTTGAGGGTAAGTACGTATCTCCGTTTGGACATGTGAGATCGTGTCGCGAAGATTTGAGCATTTCGGGCGATTTGGGAGTTTTTCGTCGTCATAGGTTCTACTTGCGTGCGCATTTTTGCCACGGACCTAGAATTGATGAGTTAGCATTTTTTTCTAGGTTCTAGACATCGATTAGAACTCGTGGGTAAATTTTGGGCCGATTCTGAGTAGGTTTGGTGCGTGTTTTACTAGGTTTCGCAAACCGCACTCCACGTGTTCGTCGAAATGACCGAATGGCCATTTCGACTTGGTTTCTAGATTTTGGGCTTGTGTGTGGGTTGGTTTAGCTTCGGAGAGTGTGTACTAGAGTTCTCGAGCTATATTTTATATATATTTATGTATTTATATGTGTTTGGGTGGTTGTGCGTGTGTTGGTGTGTGTTGTGTTTTAGTGTGTGTATGTATATATGTATATGAGTCTATATATATATATATATATATATATATATATATATATATATATATATATATATATGTGTGTGTGTGTGTGTGTGTGTGTGTGTGTGTGTGTGTGTGTGTGTGTGTGTATGTGTATATATATATATATATATATATATATATATATATATATATGTATGAGTGTGTGTGTGTGTGTATATATATATGAGAGTGTGTGTTTTTATATATTTATGTTAAGTGTGTTTATATATATATATATATATATATATATATATATATATATATATATATATATATATATATGTGTGTGTGTGTGTGTGTGTGTGTGTATATGTGTGTGTGTGTGTGTGTACCTATATATATGAGTGTAAGTGTATATATATATATATATATATATATATATGGTTGTGTGTGTGTGTATATATATATATATATATATATATATATATATGGTTGTGTGTGTATATATATATATATGTATATATGTTAGCGTGTATCTATATCTATGTGTGTGTGTAGTGTGTTTTAGGGGGAGAGATGAGAGGGAGGCAGAGAGAAAGAGAGCAGGGAACAACAGCTGTGGTAGAATGGAAGCAGCGCAGAGCAAGAAGTAGCCGCTGCAGCAGCCAGCAAGAGCAGCAACGCAACAGCAGCAAGTAGCCGCTGCAGCAGCAGCAGCATTAGCAGCAGGATGCAATTGCAGCAGCAGCGCAGCGTGGTAGCAGCAGCAGTAGCAGCTTGGGTTCACAGCGCAGCCGTATCTTTGCAGCAGCAGTAGCATTTGCAGCAACATGCTGCAGCTAGCGTAGCAGCAGCAGCCAGCACTGCATTGCGGCAGGGTGGCAGCAGCAGTTCGCCAGCGTAGCAGCAGTAGCAGTAGGCTAGCAGTAGCAGCAGGTAGTGAGTGAGGGAGAGAGGTTGAGAGATTAGATGAGTATATATGTATAGATATATATATATAGTTAGATAGAGATATATATATATATATATGTGAGATGGTATGGATATATGTATTGTGTATGTGTGATATATATATAGATATCTAGGTATATATACATATGTGTTTATATATATATATATATATATATATATATATATATATATATATATATATATATATATATATATATTAGCCTAGATATATAGCTAGAAATATATGTATATGCATAGATAGTTAGCTAGATGGTTAGTGTTAGAGAGGGGGTAAGTGGATATCTCAATACCTTGAGATATCAAGGTATCTCAATACCTTTAAATACCCAAGGTATTGAGTATCGAGGTGAAATTTTTGAGCGTTTGCCTAGGAATAAGTTTAGAGTTGCTTTTATATGTATTGGTGTATATATTTACGCGTGTTAGCATAGGTTTTAGTTGGTATAGGCGGGGTGTGTAGCTTAGGTTGAGGTATCGGATACCGAGGGTATCCCGGTATCTCAAAGAGGCGAGTTTGAGGGTTTACTAGCTTAATGAGCTAGTTTTGACCTAAAATTTTAGGGACACCTTAGTTTGACCAAGCATTGACCATAATTGCCCCCGTTGACCGCAAAAGTCAATATTTGACCTAATTTTGACCCAGAGTTGACTTTTTAGACCCCGGGTTAACTTTTTGACCCAAATTCTATCGATTTGACCCGTTCGACCTAGAATAACTCTAGAAGCTTATTTTTTTAGTTATTTTGTATCAGTTTAACTCCATAGAACCCCGTTTAAATTTGCTTTTCATAATAGGTTCTTGCGACGCCAGTCCGGATCTTGATCTTCACCAGTTGCTCAGGACGTCAGGCGAGTACCTACCTCTGAATGTTTCCATTTCATGATAGTGTATATATCACCTGTTCTAGAACTATAATTCTTGATTCTGACACATTGTTTCATGAGCTGGTACAAGTTGGATCCCGTCATGAGATGTTATCCCCCTTACCGTGTTCAGCGGGTACTCTATCACGTGTATTTCATCATGTGCTTCGGGTATTGATTCTCATGTGCTATCATGTGCTTCGTGTGCTCTCGCCTTCATGTGCGCGAGTTATTTATCATGTATATAGCATGTCGTGGTTGGATCCAAGAGTATTAGTGGGGGAGGGGAGTAGGAGTTGGTTATGTGATCAAAGACAAACAGTATTCATGTGTATGTCAGTTATGCAACTCACGCATAACGAAGTTATCGTAGATTATTCATGTGCAACCTAAGCTGATCACATAACGAACTTGTGCTCAAGGCACTTAGCTAGTATTCTTATTTTCTCACATGGAGTTACTTCTCTACTACTTGTATTGTTCTCCAGTTATACATTGCAGTTATATTATCTGTTCCACCATGTATTTAATTTTCTATGCATCTTGTATACTTTTCTATTGCTAGTCATATACACCTTACCATGCATTTGGAGTTGCTTTCAGAGTTATGTACTTTGCTCCAGTCCTGACTGAACATATTTTTTTCAGAGGATCCTGAGGATTTTTGTCCGACATTCTACGGGTCAGGTGTCGAGGAGTGTTGTGACCCGGAGATTGAGGAGGAGCCCGTCGAGGAGACGTCGTTAGCACCTTAGTATAGCTAGGTGGGTTTCCCTGGGTCGTTCCCAGTTTCTATTTTTGGATGACTGTGAGATATTGTAGACTTTAGACTTGGAATGTATATTTTGATATTGTATTGCTCTCTTTGGTTCTTGTTTCTTTGTGATATCTTATCCTGCTTTTACTCTTGCCTAGTTATTGTGATTGAGTATTTATATATATTGCGTGGTTGCCCTCCTTTTGGAGAGGTTATATTGACAGGTTATTGTGAGATATATATATTATTGTGACCTAGAACGAACCTAGACAGGGTTCTACCGCCGATTCTGCGGCGTAGGCTGGACGTACCTATGACTCATGTCCAATTTTTTGAGTGCGGGTCGTGACATATATATATATATATATATATATATATATATATATATATATATATATATATATATATATATATATATATATATATATATATATATATATATATATATATATATATATATATATATAGCTAGTTATTTCTGTATGTGTTGTATATAGATATGTGTGTGTATTAGTGTTACTTATATATACGTATATATATGTGTTTGTGTTTATGTATTTAGAGTGATATGTATGAGAGGTGTTATATGTATCTAAGTATATATATAGCTAGTTATCTATATGTGTGTGTGTGTGTGTGTGTGTGTGTGTGTGTGTGTGTGTGTATGTGTGTGTGTGTGTGTGTATATATATATATACTTATATATTTGTGTATGTGTATGTGTGTTTGTGTGAGCTATGAGTGTGCACTATATTGTTTGTATGTGTGAGGGTGAGAGTTTCAGTGCCCTCAGAAGGAGTGTGTATATATATATATATATATATATATATATATATATATATATATATATATATATATATATATATTTGTGTATGTGTATGTGTATGTGTGTTTGTGTGAGCTATGAGTGTGCACTGTATTGTTTGTGTGTGTGTGAGGTTGAGAGTTTCAGTGCCCTCAGTAGGAGACATACAGCAAGAGGAAGTGACACAGCGGCTATGTGCAACTGCACACATGGAGAAAGGCAGTATCAGTACTGCACAGTACAGCAACTACATTCAGTATCGATACTGTGCCTGTGCAGTCAATTAACTAGAGGGAGTCAGGCATGGAAGTATCAGCTCAGTTGAATGCAGTGTCTGCACAGTGACAGTATCAAGAGCTCTTACTGTAGTAGCAGTTAACTGGAGGGGGGGCTCGGACATGCAGCAAAGTGAAACTCGTGCACTGCAGCAGCTGCAGCCAAGCACTGCAGTGCAATCCCAGTAAGGCTTGGGCCACTGCACAGCAGGAAGCTCAGTTCTATTGTGCACTCGGGAAACAAGCAGACGAGGCAACAGCCATCTACATAGCAATGTACAATGTGCAATGTCAAGGATCGGGCAAGTGAGGCACTGTGCAGTTTAGTAGGTGATGTTTCATGTATCATAGTGTATCATGCACTGTGTATCAGTGTCTGCTTTCTGAGCAATTTTAGTATTCTTTGAGTTCTTGTTTAGCAGGGTTGGGTTATAGTTAGCTAGTAGTAGATAGTATCTATATATGTATGTTATTGTAGATAGATATATATATATATTAGTATACTAGTAAATAGTTAGCCATATAAATATATATTGGTATTAGTTGTTATTGTATAGTAGTAGTTAGTTATGAATATATGTAGTATAGTTTTTATGTAGTCGTTAGATACATTATAGTGTTAGTTTATATCGTTAGTATTAGTTTGGTGTACATATATGTGTTAAGCTATTATGTTAAGTGTTTGGGTTACCTCGGGATACCAAGGTATTGGGCCGATACCCAAGGTAGTGAGTTTGGTATCGAGATAGGTACGATACACTTTGGTGCAAGGCCAAGATATCCTATTTCAATTGATTTGTTATAGTATTATAATATTTGACTTGAATATATATCTAAAATACTATTTTTATATTCAAAAATTTGTGTATCTTAGGATACGGCTTTTTGAGTGCCTTGTTGTATTTTAGCTTAGCTAGTGTAGCATAGCTTCATAGTGTATCGACTTAGTGACCTAGTGTTAGACTCTTACAACCTAGATTTCATTGGTTTGACTTAGAAATGGCGTATCGACCTAGAATTGCATCAACTTTACTTATTTTTATTCTTGAACCTTGTATTTATGCAACATACCATATATAGGTTGTGTGACACCAGCTTGGACATCGAGAGACATACCTTGCTCATGACTTTAGGCGAGTACATTTCTCTGATATTTTTTAATTCATAATATTATATATATGCATGTTCTAGAATTATATGTATTGATTCCGATACAGTGATTTCACGGACTGGTACTATATGGATCCCGTTAGGAGATATTATCCCCTACTGTGTTCAGCGGGTACTCGTGTACATGTATTTCATCGTGTATATTGGGTATTGATTATATTTCATGTTCATACACTGCTCGTGTTCAGTATGCTTATTCGTGTACACCCACCGCTCATGTTCGGTGGTTATGATATTCGTGTACACCCACTACTCGTGTTCAGTGGTTATATTTTGTGTTCGTAGCATTTCGTGATTGGATCCATCGGTATTAGTTGGGGGTGGGAGAGTAGGAGTTGATTATGTGATCAAAGCCCCATTATTATATCGTGTACATTCTGGTTACATACCTCACTTGTAATCGTCTTACCTGATCATGTTCACCCAACCCGATCACATAATAAAGTTGTATTTTGAGGCACATTAGTTAGTTAGATTGTAGGTATTCATCATATTGTGATATTCATATTGTTGATCTATATTCTCGTACATTACCTGTATATCTTGTTAATTTCATTCATATATTTTGTGATCTTGTATTTCATTTCTATATCTGTTTATATGCTCGATTATGCTATTGAAAATGCTTTCAGTGGTATGTACTTCGCTCCAATCCTGACTAGATATATTTTTCTAGATGACTGGCTTCTAGAGCAGTATCCCACATTCTACTGGCCGCAGGATGGCGTACCTATAGAGGATACTCCTATTGACCCGGAGGACTTAGTTGAAGAGCCTGAGGAGGTCGAGATTATATTTGTATAGACTATTATTTTGGTGGATTCACAGTTTGTATATTATTTCAGATTGTGGATTGTATCTTTATTCTTTCCTTCGCTATTCTATTTGTGCATTATTCTTCTTTAGTTTATTTTGTGATTGAGATTAGTCATACTTGTGAGATACCATATTGCTCCTCCGTTTGGAGTTGAAATGATTGACAGATACCATATTATATTGTTGAGATGTTAGATAGTTAGAAATGACCCAAACATCGTTCTACCGCCAATTCTGCGGTGTAGTCTGGGCGTAACCACGTACTCGTGCCCGAATATCAAGGTGCGGTTCGTGACACCCGTGCTAAGGGTGGTCTCCATACTGGCGTAACCACGTACTTTTTTGCTTATTTATTAATTGCTTAATTTTTACAGTGCGATGAGGCCGCTAGAGCCGGAGAAGACCCCAAGACCCTCGACTTTCCAACAATCTTCCAATGGACCAACAAAAGAAAGAATAATGGGAAGATCGTAGATGAAGCAGGCCGCCAAAGCATATGCAAGTTATATTTATAAATTTTTATCAATTTAATTAAATTATTTTTATAATTTAATTAGATTCTAGGTTTCTAGGTCAAAATAGTCAAACTATGTCAACTCTACGTCATTCAATTTCAAAAATACTAAGAAACAATACTGTAAATACTTAAAATTATGCACCTTTGTTAATATCCTATTTTTAGAAACAACACTGTAAATACTGTAAATACTTAAAATTATAATTTTATTCAATTTACCTTAACGCTCATAGGAATGGTCCGATACAGATTCTTATTTCGATACTTTGAATCTTAGTTAATATCCTATTTTAAGATATCATTGAAATCAAATATAGCTAATGTAACTCAAATTATATATATATATATATATATATATATATATATATATATATATATATATATATATATATATATATATATATATATATATACTATGATATCTAGTATCTAATATGATACTCTAACCAAAATCAAATATAGCACATATAACTCTAAAATCCTTAACTCTAAACCTATTTATATAAATAAATATAGGAGACGTATGAGACGTTAGAGAGGGGGCGCTAAGAGTAGTATGCCGACTGAGAGAAATGATCGGTGGGTACAAGCTGTCGGGAGAGGAAAATACGGTAGCGTATAAGGTACCGGATCTTTGGCATCGATGTCGTCGGTTCTTTCTAGAGCCCCTCCGACGGCTACTCCAGCTCTATCAGTGCCCGGCTCTAGCATTCTTTCTGGTGTGATGTCTTAGAAGCAACTCACGATGACTGTGCATGAGCTACATGGATTGGTCCGACAGTTGATAGACAGTCATGATACTGCAGCACCTGCTCCTCCGACGGCTACTACGACAGCTCCTCTGATGGCTACTATATTGGGTCCTCCAGCAACTCTGACTGCTCCATCTCCTCCGACGGCATCGATGGGTTCTCCATCTCCTTCGACGGCTCCTGCCACTGCTCCGTCTGTCGTTGCTCCTGATGATCTACAGGATATCATCGCTATGGTTGTGGCACAGTATATGACTAGCCGACACCCACCGCCTCCTCTGCCTCCCCAGTATACTTGATGAATTTTTTGAGTTTATGGGATTTTTTTTAGTTTGTTATATTTTTTTGACTTGATTGTATTTATTTGACTTTGTGGGATTGTATAACAGTTATTTTTACATGTTTGGATTACTCTACTTTATTATTTCGACGTATATATAACATTTGTATATGTTTGTGTGGGTTATATTAGTTTGTGTCGAATTTGCTTGTGTCAAATTTATTTTTGTGAAAATTGGTGAAAGTATAGCAGGTATATGCTCAGCAAAAATTGATTTCTGGGAAAAATATTACCTTTAGCAACGGACAGGTGACGTAATAGCGACATAATATCTGGAAAATCTTAGGTCAGCGACGGATTTTCGACGAAAAATCTCAGGTCAGCGACGGATTTTCGATAAAAAATCTCAAGCCAGCGACTACCCAGTGATGGAATTTTTTTTCTCTAAAACGTCTGATACACACAAATGTGCCAAACATGTATTAGAATCCGTCGCTAAAATCCGTCGCTAATCCGTCACTGTGAGTGACGGAATTGCGACGAACTCTGTGAACCCTGAATGTGCAAAACCTTCCAAAAAAATTGTCAACTTTTGGCTCACATAATCCGTCGCTTATCTGTCGGTAAGTAGTCAGAAAGTTTAGCGACGTAACTTGTACGTCTCTGATCTGTCGCTGGTTTAATGTCGCTCAATCCGTCGATATAGCAACGGAATTTTTGTAGCGACGTTAGTTATTCTGACGGGACCTTTCCGTCGCTAAATTCAAATAGCGATGGAAAAATGCATTTTAGCGACGGATAATATCCGTCACTAAAACAGTGTATTTTTTTAGTGTAATGCTACTTCTTCATCCTATTCCCTGCTTAGATGATTCCTTCTTGTGGTAGCATTGAGAATTTATGTTCTTGTCAACAGCATTCGTGTGCCAAGTCTAGTAGTACTACATTCTTGTATACATTGTTCATCTGATTTCATGTGAAGATCTGATTTTAAACATATTTCATATGATGTGTAGAATGAATACAAAAGATCAGGAATAAGTGCCTGGAATCCTCCCATGCAGGTGGTATGATGGTCAAGGCTGACAGGGATGAGTCGTCTCCTTATTCTGCCATGCTGGCATCTCAAGATGTTGCACATCGATGCAAGGTGCGTTTAATTCTACGATATATTGTATCCGTGTTACTGACAATTCTTAAGGATACCATGTATAAAATGGGGGCATCATATATACCCATTCTAGTATTCTACAAATTGAGCTCCTACTTTCTTTATCTAAAATCAAGAAATTGGGATGGTCCTTACTAATGATGCTCTTAGAGCACATGCTCGCTCTGGAATGAAAAATGGTCGCATTGGTAATTACTTGCATACTTATTTTGTACCCTCCACCTTAACCTTTTCTTTATGTTACTACATTGAAGATTAGAGATGTTTGGAAATCCTTGCCATCATATTCTTGTCTGCAACTTTTGTGGTCATCCTGTTGAATTGAATATGGATGAACGTTACACTAGACTCCGATTTAGGATAACATCGGAGCTTTATGAAAGACTGTTAAAACGATTATGTGATTAATGTCCTTATCTAATGTGTTATACAATCTTCTTTTGCTGCAGAGGATATGTGACTCCTATCCCAACAGAGAGCACCAGGAGGAAGAGTTGGTGGAGAGGCAGGATGTTGTAGTATCTTTCTCATGCCATCCCTTTACATGAAGGCGTCAGGTCTTTGCAGTAGTGCCTATGGAAAGTTTGTTTGGTTATTCAGAGCAGTAGTATTGAGATTATCTTGATATTTTCGGTGGTATTTGCCATAAGGCTTAAACAGATGGACTTGTGTATGACTTTGCACTATCCAAGTTAAATTGTACAATAATGCTAAGTTTACTACCAAATGCTTACATTCTTCTTACCACCCTCTCATCCCCTGCTATGTGGGCCACTCCTGGCTCCACTTCTTTCTCAATGAACGACCGCCACGAGGTATTTCGGCCACGTGACGACCATCCGAACAACGACCGGATCCCACATCTCTTCCTTCCTCTAATGGACGGCTGTCACGTGGACACCATGTGGAAGTTGTAAGAAGGTTGTAAACATAAGATTGTAGGTCCAGCACCACTCTAAATTGTATGTTATGCTTTCTTTGAACAGGGCCCTGAGACTTGATTTGACATCTGAATTTGTGACTTTACTTTGATATTGAAGTTTTTAATACGATAATACAGTCAATTAGTTTATGTAACTTAATCATTTGCTATGTTATACTTTGTTTTCTCTCTTAAAATTAATATTAGTTTAATTTAATAGGAATCTCTGGAATTAATAATAATAAACTCAGTTATAGCATTTTGCCATGGCTGTAAATGATTCCTACAGTTTGACGAGAATAGTTTTTATCAATATTCATCTCAAAGGTCATTTACGACATGCTATATATGCCATAAATGGTAGTTAAAATTATGTGAAAAAATTATTCATGGCATTCATTCTTCTATATTTACAACGTGTTTCTAGATTACTAAAATATGGTGGGAATAACTTTTATCGCATACATCAAATGTTATTTGCGGCACATCACATATGTCATAAATGGTAGTCAAAATTTTGCAGGAAAGACATCTACGACATTCATTCTTCTACATTTACAGAGTGGTGGTTGGTGATCATTTAAAACTTTCAAATGCACGTTGTAAAAAAGAGAGTCATTTACAATATGGCCTTTTACGGCACCATCATAGATGTCGTGTGTTTTGCACGCGATAAATGATCTTTTTTTTTTTGTAGTTGCACCCATATACCAGTATATGCTTGAACACCCAATCTTTATTGGATTTGTCATTGGCATTCTTTGACACAAATATATATGCAACTATTTAACGAAGAAGTCTTCCATCTTTCTTCGCCACTAATGATAATTTGTACGTTCAGGTTAACCATGTGCACTGATTTCACCTCCGTCTCTTTTATCTAGCCTAACAGTTAATCTCCTGATACATCAATTTGGCTCTGATACCACTGTCGAAAACACACAAGGAACTAGCAAAATAAAAAATAGCTTCCAATACGTAAAAAAAATTATGAGTGAAATTAAGTGCATCATTTGCACACAATCACAATATCTACGCACAAAAAATAACAACACAAACAAAATCACTTTTATGTGAAAAATTATAACAAAAAAATCACGGGACAATCAAAATACAATTAAAAAAAGCTTCACTATTGAATAAAAAAAAATACACCGACTTCTATCTAGTTTTCCAACTAATCCAAACCAGATATCACTATATCCAAATAAATAGAAATTGATTACAATGATGAAAATATAAGTTTACTGAAATAGAATACAAGAAGACGAGCCAATGTGGATCTTTGAACGAACTCCTTTCTTTCTCTCTCTCTCTTGTGAAAGTTGCAATCTCTTGAGAACTCTCTCCCTTGTAATTACTACTTAGAAATATGTTAAAAAATGTCTATTTAAGTCATCATAATTTTGGAACAATCATGACCGTCTGATTTAATCTAACAGTCTAAATAAAATATTAAATTTAATTCATCCAGTACAACATCGTGTATACCATGGGAACCAAAAAATCTGCTTACAAAACTTGTCCTAAACTTGGAGCAAATTCCATTATACTGACAACATATTGCGAATTTACTAGCAACACTGAAACTGCTCAGTCAAGCATCTGATATGACTCGAACGGAGCTCTTTGTCGTCTTTTGACTTCCAGGACTTATCCGCTCGTCGCACTCAAAAATTGTCCACACAGAAAGGAAATCCTACCCAATTCCAACACCAGTAACTAGTAAAATTTACAACAAATTTACTGTACCGATAAAAAAATTATAATAATTAAATACATCGATATAAATTTGACAAATTTAAAAAAGGACGATACGAATCGCCATCTGATTTGGCAAAAATTTAGAAAATTGGATTTTCGTCAACCCAGTTGGCGAAAATCCGAACATATATTAAAAAAAAAAAAAAAAAAAACTTTCGCCAACTCCGTTGGCGAAATCCGGAAAAAAAAAAAAATTTTAAAAATTTTTTCAAAATTTCGCCAACTTGGTTGGCGAAATAAAAAAAAATAATAAAAAAAAATATTAAAAAAAAGGAAAAAATGTTTTTTTTTTTGGTTTTTTTTTAGGGTTTATTTGTTTTGGTTTTTTTTTCTTTGTGGGTTTTTTGTTTGATTTTTTTTATAGGTATGTTAATAGTACCCACTTTGTCATAGATATGTTAATAGTAACTCTGTCATAGTAACGTTCATATTTTAACGGCTAAATTTTTACAACGGCTAAATTATTTCATTTCTATAAATTCTTTCCTTCTTCTATTCATTTCTCACTCAATCCACTTATTCTACTTTCAAACAGGAGCTCAATCACTTTATATTTAGAAGCTCATTCTGTGATGGATCAAAGTTTAACAATATTATGTTCGGTCGGAGGTGTGCTTAATGGGTTAGTTTATGAAGGAGGTTTAACTGAAATTTTTTAATTGATCGAAATATTTCGTTTGATAGTTTACATAATCAAATTGTTGAGCAATGTTCTATTGATTATGAATTTATATTGGTTCAAGTTTATTTAATAATTGTATAAAGTTAGTTAGTGAACAAGCATGAAAATTTATTTTAGAAGTTAATTTACAAGCAACGTATATTAATATTTATGTAACTTCACCACCACCTAGAAATAATATTGCAAGTAGTATACGTGTTTCTAATGAAGTTAATACTGCTCCTAGTTCTTCTCATCAAGTTATTTCATTTACTGAACAAGAACATATAGTAGATGATGGTAATAACGACGATGAAAACAGCAATGATTTAATTAAAAATTTAGATGATAAATTTGATGGCAATGTTAATAGTGTTAGCATTTCAGGATTAATTATTGAAAAAAAAATTTGATAATCGTTCTGAATTTAGATGTTTTATTAGTGATATAGCAATTGCACATAATTTTACATGTCATTCTACTTTAAACAATGCTAGTGGGATTATATATAAATGTAACGATTCAAGTTGTAATTGGAGAGTATATGCGAAAGCAAGTGGTAAAGGTGAAAGTTTTGTTATAACAACGCTAGAAAACGTACATTCTTGTTTAGGTGGACTTATAACAAGTTCTCATCCATTAGCTACTACTGTATGGGTTAAAAATAAAATTTATTGATAGAATTTGAGATAATCAGTCGTATAGTCCATCGCATGTTGTAAATGATATATTTAGAGAACACGAAATATATATTAAATATTGTAAAGCTTGGAAAGCTAGGGAACTTGCTCTATCCGAAATAAATGGTAGTTATATTGATGCATATAGTAGTCTTGAAGAGTATGATTTTAGAATTATTGAGACAAATCCATGTAGCCAATATTTTATACAGACTACAGAAGACAATAGATTTAAAAGAATTTTTATTTATTTTAAGGCATGCATTGATGGATTTTTAAGGGGATGTTTACCTGTGATTAGTACTGATGCTACTTTTCTTTCTTCTAGATATCAAGGTATTTTATTTATTGCTTGTGCTCATGATCCAAATTATCAATTATATCCAATTTCTTATACTGTTGCTGAGAGTGAAAATATTGATTCTTGGACTTGGTTTTTAAATGGTTTGAGAACATCTTTTGAAAAATATTTTGATGCATGGAATACAATTTCTTTTATATCAGATAAACAAAAAGGATTGATAAGGGCTATGCATGATATATTTCCAGAATCGTCTCATTTTTTTTATATTCAATATTTTAAACAAAATTTAAAAAAAGTCTTCAGATTTTCACATTTTTAACATAGTTTAGACTATCTTGCTAGATGCTATAATGAAACAGATGCGAACTATTGTTTGGAAAAAATAAAATCTGAAAACATAGATGTTTACAACTGGCTCGTTAGAGTAAATGATGAAACTCGTATTTTTTCACACTGGATAACAGCGTATTCTCCTTGTCCCAGATTAGGTATTCACACATCGAATCTTGCTGAATGCTTCAATAACTGGGTAAAAAATTTACGTGATAAACCAATAATGACACTACTTGATCGAATTCGAGCCAAAATTATAATACTTCAGGACAAAAACAGGCAAAAAGCTGAAAATCTTCAAACTGATTTTTGTCCTAAGATGTTACAAACTATGGCTCTTATCATAAAAGAAAAACACCGGCTGCAAACGTTAAATATAGTTAGATATTTGTTTGAAAGATTAGATTGTAAAACAAATAGAACATATGTTGTAGACTTAGATGTAAAATCTTGTTCATGTTTAAAGTTGTATCATACTTTGCTTCCATGTGTACATGCATGTTATGCGTGTAAGTCTAAAAATATTAGCATCGAGAGTTTTTATCCAGGTATTTTCTCTAAGCAAGCATTAAGAAGCGTATATGAGCTGCACCTGGAGCCAATTCCAGTCCCCTACAACCTCCAAAATACATTAGTTAGAGGACACATTGGAGTACCAGATGTACGACGCAAGGCAGGAAGACCAAAGAAGAACCGGATCAAAGCAAATGATCAAGCTTCAAGAGATCTTCGATGTAGTAACTGCAATAGTTTAGGACACAATAGAAGAATATGTACAAACCAACCAAGAGAATAAAGGCATTGCCGATAGTTTCAAATAGTTTTATTTTATGAGAATAATATGTAATTTCATTGAAATAAAACAAAGTTGTCACACCCCAGTCCCAAAAATACGTAGGACTTAGGACACGTAAGCATGCCAGCCGCATGGATATGGCAACTCCAATATATGGAAACCAAATCCATACGTACGCTGTAATATGAATATAAAATCCACAAGTGGTATAAAACGTAATACAAGTCACAGGGTATAATCTAAATCTCATCCACCAAAATCATATAGAAATAAAATAACCAATGTCTATGAAACTAGATCTCAACAAGAAGTATCTAAAGATGATAGTTGGATGGAAACAAATCCACTACCAACTCGAATGGGAAAAGTAAATACAATATCAGTACAACTCACTCAAACAATAAGTACCAGCTACCAATCACGGCTCGAAGAGAAGACATCCACGAAGCATCTATTCCTTCCAAATCTGTGCTCCTGCAAATACTCAAGAACAGGTACACCTGGCAGCGGACCAGGTCCTCAGAGGGACATAACAAGTATACTTAAACACATGCCAATAAAGTACTGAAATAAATATCCAATGGGGTCGCCTAACCGTCTAAAGTGAATGCAGTTAAGAACAACTTTCCCCACAAGTGAGCTATTTGGCTGAAAACTGGGATTTGGCATAGTTCTCTTTTGGAGATCCAGGGGCCTAAAAGGCACGTCGTCTTTTGAACGCCGGTGGCCCGCCTGATAGTACATAATATATAAGGGTCATCACCACCCGTATCTCCAGCGGAGAATCTGGGCGTCACAGAAAAAGTGCAAAGGAGCTCAAATGCGGTACTTGTTGTTCTCCCCACCCAATGCTCTAAGCATGTCATGTCCATGACACGATAAACCTTTAATAACCGCCAGGTCTACTAGCATGCAAATATTCTATTGGCAGTTATTCCTAACGCACGGTCCATACGTACAGGAGGCCAGACCTGTCACGCAGTCCGTGATCTATATGAGACTCACACTCGTGTAACCACTGTGTCACGGCCAATGAACCTAATGGTGCTACATGATAATGGGGTAGTCTCATGAACAAGGTTGATGCAATATATAAATAAAAATATATCGCGACGTCACCGTCGCGCGCATTTTATATAACAGTTAAAATATATGAACTAAAGACAGAAAATAAAGATGCATGCAACATATGGAATATAAATAACAGTACAATGGCAAGGTATACTTGTCTGGCAAGGAAGCTGCAATGTACCAATAACCTGCTCCAGAAATCGCACAAAACAATCCAATATCCTATGTACACATAAATATAATAGAATAGAATTATTAGTCATTACACTAGCACATACTCAACCACATTTACACTAGAATCAGGGAGTATACTAGGGGTAATACTAGTCATCTAATACGGTCAATTACGCATTGAATTACGCGGGTGTCGCGTCTTCAAGTACTGTACGAAATCAGTCAGTCAACTGACAGGTGTCTATGCCAGTACGTTAGTGTACGCAAGGCAGACAAATTCACAAGTTCTTAGGGTCAACATGGTCAAGGTAAGTATGGGATAGTCCACGATGTCCTAGGATCATACAGTCCGAATATTTAGTCATAATTATCAATTAGCATTTACTTACATATATATTCATATAACTATATAATAATATAACCATTAATTTATTTTAATTTATTTAATTCTGGAATAATTATTCTAAAATCCTATTTTAATCTTATTATTTCTGATTTTTATGTTAATTCCTAAATTTTGTCCAAAGAAACTGAATTTTATCAACTCGAGACTCATGGCACGCAAATCGAGACGATCTGTTGACCAAAAAGTCAACCGATACAAACTCAACTTTTATGCATGATTTCCTGTAGATTTCAGCATCAAAAACATACTGGAATTTACTGCTTATCTGAATTCAAATTCGTTTGGGAATTATGGCACATACAAATTTTGTATTGTGCACCGATGGTTAAATTCTAACCTAGAAGTTCTACATAATTAACAGTATGAAATACTTCGAAATAAATTCTGGAAAAAATATATGTCGATGATCTCGACATTAGCTTTCCGAAACTTTAAACGGTTCATGATTCTGATTCCTGGTTCTCCCGAAATCGCAAAAATATCGAAACACATCTATTTTCGAACATGCTGTGCTCTACGAATTTTCTAGAATTTAATACTAATAATTTAGAAAAACAATTTATATTATCAGAAATCTAACCTCATTATCGTTCTAACAAAAAAAACTGCAGCGTGTTTGGAGTCCGGAGCTAGGAGATATCGTCTTTTTAATTCGTCATAACTAGTAGAAAATGAGGCTGAATTTATGACGAATTTTGACTATTTTTTGGACGAAAAAGAGAGAAATTTGGGAAAGAAAAATATGAAGGATAAGGTATTTATAATGGTGGACACTACTTAATTAAATACGACTAGGATTGGTTAATTTGGATAGGATTATGATGAATTTAAATAAGGATATGATATGCATGAAGTTGATTTCCTAGTAGGTTAAGGATTTGAATTAATTTAAAATAGAGTTTGAATTTATCTCAATAATTTATAATCTTAAATATAATTAAAGATAATACAAATAATTTATAAAATCTTATTAATATCTATTAACACTAAATTAGTATCTATCTAATATTAAGACTATATATATATCCAAATAAATCCTAAATAATTTTAAAATCTAAATAAATTTCTTAAAATTCTAAATAAATTACAAAAAAAATATATTTAAATATTTTAAACTAAAATAAATATTTGGTAGGAACGACATGCAAGTATGGTCGTAGTAAATCATAGAAGTCCTAGAAATTTATATTTTCTAAGTTTTAATTACCAAAAATTCTAGAAAAATCTCCAAAAATCTAAAATAACCTAAAGTAATTCTAAATGAATATTTATATAAGTAAATATATCAAGAACTTTATTTTCTAATTAACTAAGAGCATATTCTAAATAAATTTAACATATATAATAAATATAATAATATAAAATATACACAAAATACCTATTTTGGGTGAGGGAGTTTACAATCTACCCAACTTAAAACAATTTCGTCCTCGAAATTAAAATAAGACATAATTTGTTAAATCCTTCATATTCGTACATAAGGTATGTCAATCGCAATCTCTTCCAAAAATTTAAATAACAAAATCTATTCGAATCTATCGTGATCACTTCAAAATTAATATAACCACTGTTTAAATCAAAATTCAACCTGTCGTAATCTTTTCTCGATTTTTAAATAATCAACATCCAAATCTGACTCAAGTCTATATGACATCCCACATCAAAATTTATATCATAATTTCCAACTATCATAATCTCCTCTAGACTTTGAACAATAAACAATTCTAATCAAATCTTATTCCTATTCTTAACTTAAGAATTTTGTACTATTCAAATATTTAAACTCAATTTACATCCTCAATATTTCAAATAGGTGACCCAACAATCAAAATTGAACTTTTAATTCAAATCATCAAATTGTAAAATTTAAATCTAATTAACCAATTGTTCAAGTCTAAAATTCTATATTTATCCTCAAAATTTAAATCGATGATTCATCCTTCAATATTCAAAATTTAAATCATGTGCTCAAAGTATAAATATTGGGTCCTCAATATCAAGATTTTTTTAAAATTCATTAAATCCTCATTATCTTAATCCCTCTGTTAAAATTCTCCACATTTAAAAGGACTTAATCTCTCAATCTAATCCTACTTGATCACAATCTAAAAGAATTCTCCTCAAGTTTAATACTGCAATTTCTACCCAACTTAGAATTTACCCATCTATCACATAAGGCTCTTACACTTAAAAAAAAATATTCCTCAATTTATTTTCTCATGTCATTCAATCCTCAAAACTTTAACACCAACTATATCATATGTGATATGCCCTTAATCAATTATGAAAGAGGGTCACCAAGCAAAGCGACTGGCCTGTGGGGTATATCTAGTACTATCTATATATCAAACTTATACCATGCAAGATGTTTCGTCTTTCTGAAATAAGGAAAGACGTAGATCAATAATAAAGAGTTCAAGGGAGAGGTAATAGAATGCAAGTATGGGGATCAAGGCGCTTTAAAAAATTCAATTGGGAATTGTCAAAGCAGTTGTGAATTGAAATCATAATTTGGTAATTCCTATTCACATGCTCGCATCGGTACAGTTATGTAGCAGATACGATGTGCTCAGCTATATCTAGAGGGCAAGTACATTCGTTTACTAATTACCATATATCTCAATCCACATAAAATAGTTATGTGAAGGGCGAACCGAGCGCACTATGGTTGATCAGACCGTAGTACACTGATTCTGAAATGTATTAGTGTGCGCGCCCAATAATACATATGTAGTGAACAAGCTTGATAAAGAATAAGCTTGCAAAAACTAGGCTATAATAGCAGCATGAGTCAAGATAGTACAACAAATATAACTACGCTGGATTATGATGAAAGAAGGTGCAAATTAATTCAAGTTCACAAAACAAAACAACATAAGCAACAATAATAAAAAGACTTTACAATCTCTACAGTTGTCATACTAATTCCTTGTCTAAGTCGCTAGTCGACCAATAGGGACATGGACCTCTAAATTCTATCGTCTGAATAAACACTGTCGTCTTTGCTAGCATACAATTAATGTCATTCAGTTACACTACATCAATGGATCACAAGGGCTACGTGATACTAGGTGGTGAGGTATACTATCCAACTTAAAATAATTTAACTACTATTGTATTGCCTTAAGGATACCTACAAAAATAACCTTGCACATGTACATAGAACAGAAACTCTTATTAGGGTCTCCTATTGCATTATATAGGTAAGGGTCAAGTGCTCATAGAACATGTGTCAATCGTAGGGATAGAAGAGTTACTAGCCGTTAAGGGGAAAGGGATTTAACTCGTATCGAACTATGGGTACAAATTTCGTGATTTAAAGCTAAGGGATAATCATTAGGTCACAACCTAAGGGAACTACGCAAACTATCAAATCCCAACTATCACGCACAAAATTCAAAGTTCAAATTACCAAGCTATACCCTAGCAAACTACATGTCCTAACATAGAATAAGATTACTTGGCCTTCAATCATACGAGTTATGTGGCACGAGTTAAATGATGAAGAAAGAAGAATCATAATTTAGTCGTCACACAATTAGCGAACGCTAAGGTTGCAGGGGGACAAGTTATGAAATCAAAAATAGAGGGCTCTAGATAGCATCATGGTTCTCTAAGGACGTGGCATGCTAGTTGCCATGTTCGGGGTATGATCAAGGGAAAGGGTTGATTACATTCCTCTAGGCTTCCTAAGGTGCTGTCTACTAATAACAAGACAATGACATAAGTTTTATAGTTCTCTAATACTATCCAATTATGAGGGTTAGGTTCAGTCCTAATATTCAATATTGGTTCTCTATTGGTTCCTTAATACTAGGGTCAAACATTATGGTAAAACTTCTAACTAACTCTAGTAGTGTCTATACTACTCTCAAGTCTTCATAATACATCAGGGGGTAATGGTAAATCAATTCTAAAGATAAGGAATTCTAGGGTTCACTAGATATTCTAAACTTAGTGGTGTGTCTATATTCTCGTTGTATTCTTAATAGGTGTGGTACTCTAATTATCATCCTAATAACAGGGGTTCCTATATTCTAGTGGAAGGCTATATATACTCAAGAAACTTATTAGGAAAGTACAGGAATCAAGCAGGATACAATTGTTCGAATAGAGCAGAGAGGAGGAAGATGAATCATAGTCAATTGTGGATGAGATCCTATACTCTAGTCCTAGGTGCAGGCTTGTTCGGTACAGTAACGTAACCGAGACAATATGCTCTCGACCTGCATGGGCCACCACAAAAATATGTCACGCCCCAGTCCCAAAATTACGTAGGACTTAGGACACGTAAGCATGCCAGCCGCATGGATATGGCAACTCCAATATATGAAAACCAAATCCATACGTACGCTGTAATATGAATATAAAATCCACAAGTGGTATAAAACGTAATACAAGTCACAGGGTATAATCTAAATCTCATCCACCAAAATCATATAGAAATAAAATAACCAATGTCTATGAAACTAGATCTCAACAAGAAGTATCTAAAGATGATAGTTGGATGGAAACAAATCTACTACCAACTCGAATGAGAAAAGTAAATACAATATCAGTACAACTCACTCAAACAATAAGTACCAGCTACCAATCACGGCTCGAAGAGAAGACATCCACGAAGCATCTATTCCTTCCAAATCTGTGCTCCTATAAATACTCAAGAACAGGTACACCTGGCAGCGGACCAGGTCCTCAGAGGGACATAACAAGTATACTTAAACACATGCCAATAAAGTACTGAAATAAATATCCAATGGGGTCGCCTAACCGTCTAAAGTGAATGCAGTTAAGAACAACTTTCCCCACAAGTGAGCTATCTGGCTGAAAACTGGGATTTGGCATAGTTCTCTTTTGGAGATCCAGGGGCCTAAAAGGCACGTCGTCTTTTGAACGCCGGTGGCCCGCCTGATAGTACATAATATATAAGGGTCATCACCACCCGTATCTCCAGCGGAGAATCTGGGCGTCACAGAAAAAGTGCAAAGGAGCTCAAATGCGGTACTTGTTGTTCTCCCCACCCAATGCTCTAAGCATGTCATGTCCATGACACGATAAACCTCTAATAACCGACAGGTCTACTAGCATGCAAATATTCTATTGGCAGTTATTCCTAACGCACGGTCCATACGTACAGGAGGCCAGACCTGTCACGCAGTCCGTGATCTATATGAGACTCACACTCGTGTAACCACTGTGTCACGGCCAATGAACCTAATGGTGCTACATGATAATGGGGTAGTCTCATGAACAAGGTTGATGCAATATATAAATAAAAATATATCGCGACGTCACCGTCGCGCGCATTTTATATAACAGTTAAAATATATGAACTAAAGACAGAAAATAAAGATGCATGCAACATATGGAATATAAATAACAGTACAATGGCAAGGTATACTTGCCTGGCAAGGAAGCTGCAATGTACCAATAACCTGCTCCAGAAATCGCACAAAACAATCCAATATCCTATGTACACATAAATATAATAGAATAGAATTATTAGTCATTACACTAGCACATACTCAACCACATTTACACTGGAATCAGGGGGTATACTAGGGGTAATACTAGTCATCTAATACGGTCAATTACGTATTGAATTACGCGGGTGTCGCGTCTTCAAGTACTGTACGAAATCAGTCAGTCAACTGACAGGTGTCTATGCCAGTACGTTATTGTACGCAAGGCAGACAAATTCACAAGTTCTTAGGGTCAACATGGTCAAGGTAAGTATGGGATAGTCCACGATGTCCTAGGGTCATACAGTCTGAATATTTAGTCATAATTATCAATTAGCATTTACTTACATATATATTCATATAACTATATAATAATATAACCATTAATTTATTTTAATTTATTTAATTCTGGAATAATTACTCTAAAATCCTATTTTAATCTTATTATTTCTGATTTTTATGTTAATTCCTAAATTTTGTCCAAAGAAACTGAATTTTATCAACTCGAGACTCATGGCACGCAAATCGAGACGATCTGTTGACCAAAAAGTCAACCGATACAAACTCGACTTTCATGCATGATTTCCTGTAGATTTCAGCATCAAAAACATACTGGAATTTACGGCTCATCTGAATTCAAATTCGTTTGGGAATTATGGCACATACAAATTTTGTATTGTGCACCGATGGTTAAATTCTAACCTAGAAGTTCTACATAATTAACAGTATGAAATACTTCGAAATAAATTCTGGAAAAAATATATGTCGATGATCTCGACATTAGCTTTCCGAAACTTTAAACGGTTCATGATTCTGATTCCTGGTTCTCCCGAAATCGCAAAAATATCGAAACACATCTATTTTCGGACATGTTGTGCTCTACGAATTTTCCAGAATTTAATACTAATAATTTAGAAAAACAATTTATATTATCAGAAATCTAACCTCATTATCGTTCTAACAAAAAAAACTACAGCGTGTTTGGAGTCCGGAGCTAGGAGATATCGTCTTTTTAATTCGTCATAACTAGTAGAAAATGAGGCTGAATTTATGATAAATTTTGACTATTTTTTGGACGAAAAAGAGAGAAATTTGGGAAAGAAAAATATGAAGGATAAGGTATTTATAATGGTGGACACTACTTAATTAAATAAGACTAGGATTGGTTAATTTGGATAGGATTATGATGAATTTAAATAAGGATAGGATATGCATGAAGTTGATTTCCTAGTAGGTTAATGATTTGAATTAATTTAAAATAGAGTTTGAATTTATCTCAATAATTTATAATCTTAAATATAATTAAAGATAATACAAATAATTTATAAAATCTTATTAATATCTATTAACACTAAATTAGTATCTATCTAATATTAAGACTATATATATCCAAATAAATCCTAAATAATTTTAAAATCTAAATAAATTTCTTAAAATTCTAAATAAATTACAAAAAAAATATATTTAAATATTTTAAACTAAAATAAATATTTGGTAGGAATGACATGCAAGTATGGTCGTAGTAAATCATAGAAGTCCTAAAAATTTATATTTTCTAAGTTTTAATTACCAAAAATTCTAGAAAAATCTCCAAAAATCTAAAATAACCTAAAGTAATTCTAAATGAATATTTATATAAGTAAATATATCAAGAACTTTATTTTCTAATTAACTAAGAGCATATTCTAAATAAATTTAACATATATAATAAATATAATAATATAAAATATACACAAAATATCTATTTTGGGTGAGGGAGTTTACAAAAGTTACATTCAAATAAAGTTCGTACTGATATAGTAATTTCATCGACCTCTCTTGGCTAATTCCCAATAGTTCGGACGATCAATCTCTCTGAGATTGAGTCGGTCCCTCTTTTCTCGTGTATTCTCTGGGGCCGCATCATCACCACCTCCTTGATTATCCTCCACTTGAGATGGCATCGGTGCTGATGGAGTTGTCAAGATATGCGAATAGGTGGTAGAGCCGGGGGCGAATAGGCTATCCCACTGAGAAGTGTCCGCACCGGCCGTCGCCTGAGAAGTGCTCCAGTCAGGCCACTGAGAAGTGACTGCACCATCCCACTGAGTAGTGTTTGCACCGGCCGTCGCCTGAGAAGTACCCCAGTCAGACCACTGAGAAGTGCCCGCACCATCCCACTGAGTAGTGTTCGCACCGGCCGTCGCCTGAGAAGGACCATCGTCATCTTACAGTGGCAGACCATCATCTTGATACCAAACTGTGGTATACTTCCTAGGGGGACGTGCTTGTCGTTGTGCAACAAAACCCTGAGGATAATCTCCTGGAATACATAAGGGAGGGTTCAGAAGAGTCGGTCCTCGTTGCATAGCAGCCAAAAATTTGCCAACCGCTGTGCGTAACGGGTCCCCTACTGGCTGATTTTGGTATGCTATAAATCTGGAAGCTGAAATACACAATAGAGGATATAAATAAGTACTACGGAGATAGACATATGCATCATCATATAAAAATAGCGTACCATCCCTTCTGCATAATCATAATAGCAGCGGAGGCTATAATCATCTATGGCTCGATGTCGGAATCGAAGCTCCTGGAAAGACACCATCTTCAGTATCAATACGGGAGACTGGCCTACCGATACTGAAGTGCTCGTAGGACCAAACCTACAAAAAATTATATCATGTAAGTGTACATATTTCTTTAGTAAAGAAAATTATATGAGAATTTTATACCTGTAATAATGTCATACATCCATTCAAATTTTTTTGTCTTTTATCAGCTGAAATAAAATGCACAAAATTTGACATAGAGTTGTACAGATATGCCAATACAGAAGCTCCCCATGCATGACGGGTAGGTTCTGTCAGATTTTCCAAAAAAGGTAAAAAACGTAAATTTGCCCTAAATCCGGAGTTTGGAAATAAAATTCCGTTTATTAGACCTAGTAAGTAGGCACTGGTGCAAGCAGTAACCTGAACATATAATAGAAAAATTATATTAGTTAAACTAAATAAATATATATATTACATAAATAAAAATATTAAATGTTATACTTACTCGTTCCGCATCCACTAAGATTTCTTCCTCACCAATACGATCTAGGTGCATAAAGTTGTGGCGGAGCCACGACAGCGTCACAAAACTTTTACCATATATGGTAGGCGGCTCCACGCCTAAATACTTCCTTATCACACTTTTGGCGTAAAATGTTTCATCATTTTTAAATATTATAGGTTCACCCGTAATAGGTAATCCTAAGATATTTACCACATCTACTAACAAAATTGTCATTTCTCCGAACGGTAACTGAAAGGTATTTCTTTCTGGCCACCACCGCTCAACTAAACTGAAGATCAAGTCTCGGTCGTGACGTAGAAAATGTATCTGATCAATATGATCAAAACAAAATACGTTCACCATACCATGTTGTTCTTCAGTCAACATCCAGTACCCAACGTCGTCCTCATAACGCCATGCGACATGCTCTCGTACTCGAAACTTATCAGGATAATCGTATTGCTATATATGACATATATAAACGACATATATAAACGATGTTATTATTAGACATATAAAAAAATATAAATTATATTTACTAAAATAATTTAATTTTAATATACCTGTCCAGAAAATACTAGACTAGAAATGTAGTAGGCCCTCCTGGAATACGTCCATCGTTTTGGGTACCCATCTGCAATATTTTAATTTAATTTAGTGTTAGTACACGAATATTACATTTAT